>OZ037765.1:27356503-27759003 GCA_964035545.1 Bugula neritina
TATTAGCAAAATAATTTTGAAATCCACTCTGTCAAAACAAATAATATTAATGAAATTTGAATTTCAGTAAAAAAGTGAAGATAAACCAATGTTTTAAAATTAGTTTTAATTAAATGATTCTAAAAAAGGTGTGTTCAAGTAAAGTTGGAAAAGAACTTGAAATGTCTGTTATTAGCTTCTTTTCTTGCTCCAACAAATTCAATGCTTGAATTAGCTGCTTTTTCCTTTAAAAATAAAAGAAATAGAACACTCAAAATATATAAATAATGCATAAAACACAATGTGTTTAAAAGTTTGAATAAAGCAAGTTTTTGATTCTACTACAACACTAAATCAAGTGAAACTGTGTGATTATATCCAATGCACTGTTGAGTATGCACATCATACAATCGAAAATTAGCCTCATAATACCAATTATAACAGTCCATGTTATTATTGAACAATTTTTGGACATACCGCAGGTGATACACTGCTGTTATCATTATGATGATGAGACTGGACACCAATAGCTGGTAGCACAGTAACAGCATTTTCCTTTGTCAAACCAGTGTTTACAATATCTTCACGTTGAAACTTCTCTTTCTGAACATAAATATTACATGAAGTCATGAAAGTAGAATAAGAATAGAAGCTCAAAGAATAGAATACATTAGTTTTCATTTTATGAGACTCATTTCCTCAGAGCATTGAAGTACAACAAGTGTACATTATCACAGAGGTTAAAGGATTTCACTTAAACAGGTAAAGAATAGTTAGCCCGTACAGCATCATACATAGATGGTCTGTGAGCCGGACTTGGCAATGGAGAAACTGCTTTTGTGTCTGCAACCCTCTTGTTGAACTTAAACCGTTTTGTTTTTGGGTAGTCGCATTGACTTAATGTCTCTGCAGCATCTGATGACTCAATCACAGCCGTTTGTTGAGAGTGAATGTCGGGTTCACTGAGGTTGAAATGATATGCTCCATTCTCAACAATACAGTCAGCATTATTTGCGACAGCAGAAGAAACCTGCTGCCGATTATACAGAGGCGGCTGCTGATACCATCTCTGCTGTCTATGATGTGCAAGCTGTCTTCTATAGTTACGACATTCGTCTTTCAATGCCCCTTCTTGTTTCAACAAAGATTGCAGGTCTGTTTTCTTTCTTTTAAAATGTAAAACAATGACAATAAAGTTTATTACATGTTACACGAAAAGTATAATTCAATAAAATCTAAATTTCTGTATTGTAAGTATTTAGCTTGATAAACCGAGAGAAAAGACAGCATGTGCAGTTAAACAATGCAAACATCAAAATCTAGAACTTATTCAACTTTCAGGGATGCAAATGATAATCTTTCATATTTTAGTAGTCAAGGGTATATTATTGAATCAGTAGCAAATACAAAGAACACAAATAAAGGATTTTAAAAACTTGAGACAATTGATAACCACAGTTGAAGAAATGCTACGATATAAAGCTGAATGCTTGTACTAGAGTAAATGGTGGTTCTTTCACATAATTTTACACATCATTACACAGTTATTAATTGTCCAAGTCAATTGTTGAAATAACTTTATGCAACAATCATACCCTTCAAGTTCTGCAAAATATATCATTATGTACATCTTTAAATGTACGATACTTGTGGAATAACATGATAAATGCATATGATAAAAAACTGAAGTCATGCTAATAATTATTTACTAGTAAAATTATTTTCTGGACACGTAAATTTATGCAGCATGTAGTGACCTCTAAGTTACCTTTGATGTCTTCTTTTAATGTTGATATTGTTTCATGAAGTTCACAGATCACCATTCTTTGATTCTGAAGTTCATATTTTAGATCATTGAGCTCCTTTACTGCTACAGCACATCATATAGATTTTAGTTTAAATGTCGACCCCTGCTGTATTAGAACTGTATACTTCAAGTGATTTATTAACAGCCATTTCTACTATAAACCTTTTTACAGACCGACTCTGATTCTGCACTAAATATACTTGCTATGTCTTATAGAAAATAAATACTATGCAGTATCGAAAATAAACAAAACACAATTTCATTTCACTACTTACATACAGTTAACTTCAGTTTTTGCTACCAAACTTGACAAACTATTTTAGTAGAGGGCATCAATCGACTGGGAGAGCTAAACGTTACATTCTTGCACTCTTACTGTCTACTTTAGCTCAAAAGTCTTACTTAAACTCAAGATTCATACTTACACTCATTTGCTTTCTTGCTGCCTGTGCCCACTTGATTATGTTTTACAGATGTTGGCAGCATGTTCAAAAGATCTTCACATAATTCAACTAAATTTGCAGATGTTGATTTCTGGGCAGCCCAGTTCTCATTCTAGATGTAAATAATATATTAGCAATATTCAATAAAGCATACACCAATATAAAGTACCAAGTATGATGAAGATGTACAGGTGTTTCTTATTAGTTGAACAAAAGGCAGTAGAATCCGGATTTTAGAAATTGAAATATATAACTAAACTAAGTAAGCAATTTAATTTTATCAAGAGTGATTTAAAAGCTTTTCCAATTAAACCATATTTTGATAATAAATATTCTTACCAAATCTTTAGATATACTATTCCAGTGACCTGAAACTTCAAAAAAGGTAGACTTAGCTGCCTCATGCTCAGCTTGCACCTTCACAAGAGATTCGTCTGAAAAGCAAAAGGCTTCAACTTCCATCCTGCTATTGAAATACTATACCAGTTGTCTGAAAATTAAGCAATTCAATCTTCTTATAAAATGCAACTAAAGTACATATAATCAAAATAACTATTTCTAACCTACTTAAACTGAGATCATCATCTAATAATTAAATCAACTAAAAGTTTGTTATTATTAACCTTATTAAATTTAATAATGATAGTAAATTACCACGCATATAGTCATAGTGGAACTGTATCATATTTACATTTATAGAATTGATAATTGCCAAGCACTATTACTATTAATAGCCATTACATTCACTACTAGTATTAAAATTACCAGTAGTGAATGTAGTAGTATTATGGTATGTCTTAGTAAAGTATTAGTATTAACATCATTTTAAATTTAATTACTATTGCCTAATTATAATATATCAATTATTATATTATAATTTGAAGAATTGCATTTATGAATTTACTATTTAGCAGCAGTGCAGACTTAATTATAAGCCTTAGTCATAGTGATATTGAGAATCATCCTGATAGTGATATTTATAGTTATACTTATAGTAATACTCATACTGTCGTAGTTACTACTAATAGTAGTACTATTGTACTAATATTAATAATAATACTAATAGTAATACTAATAGTAATAGTAATCATCATAATGATAATGAAAATGTATAATACAATAAGAATATTAAATTCAATTACAAATACTTTAAACATTAAAAATAAAAGTATAAATCAAAATTGAAACATATCAATAAGATTTAATAATTATAATATTAATATTAATAATAATATAATAATAATTATAATATTAATATATTTATACTCATACTGTTATAGAAATATTACCCAAATATAAATTATAGATATTTGATAAATAATTATAATGATAATTATTATTATGTATTACTATTAGTATATCACTGACACTATATCAATGTAAATTGAATTTATTAAACATCTTATATCAATATGATTAATATCATTATTATAACTATGTTTATTATGCCCTAGCCCTAGGCCTATGCAGTATGCGGCCTACGGTATTCCCTGATGGTTATTATTACTTCTGTATTTTAAATTCAAAATCCTTTGAAGAGGTGGAAAGGATAACTCTATAACCGTGTGTTCACTCTTAAATATTTAAAAGGAGTTATCTTCTCTCTCATATCTGATGCGGTCGTAAAATTCAGGCAATTACTCATTACCGCTGCTGTAACTTTCGATGTATCATTATGATAATGTAGGGCAATAAATTATTATAATGATTATCGTAGCGCACTATGACCATGGCTATGACAGCACTATCAAACGCTTCAAAGTTTTAATATTGATATTCATTTTGACATTAGCTTTGCCTTCTACTTCTGTAGAGCAGCAGGCTATCTTACTCTTATTCTTAAAATAGAAAATTAAACAATTATTATTAACTTTAACTTAGTGATACTGTCAGTGTGAGTGTTTGTGTAATTTTAGACTGTTCAGTGTTCATGTTTATGTTACTAAATAATAATTTCTAGTACTAGTAGTGAGTAGTACCATGACCATCAGATCACTACGAGTATCGGTATCAGTTATCACTATCAGTATCAGTATGAAAATTAAATTCTACTTTTACTTTGACGTTGAGTTTGAATATCTATATCAAGTATCTATATGACATCAATTATCATTATGATTTGTCATTTGATGTTATCACTATGACTATGACTGAGTATCATTATGAGTGTCGACTTAAGATTGCAATTTTTATTCTCATGATTCTAATGACTAATCATCATGATTATATTATTTGATTTATTAACAATACTAATAGTAATACTAATACTAATAGTAATAGTTATACTTATTCTTAATCTTATAGTTACATGATAATGATTATTATTATAATTAATATAATAGCTATTACTATTACTATTAGTATTAGTATTGCTATTAGATTACCATTATTATAATTGTAGCTTATAATAGTGATAATCTAATTGTGTCATTTATCATTAATATTATATTTACTTTTAGTTTTAGTACAGCTTTTCGGCCAACTTAAACTTTTATGTTCAAAACTGATAATATAATCATAGAGTTATACTTAGAGACAGTTAAAGTGAAAGTGATAATTATATCCTTCTTAATATTGCATTTGCTATACATATTCAACTTATTTTCAATGTTCATTTTTATTTTTATTGCTATTACTATTAGTATTAGCATAAGTATTAATAATTAATATTGCTACTACTACCACAACTACTAGTTAACAGCTTACTATAACTATAAGACTAAGTACTACTATTACTATTACATTTAGTTTGAATGTATTACTATTAGTATTACCCTTAGACTTAGTACTTATTAGTTGGAATAATCATGCTGATATTTATAAGATCAATTAGTTTAATATTTTTAATATTTCTAATAATAATATTATTGTTAACTTTACTTACAATAATAACATCAATGATGATTTCATTTACAGCTACTAATAGTCAGTAAATATAGTCACTGTTAGTGTTAGCCTGATTAGTTTAGCCTAATGACCACAATTTTGTAGTTGCCTAATTATTATTGTCATTATAAATGTAAATATTATATTTAGGCTTATTAATTATTTAGGAGAGTCATAAAATTATTGTGTTGCATTTGTATACTGTTTGATTTTATTATGTCTAATGCTAGTACATATTGGATTAGTTGTTGTGCATGTTTTGTCATTTTGTGGACAATGCATCTAGTAGCAATTTTATACTTTCAATTAGTTGTAAAATTCAAACTGTAACATTACTAAGTACAGGATAGGGCAAAACAATCTTATTGTTTAGTGTTGGTCTGTATGTCTTACAATTTTCAGGAATTTTTTCAATGCAGTTTTTAACATCAAATCCTTTAACCTGTCATTGACTAAAGTCAGTGAACTAAATTCTATTTAATAAAAGCAATGAACTAGCTGAAGTATGATTTAATGAATTGTAAATGGATGTTAATTCCTCATTTACATCTGCTTGTGCATTTATTGATGAATAGAATTTTATAAATTTATGTTTTATAAGGTGAGAGAGTATGTGTGTTCACTTGCATACTCAATTCATACTTCTGTATAATAATATTCTGCTGTATTTTTCTCGTTGTTTAGGTATATAGAAGCGTAAATTATAAATTTGTAGTTCTTTGCGTGTGAAGCCGTTGCATTAGACCATGGAAGCATTAATACCTATAATAAACAAACTTCATGATGTGTTCAACTCTGTTGGAACTGAGTCTATTCAACTTCCACAGATAGTTGTGGTGGGAACTCAGGTAGGAAGACCCCCATTTTCTTTACTGTATAAATTTGTTTAAACTCTTAAGAATGAAATATGAGACTACGTTGTGTGTAATGACCCCCAAACATAGCTTGTGATTACCATTTGTCAGTCGATGACCTAAAAGTGCATATTTCAATATAATTTGTGTATTTCTTTCTTAAATGTTTTTACATTTGTTACTAGAGTTCAGGTAAAAGCTCAGTGTTGGAAGGAATTGTTGGAAGAGACTTCCTCCCTCGGGGCACGGGCATTGTTACAAGACGGCCATTGGTACTACAGCTGGTTCATGTGCAGAAAGATGATGTGGAAAGTCGTATTCAACCAGACGGCAGTAGGTAGTTTAGAGTCAAGTAAAATAACTTATCTTTCAGGATCTAAGTTATTAGACGTGTTTGGTTTAACTTTGTAGTGATGAAATGTTCACAATAGTGTGCACATACTGTCAACTGTGTGCTATATAATAATGCTTTTGTCAGCCAAATATTCCTATTATAAAATATATATTCTCAATATGAAAGCAAGTATTTGTATTGAAATATGTAGCTAAAGTTGAAGCCGAAGAATGGGGGAAGTTTTTACATACTAAGAATAAAATATACACAGATTTTGATGCTATCCGGCAGGAAATAGCTAATGAAACTGACCGTCTGTCGGGAACTAATAAGGTTAGATACCAGAGTCTAAGTTTACTTTGCCATACATAAGTTTAGTTTTCTCAGCTTGTATTGCAGTCAACTAGTTGTTTTCCAGGGTATATGCAATGACCACATCAGCCTGAAGATATACTCCCCGCATGTACTCAACCTGACTCTAGTAGATTTACCTGGCATCACCAGAGTGCCAATAGGTGATCAGCCTCACAACATTGAGAAACAGATCAGAGAAATGATATTCAGCTACATTGGCAACCCTAACTCTATTATCCTGGCTGTAACCACTGCTAACACTGACATTGCTACCTCTGAAGCTATTAAGATCGCCAGAGAGTGTGATCCTGAAGGTTTGTGCTGGTTATTCAGTGAAAGTTGAGTAACAATGGTTTTCTTGCTCTTTCTATCTGGTTGGTTATTGTGTCCATTGCTTATGTGTATAGGAAGGCGTACTCTGGCTGTAATCACCAAATTAGACTTGATGGATGCCGGGACTGATGCGATGGACGAGTTGTGTGGTCGAATCATTCCCGTCAAACTCGGCATCATTGGTGTTGTGAATCGAAGCCAGGCTGATATTCGTGATAATAAAGTACGTGTTTCTATGGATATAATGCTATTGTTCAGGTCCAACACCTGCTATTGTGATATATGTTGTGTGTTCGTGCATGCATAGCTACTGCTATACAGCACATTTCTTATGTGTAGAATATAAAAACAGCACACTGTTAACTTACACTATGCTCACTTTGTTACTGCTTGGCCAACATTCTGAATGGTTATTATATTATTTAGCTCTTACTTTTAGCTCTAGGCATAAGGTTAATGACTCATTCAAACAAAGTCACTAACTTATTTTATTCAATTAAACATAATACTAAGTAACTGCCCTAACGACTATCACCCTAATAAAGTTAATTGTGTGTATTACTAGTCAGTTGTTAACTTATCTGGAATAGAGATCAATTATTTTAGTGTTTTTGTCAATATTAGCTGATCAAAACTAAAATACTTTTTTAAAAAATAATGCACTGTAATGCCATATCCAACTTTGTAATTGCTTGTGATGGTATCAATAACTGAGGAACCTCGTTGCAGCTCATTTCATCTATTTTCATTTCTCAGGATATAAATGACCAGCTGAAAGATGAACAAAGCTTCCTACAAAAGAAGTACCCTGCAATAGCTAGTAGAAACGGCACCAAGTTTCTCACAAGGACACTGAATCGTCTTCTTGTTCACCATATTAAAGACTGCTTGCCAGAGTTAAAAACTCGTATAAATATCATGACATCTCAGTATCAGAATCTTTTATCTTCATTTGGAGAGGCGATTGAAGATAAGGTAGTCAGGGCATTTATATCAAACTCAGATTGATGGATCATTTAATCACTGTTGGGTTCTATCAATAGCAGCACTGAATCGCCAATCAGTTTTATTCTTTATTCTATTTTAACATGGTAAAAAGACCCTAATTCACATGTTTATGAGAAAGTCTCCCGATTTACTATTATGAAATAATAATTATTTTCCTGGATATAGTTGAATAAAACATTACAACAGATAGGTAAACTGTATGGTAATGCCACTATGAGCAAGTTGTTAGCGTGTGCTTGCTGCCTACATAATAATTAAGAATTTGTTTTCATGTTTATCAATTTCCTTTGCTCATAAGTAGCTATTTGTCAAACCATTATATTTACCGGAAGGCCCTGAGATGAGTCCAAACCTTCAAGTATGATGACATTTTCAGCTGTCTTATTACTGCAATGAAGGCCTGCAGAACTAAGTTGTACTAAATTCAAGCACATATGCTGTAAAACAGCAAGTTCTCAACACATGTTGATCTGCGTTGTTATTGGTGTTCTACTTTTCATATTCTTGACAGCATTGCTTGATACTAGCATTTCCTGTTTTCACTAATTGATAATTTTTAGTATATATTATCAAGTTTTCCTATACATTACTTGCAGAATCAGTTGCTACTTCAAGTAATCACAAGATTTGCCACTGCATACTGTAATACTATCGAGGGGACCGCCAAAAACATAGAGACTTCAGAGCTCTGTGGTGGAGCCAGGATTTGCTATATCTTTCATGAAACATTCGGCAGAGTGCTGGACTCTATTGACCCCCTAGGAGGGCTAAGCCAATGGGACATTCTCACAGCTATAAGAAATGCCACGGTAAACATGCTTATTTTAATCTCTATATATTGCAAGTTGGTGACTGTTGGTGTACCATTCCCTACATCAAACAGCTACAAAAATGCTGCATTAATTGATTTAACATTGCTTTCTTTTATGTATGCTAATTGCTTTTTATTTTCAACACTTTCAGGGTTTTCGATGTTATGTCTTTTTTTGCAAGTCATATCATTTGCTGTTGTATTTTTAATATAACGTTTTAGTATATATGCTTTAGGGTCCAAGGCCTGCTCTATTTGTTCCGGAAGTTTCATTTGAATTGCTAGTCAAACGTCAAATAAAAAGGCTGGAAGAGCCAGCTCTTCGATGTGTAGAGCTTGTTCATGAAGAAATGCAGCGTATTATACAACATTGTGGTACTCAGGTAGGTAGTGTTATATTAGATATACTACTCTATCGTGTTACATATTATACTACTCTAAACTAATGTTTGTGGAGAGTTGTCACTTCTTGAACAATGTATCAATATTTTTATCCGTGTGTGTCCTGTGGGGCAACTTTTATTTGCTCTTGAATTACTACTACAAAGCATTTTCAAGGTGGATGTGAATTTAGTGCCCTCCTGGTATTCTCACATTCAACACAATATTCAGCACTCCTACCTGATAGTTAATAGGATTCATCATTCAGAATAGAGAAGTATTTGTGAGCCTTGAAATATGTCGTCTATTTCGATTGTAGCAAGAAATGTTAAGGTTCCCTCAGCTGCACGAGAGAATTGTTGATGTAGTCACTGCTTTATTAAGACGACGACTACCACCTACTAATGAAATGGTGCGTATTAGTTACATTGAATCTTATAGAGTGCATTAGAAGCTAACTACAAGCTGTTTCTTGTATCAGGGCATTTTTTATTCTAATCTATTATTTCTTAATTTTCTACTTGACCAACCGATGAATTGTGTGTTTTTTTAATTTCGATGAGTTCTTGTTAAAAACTTGATATTAGTCGGTCAAATAATTATTAGACACGGTGTGAAGTAGAGAAAGTTGACTTATGTCTTTGCTGTTGTAGTTTTTGTGCAAGTTTAATATAGATAGCATTATGCATACTGCGTTATGTTATGCAGGTTTCAAACCTTTTGGCTATAGAACTGGCTTATGTTAACACTAAACACCCCGACTTCTCCGAAGCTTCTCTCATACACAGGACTATGACAGAGGCACCACTTGAGAGTATTGCTGCTTTACAGGTCACCAGGCCAAAGGAGCTGGAAAGCCAATCCAAAGTAAATGTTATATTTTATATGGCAATCTAAGAGAATTTAGCGCCTGATATATATTGGTTTTGATGTCATTTGATATTTTATTTCATGGTGAATTTTTAGAGTCCTTGGAGTCCTATTAGAAGGTCACCATTAACAGAGAAGGTATTAAATGGTTGAAGTTGATAAAGCTCAAGCGTTACTTGTTGTTGATGAGTTGATCTCTCTCTCTCTCTCTCTTTGCTATTGACTTTTAGTTTTTAGAGTTTTAAAAAAATTGTTGCTTCTTTAGCCATATCCTGCTGCAAGTAGCTTGTCGGGAGCAGAACAAGCTGGTACGTGGAACAGATTGTTCAGCAGGACTCAGTCTGGTAAACCAGAGGGGATGATGAATGGCGGTGAGGATGGTAGCGCCCCATTGTCTCCACATATGCTAAAAAAAAATACAGTCAGCTCATCTGCTGCAGGCGTAAACCTGTTACCGGATATTCCTCCTCAGGGAGCATCGAGGAAGCTTACTGCAAGAGAACAAAGGGATTGTGAAGTTATAGGTTAGGATATATTGCTCATTTATGTTGGTGTTGTAAGAATTATCTTGGAGTGTAAATGACCCATGGGTCAAGATGCTTGTGCACAGTCAAATTTACCTTTCAGATATTCTGGTTATCGTTTATCCTTGTTGTATGCAAAAAAGATCGCATCAAGGGCTTCAATACCCCATGTGTCAAGCTACCAGCATATTCTGTGTAATAATCGAACCGTCTACAAAAATGGTTTGTTTTTAGGTGTAAAATGTGATCATGCAGTTATTTTTAGTAACTTTTTTCCTGGTTATATTATAGTTTCCTAAGAGCATCATTTCTGTTGCAGAAAAGCTAATTCGTTCCTATTTCCTCATCATTCGAAAAAGTATCCAGGATGCTATTCCAAAGGCAGTCATGCATTTCTTAGTGAATCATGTACAAGATCACATACAAAGTGAGTTGGTGAGTCAGCTGTACAAGAAGGAAGAGATCGAGCGTCTGCTGCAAGAGTCTGAAGCAATCACCTCAAGGCGTCAAGAAGTCACAGAAATGTTGCAGGTGCTTTGTTTATTCATTACAAGTGTGCTAATATAGCAAGTAGAATTCTCAATTGCACTTTTATGGCAAATGGTGTCGACAAAATGAGAAATTAAGCAACTTTCAAATAAATATGGCGCACAGTTGGATTGATCACTACTACGTGTAGTTGCTAGTTTAAACGTCCATTTTCTCAAGTGAATTTTCTAGTTTCATGTGTGTTGGGTATGACTTGTTATCCAGGCGAAAATTATATACATTTTGTCATATTTGCTCATATTATGATTGGTCATCCGTTGTTGCCGGTAAAGAGCAACTTTATATACCAGTCCTCAACAACTGGACTGCTCAATTTAGCAGCTGCTCAGTATTTTAATTATTGCTCAATGTATTTTTTTATTGTTTAATTTTAGGCTTTGCAAAGAGCATCTCAAATCATCAGTGAAATTCGTGAATTCCAAATTTGGTAGATTCTGGAGCATCCATTGTTCATTCAAATCTTGGTTTTTAAATAGTTTATTTTGTCTTGGCTTCGCACCTCTAGCAAGCTGACTAGGTTAATGTTAGATACATTTTTTCAAAATTTTTTTTCCATGTTGTTATATCTATCTGTTTTCATTGAAATTGTTCTTATTTTTTGGTAAAGGATATTAAAATAGCGTGTATGGTTAAATTTGCAACATTACTGTTTTAAATTATAAATCAGAGTACTTGAACTAAAAAGATAAAGTCTGTTTTTAATGAACACTACTATTTAGACAATGCATAGTAAAAATATAGTTTGTGCATATTAAACATGGCCCGTAGGGAACACAAATGCTTTAATTTCAATCTCAAACAATAAATTGTGAACAAACAGTGAATTTTATAATTATGGCAGCTAAATTTCCCTGCTCTTCAGGTTCACAAATAAACAATATAGGATAGCTGTTACATATTAAACTATTTTACAGGTAACAGGAAAAATAGAACACTATTTAAAACTATATACATAAATTAGCTATTTTAAAAAGTATTGAAATAAATTGTGTATAAATGTGAAAAACATAGCTACAGTTTTGTTAATCAAGCAGATAATGACCCCATTTCACTTGAATTGCCAGAGTTATCAGCACTTGCAACGAGGAAACCCTGATGGTGATCATCTGTAACACTATTTATTGCTTCATGATCTACTATATCGGCAGGTTGAAGCTGCTCTTCTATCTTCGCAAGAAGTTCCGGGTGGTACTGCTTCAGTCGCACATGCCAGGCTACGCTAGTTACTGCCGACACTGTGCGGAACTGGTGTATCACATTTCTTGGAATGAAATAGATATCACTATCTCTAAGAGTAATCCTTGCATAATGCACTCCTTCTCGGCGCAGCTGGTTAAGTTTAGCATCTTCTACCCATGTCACACACTACAAGAAAGGCATTTAATACATTGTGTTTCCATTTGGTTGGTTGATTAGTATGATGAAAACAAAATAATATTGAAGTTTTTGCAAAATTACAAGCTAATATCTGCATTCCACTTACCTGAGAAACGGGAGGTTCATGTAGGTCCAACTGTAATTTGTTGACAACATCAAGGAAGTTGACTGCACTAAATGCCACTACATCTTTTACAATTCTTTCACCATGAAACCTACAAAACACTTGTTTATTTAAAAAATTTTTAATTACCTTTTGAAAATTTGCAAAAATATGAATAAATTGGACTGCAACATTTTAACTACTACAGGCATTCACTAGCTTAGCTTGTCTTACTTTTGTCCACAATGCACTGCCTTAAGAACAGCTGCCGCTGCTGTAGTTTGTCTATCAAACCCTTGACCAATATGATCAGCATGGCATTTAGTCCTATCCTCAACTAGAGTCTCCCTCGGTTCAGAAGATCTTGGTAAGTAAAATTGCAGATTCCTCAGCTCATTCGACCCACGACTATAAACAAGAGTGCAAGAAACTGGAATAAAATGAGGAAAAAGAGAGTTTTACAGCACAAGCTAAAATGACAAATGTCAAGAAAGAATAAAAACAAGAAGTAATTGGATTAATTAAAAGAGGTTAGATAACAATAACTTGAATGGAAACAAAAACACAATACGCAACAAATTCAGCATTATTGCTAACAAGTCAACTTGTGTTACCCTGATTTAAGCAATCCGTGACTCTCAATAGCATACAAATCAACGAAACTCCTAAAATGTTATCACACACAGAGAAATTTACACAAATTTTTCTGTTCATGTAAATGGCTTATCATAGTTATGCCACTATTTCAATTTCGGCACCCATAATAGAAAAAATGCTTCAATGTTAAACTGACAGGCATGGAAAAACCAGTGAAATAAATCTAAACCTTTAGGAGTTGTCTTCTTTTAGTCAAAGTGCGTAAAAAGTTAATATAATGCAAAATGTTTCAAATTGTATTAATATATCAAATAGCAAACATGTGCACGGTAGAATTGATAATATAAGTGTTCTAATCAGTGCTCATAGTAACCAACCAAAATGAATATAATGACATAACATTAAAAAACTATCAAACAAGCACTGGCACATGGCATAAATTTCCTGCAAGATTACCTATTTTTGATATTTGCTTATGACATATTTTAAAAGATTTGTAATCACATTGGATATAAAATGTGTGGGTATATCTAACATACATTTTTTGCCTCTTATAAGGTGACTTTGGTAAATCAGCTGTTGGTACAACTTGTTCACCAGGTCTAGTCCACAATATAGGTCCATCATTACTAGTTTGCCGAGGCATTCCATGAGCAACAGACAGTTCACTCCAAGGCATTGATACTTTTAGAAACATATTTGCTTCGAGAAGGTCAAGCAGGTCAGTCAGAAAACCTCCTACCTACATAACAAGGATGTGGAAACTTCTTAGATGTATAATGAGCAATCTATGTGGAGACAACTCAAGAGTTCAGACATAAAGTATAACACAAAGTTTGAAAAAAAGAAACTATTAAAAATTATAGCAAAGTATTACGCTTTTCTCTATTTTCATGAACAGAAACTATTAATAGCCAACAAACCTCTTCCTGAGCTAGGCCTACCAGGCTTAGCTGTAGCAAGGGACCAGCTCTGTATGTGCCACACGAATATGTGTTGTATATTTTTTCTTTCACTTCTGACATATTTACAGTTTCAATATCAGATTTTCCAAGCATTCCCATCTTCGCTGTCATGTTAGGATGCTTTTCTGCTAAATAGTCAATGAGATCAGGTATGTCATGTGCTGAGTTGTGGACAATGGCCATAATAAAGTATGCTTGCTGATTTTCATCTTCTAGGAATGCCAGTTTCATAAATTCATCTACAAATGCTGAACGTTTTGAGTCAGGCAGAGTATCTATCTCGTCTTGGTAACTGTGCAAAACAAGGCCCCCACCATTGGTGTGCACTTCAACGTGCAAAAACTTTGCAAATTCACCGGTTATATCAGTAGAAATGTAACGCTTTATAACATGATATTCTGATAGATAAGGCTCCTTAGTGGACAGTTCGACTTTCGCTTTAGAAACGAACCGCTCGTTGGGTACAGATTCGGGCAAGGATGCAGTAGATTTACACGGCGATTTCATATCATGTTTTTGACGCTTGTGCCGATGAGAGTTTGGTGTCTTAGTATCGTGATTGTCAGAACCAGTGGGTTTCAGTTCAAGATGCTGTGTACCATACAATGAGGAGATCATGCTCGAAGTGCTGGGTTGCTTACTTGAGTTGGGTAGGTTTGGTTTTGTTGCAGCTGATTCTTTTCGTTCTTTATCTCGGTGTTTCTTCTTAGATTTCTTTTTTTCATAGAAGTTTGATATGTGGAACTTATTAGATGAATTGAGTTTTAAACTTTTCTCCTGACGTTCTGTACAGACAGGGAATGTATTAGCACTAGCTTCCTTGCAGACAGTGTCTAATGTAACAGTTTCACTGGGAGCTTGATTCCAACTTGCACCGCCTGCCATCATCTCTGGGTGCTTTGGTTTGGCGGGTTTAGAAGTCTCATCTTGTTTTTCTTGTTTAACATTCGCATGATCAGATTTACTATGCTTATGTTTCCGTTCTTTTGACTTATCTTTTTTACGATCTTTATATTTATGGTGGTGATGCCGGTTTTCCTTTTTAACCTTTTTAAAATGTTTTTCATTTTGATGGCAGGCTGGGTCAGCTTTTCGTTTTGTTGGAGCTAAAATTTAAATAAAACTGTTTATGGATCTTTAAATTGGCTGCTTTATGTTGTTGACAACTCTTGCTCAAAGATTTGCAATTTCTCAAATATTACAAAGTTGCCAATCTTTATAATTACACAGACCCTTACAACTATAACAAACAATACAGCAACACAAATAATATAATTCATTCCTAAAACTTATAAACTACAAGCAGCAAAAATTTAAGTTTTTCAATTACCAACAAGTTAGGAATTAATCATTAAATGAATCATTTTTTTTTAAAAAGGCGTCCTATAAAAATATTATTTTAATTCACAAATTTAATGCCCAAAATGGTTATACCAGTACTATATATAGCAAATTTATGTTTATATTTTCTTCTAAATGACAACATCACCACATAGTTTCATACAGCAAACTGCACTCGCTATATATGTAGTTCATGTAAAACATTGGTCAATAAATGGAAAACTATGTTACACTTTTCATACGTGTAGAAATACGAAACCATCAATTCCGAACAATCTTGTTACTAGCAATTTATCTTATAAAACAGTAATAAGTAATCAAACAAGTGTTTGACAATTTGTGAAATTGACAGAAAAAACTGCACTGTTTTGCTGAGCAATATTCTTAACTACTGATTTCTTTGTTATAGATCACCACAGAAAAACAAAATACCTTATTGGCCATGCATAAAGGAAATGCACTAATCCCCACACATTCCATAACAAATTAAAATTCAATAAAAACACCTATAAGTGGCTGCTATAGCAACATAAACTAAATTAGACATTTTTGCTAAATCTAAATACAACACAACTTCAATAAAAAATGAGGAGAGCCGAGTATACATTGACTAAACAGTTTTTCTACAAAGAATGAACAAGAATTTACTAACCTGCAGCATGATCCATAGAATGTTGAAGTGGATTGATAGTGGATGTAGTTGTAGTTAGTTTGATGTCTTCTATTAGGTCATTCTCATGGCCCAGGGGTTCTGTGTTAGTTTTAGGATCAAAAGAAGTATTATCATTTAGACTGCCTTCATCAGCTACGAGGTGGTTTACTGAACTACTGCCTTGAGCATTTAATCCTACTGCATCCGATGAACTTATTTCAGGCGATTCTTTCATATAAGTGTGCACTACAGGCTCTGTCGGCAACTCCTTGGACGAATGAGAATCTTTTGAGGACTTGTGCTCTTTATGAGATTTATGCTTGCGAGTGTCTGAGTGCTTTTTATGCTTTTTTTCTTTTACACGCTTGCGGTCCTTGCACTTTGCCTGTTTAGGTACAGATGCTTCATAATTGACCGCCACATGACTGTCTGTTTTCAGAGTACTTTCTTCTGTGCTATGAAGTTCAATATTAGCATTTGAATGTCCATTTGATTTTGTCGCTAAAGGTAAAGCTTGCTTAATTTCAGCATTATCATGGTTAGTAGAAATGAACTCCTTTTGAATCATTTCACGATCTTTTAAACCAACACCATTCAGGAGCAGTTTATCATCAGAGCTCACAGCATGAGGCTCACCATCATTTTCATTCAACACCATTTGGCATAGCTACAACATAAGTTAAAACTAGTTAAAGTGATATGAACATAACTATGGTAATTTCT
Organism: Bugula neritina; assembly: GCA_964035545.1. Taxonomy (NCBI): domain Eukaryota; kingdom Metazoa; phylum Bryozoa; class Gymnolaemata; order Cheilostomatida; family Bugulidae; genus Bugula; species Bugula neritina. The sequence continues at coordinate 27,373,395 of OZ037765.1, forward strand.
TTTGCACGAAATCCTCTATTTTTCTTATTCTTTTTCTTACATAAATAGAAGCATTGTTATAACTATAAATAATTAAATATAACTATCACTCACACTAACACATAAATGTGAGTGTAGTTCTAATTGCGTTATATACAGTATTTATTGGTATATAGCATGAACACTAAGTTTAATTCAATATTAATTATAAATAAAACATCCAAAAGGAGCAGGTAAGCTTTAGAAAACCAGCTTGAGTCTAATACTGAGAGCAATATTTGTAATACTATGAATATAGGACTACAAGTGAGTATAACTAGTAACTATAAGCAGTAAATACTGGTTACACCTACTGCTTTTTACTTTATGGTTTTGAACTTTCATACTCATACTCATAGTAAGAGCTACTACCCTCTATCCTCGTTCTAGTTCTACTCTCACTATGTCTACTAGCACTAGTCTACTACATTTACTATTACCACTACTATAATTATTAGTATTATTATAAGCATCACTATTATTATTGCCATCCATAATACTATATTCATGATTTTTAGTAAATATTAGTATTACTAAACATATTATTAGTATTAGTATAGCTATTAAAAATTTTGGTATTAGTATTTTACTATGACTATCTACTTATTATTAAAGAAATGCTACTAACTCTAAAAGTAAGTAGAATTAGTAATCATTAGCAATACTGATAGATTGATAGTATTAAAGTAGAGTAGTAACTGTCAGTAGTCTGTCACTGTGGAGTCTAAAATAATAGTTACCACCAGTACTACTATAAGTATCCCTACTGCTACTAGTGCTAGTAGTAGTATTGCTGCTACTAATACTAGTAATAGTATCAGTAGTACTGTAAAACTAAATAAGTACTAGCATTACTATTACTACTAGTAATAGTATAGTAATACTTATAGTTATACTGTCACTATGAGTATGAGTAGTTAATCTAAAAGTAAAACTTAAACTTATAGTTACTGTTAGACTTGGTACCTGAACTTCAACATTGTCTTACTACTAGTGCTAGTATTCCTTTGACTATCACCATCACTATAAAATTACGTATAAATATAACACTCACACTGAGTTTCAGTCTGACACTGAGAGACTCAGACTGACTATGATACCACGGTATCATTATGACTATCACTATAAAATTGAGCATGAGTATGAGTATAACAATACTGACATTCAGTATAAAATATATGAATGTCAGTACAACTATCAGCATCAGTATCACTATGAGTATCAGTATGACTAACTCAGTCAGATTTACATTTAGTTTTACTCACTATGGGTACTGCTATGACTATCACTATAACTATGACTGTCAATGTATGAATATATGTATCAGTATTAGTATGAGTCTCAGAGTATGACGCTCACGCTGTATTTTTATTTTATCATCGTTTAACTACTACTAGAACTCTAAAAGTAATTCACTTAGTTGTACAGTTGTACTATAACTATAAGTATAACTATTCTATAAGACTAAGTACAACTAAAAATAACTATAATGCTTATAGTTATAGACTATAGACATAGTTATAGTTATACACTTATACACTGTATGACTATAACTATAGTCTATAAGTATTATATTTACTTTATAGAATAGTTATAAAGTTATACAGTTATACTTATAGTATCTGGGATGAAACCGTTATAGTATTAGTTTTATACTAATACTATTCAATTTCAGTATTTATTAATTGTTAATTCTCACCTATTCTCCGCTTTGTCCTGTTCGGTAGCGGAATTTATTAATAGTTTTTACTTATTTTTACACTAATACTTCATTCATTACTTACTCATACCCATAAATATAATGATACTCATACTGTTCACACTGACGTGACAGTGACACTTAACAGACTGAAACAGTGTGAGTGTCACAGTTAGTGCTAGTAGAGTAGTAGTAGTATAAGTATTACCGTTACGGAGTTAGTCTCTTACTCTTACTGAATTATTTACTTTTAGTTTTAGTGTTACACTTGCATTCAACTTACAGTTAGTGTTACTGTTGGTGTTACACTAAATGACTAATACTAATACTAATAGTAATAGTAATAACATAAGTTATAAATAAGTAATCGCACTTCAACTTAAAGTTTATATATAACTATAACTTATAACTATAAGTTTAGAAGCAATTTTAGAAATTATTATTTTAAAACTCCATAGTACTAAGACCTAAGTACATCATCGTCAGCTACAACATCAATCAATTAAAAATAATCATAATGAGTAAGTGTAATGACGGGTGTCAATACAAAAGTATTCCAATACGATTACGATAACTACAAATTCGTACGTGATTTACTCACTTGGCTCTAAAATCTGAAACGTTCCATTGCGCATTTCAGTTGCTGAGCACTTGAGTAGCATATTTGTCAAACTTATTGATGCTGAATGTACTACAACAAGGATTTTTATGGACCGCAGGCTGATGAAAGTTTATCATTTTTGTGTAATCAAGCTTTGTTTGTTTTTATAATTTGTTTTATAAAATAATTTTAAAATTTAAAATAAAATTGATGTATACAAAGATAATTATGTTTAAAAGAAATTGATTGTTTGCGGCTAGATTAAATCTTCTACATGTTACCTCTGTTATTTTTGCGTGGTGCCACGGAAATTGTCGAAGCCACCATTTTTTGGACAATTCTGATTAAAATCGATTGTCGAAGTCAGATTGGGACCTTTTTCAACTTTGGTTTTGTGAAACCTATTGTGATATGCTGGATTTTTTCTAAATTGTTATGAAAATAGTCTTTGAAACCTTTTGTGAGTTATTTATATTTTAATATTAATAATGTTTTCATGAATTAACTTTCAAGAAGCAAAAATATAACCAGTAACTGAGTAAGACGTAAGTGTAACCACTACCACTCTACCAGTATCAGGATCAGTATGAGTATCAGTACGGGTACCAGAGTCTTGAAGTCAGTCTGACTCTGAGAGTGAGTCACTCAGTCAGAATCGGTGCATGTGATGGTGATCACTATGGCTATTGCTATTAGTATTAGTATCACAATAGAATAGGAATCAGTTTATTCAGATTTAACATTGAAAAAGCGAAGTAAATTAAAATACTTGAACTTTACTTGAACATATCATCTTGGTTAAAGTTAAGAAAGCTTTTAGTTTTACTTGAATTGTTGAAAAAATATTAATTAGAATTGAATAGTTGACAAAAGTCGTCAAGCCCATTATCACAATTATAGGGCTAGGCTCAGGCTGTACTCGAATCCAAGAAAAATTGTAGAGAACATTGCCAAGTCCAATGACAACAGAATTTCAACTTAATTCCAGTTTATTGCTGATTTTTTTCATTTAAAAATATAATTATAATTTAAAATATTTACTTTTTATGTAAGGTTTTACTTTTTGCATATCTGTAATTTATAATGATAATCCTAATCACTATCAGTCGGTGTCTCGATCAAGTATAATACTAACAGTAATAACTAATATCATAATATGTTTCCATAAATATTTTTGTAAGCACTTCATGTTCAATATATAGATAATCATAATAGATATTGTTGTTCGCAGAATCAAAATTAGTGAAGCATTTGTATTCTAATTCTATTAACATACCCATGTTATGAAGAAAATATATTCATATTAACAAGTTGATAGAATAATTTCTTCAGAATTTAAATTAGCAATTTTCTATATTGATTTTTTGTGCAACGAGATGCGTTTGTTATTTTTATGCGCATTAGTTCTTTGTTTAGTAATCTATATCTTGCAACTAACTTATAATGTTGTGTTATTGTTACAGAGCTTCTGGTTATTGTATTATTGATATGATCAAGTCAGTGATTGTAGTTCCCTCTGCAAGTAGTGGCAAGGTAAGTAAACTCATGTGTTGAGTATAAATTGTTCTGTGTAATTAACATGTTTTCATAATCGCAATGTTATCATTACTATTAAGTAATATTGTTAGTGATTTACTAAAATATGTATTTTAGCGAAGTGCCACGGCTGGAAATGATGCAAAAACTTCTAAGTCTGAACAGTCTCGAGAAAAATGTATGTGTCATTGAGTACTCTTAATAATGTAGTACTTGTTTAGTTTAATTTTGATACATCATTTTAATTTTGAACGTAACTAATTATGTAAGCATTGAATTTAACTTGTTTATCTTTGATGCAATTGACTTTAATGTTTGATAGTATGATCACCCAACGCCCATACAGTCAGTCTGAATTTTGAATAATGGACAATATGACTGAAGGGCAGTTGTGTGATCTACTTTGATATTGTGCCCTTATAGTGGTTGTCATTCATTGCCTATGTATTACTTCTCTCTAGCACAGGACATCCTGGAACTCCTCCCACTGCAATAATCCTGCAGTGAAGTAATGTGATTATATAAGGTTTTAATGTTGTTCTTACATATATAATGATTGATTCAAATTCAGTTAACTCTACAACACTTGAATACTGCTACTAATTCCCTGTTTGCTTTTACCTTGTCTTTAGAAAGCAATGCAGTCAGTATCCACAGTTTTAATAATGAAAGTAAAACCAAAACGACATATATTTCTTACTATTTCTTAATTTCTGCAGCTAGCTGGTGATTCCAAATTGGAAAAAAAATTTCTGCTTTAAACTTGTTACCAAAGGTACTATGTGAAGTAGATAAGTTCATTCACCCCTTTTAATAAACTATTGTTTAGTATAGCTGCTTCCTAATTCAGTTATTCTTACCTGCATGCACACTTACTGTTTGTTACTGCTAATGTCTGTTGCTTGTATGGTTGTTGCATCACACCTAGCAATTATCTTCAATTTCCTTCATTCCGCCAAAAAGTACAAGTTTTTCTCCAGTTTAAGGTGTTTGGAGAAAATGTCAGGAATTATCAACTTCACCTAGTAGCAATCTGAACTGCATTGTTTTCTTTGCTCGTTTGCGGTAGTTTGGCTAAAGCTTCCTCAGTCAGGGTTTCTAGATTAGATGTTAATAAAGCACTTACTTTCCTATCATTAGATTTACTGACTGTTCACTGCTCACTGAATATTATGGAATTTGAACATTGTTATGATTTGATGATTTGTTAGCTTACTTGTTGATATGATTTTATACATAACATACAGTAGAGCTATCCTCAATAGCTCTATATTTTGTTATGGAAATATGTTTTTCAATGTTATAAATCCTAAATAATTAAATTTTGTACTGCTCACCTGCTGAAGCCACTAAGTAATATAATGGTGAAATAATGTTTCAACATGTACAATTGAGGGTTCAGATTTTACCTTGTTTTATCATAACCGAACTGATCAACTAAAACATAATGTTTCGTTTTTGACAGATCCGTGGTGAGTTTCTCACAACAAGGTTATTGCTAGTTTACCCAAAACTTATTGTTTGCTATAAATTTTCATGTTTCAACTGCCTGCTTAACAAATTAACCTGTGTGATTGTTCTCTGTCTATGGCCTCTAGTGCACCATGCTAGTGAGGGTACTAGATGCCTGCAATCATGTATCACTTACCCACTAAATATGCTTCAACTGGTTTATACACAAAGGAAGCAATATGTGTGTGAATTTGCTATTGGCTGCTACTATCTCGTGCAGATTTCAATGTTAAAAAATTATCTATTGGCAAAATCAAAAAGTATATTGTAAAAAAATTATTAATTTTCTGTTTATTGATTTGGGAAATTTCAGTGTGCAAGTTAATGTTTTAATAAACGGCTGTACTAAAAATTCTCCTGTAAAGGTGTTGACTTTCTGAGGTGCTTTTATGAATTACCAGCTTCTTGGCATGTGCAATGGTCTTGCTGGAATGCATTGACAAGCTGTTTATGTATTACATCCATGTTTTGCTTAACATGTTCCCTCCCTACAATTAATTTATTCACCACAAAGTAGCAAGGTTTTGTAGATGAGCAAATTTATTTTTGAAAGAACTCATTCCACATGTTATTAATATGTTGTGGTACTATGTAATATTAAGAGTACTTGGTATTTTTATTTTAATTTCTTGCTGGCATAAAGATTGTTTTATTACATTCTGAATATGATTTTTCTCTTAAGAGATAATGACTATTATTGAATTCTACCTCACCTTGAATTCACTCTATCTCCTTATTTTATTAGCATCATTTGCAATATCAACACACTGCATTGGTGCTGAAATGTGTTTGGTGGGTATGTCATATCTCTAATACAGGTAATAGTCTTCTTGGTGTGTGGTCTTTACAGTTTATGGCATCAATTTACACACAACTTACCAGATATTTTGTCTTGCTGTACAGTTAACTAGTGTTATGTTTATATTTAGACATTGTCTTTGTACAACTATCATTAGTTTGCAAATTCTGAAATTATCCTTTTTTCAGTTTTTGTGTCGTCATCTTTAATCCTTTGCACATTCACATTGTTTCTTTTCTTAAACCAGCATTGTAACTATATACTGCTATCATTCTAGCACCCCTTGGTAGTGGGTTGTTAACTCCATCATAGCATGGTAACTTCACCAAATTTTATTGTTGACCTGCTATTATCCGAATTTGGAAATTAATGGTCAAGTCAGCAACTTCCAAGCTTTGCAAATATTGCCATTCCTGATTATTTGTAATTTTAGTGTAGTTAGTGTCTCTGTTAATTTTGGTGAATTCCAAATGGGTTTTGCTTTCTTAAAAATGATGCTTTTGTGTATAATATTGTTGGTCACTGCACGAGAACTGCTTACAGCTTTCACCACTAGTTGAAGCCATAAAAGTTGGTTCTATCACCACCTGAAATTATGCAGCTTACTGTAATAATTCACTATTTGGTCGTGGCAGCTGCATGTGCAGACCAGTGTGCCTGTTTTTGTCCATCAAATTAGCTTCTAACTCTATTCAAATGCAACAATTGCATTATGTTATATAACAGTAATGTGACTTTTGGTTAGGTTTCTATACTGGCATATAGCAATGGAATGTTTTCTTTTTTGTAATTTAAAAGTAATACTGCATAATGTATTCCATACATTTGTGTATTGTTATTTCTATCAGTAACATTTTTACTCAAGGTTATGGCTGCAGAACTATAGGTAAAAGTATAGGATACTGCCTTGCTATATTTCGCATACTTATATCATGCTATGTGGTGTTTGCCAAAAGCTAGCTGGTTTAACCTCCGGCTAGACATGACAACTGGCTCTTTCATCTAAGTTATACTTAATTGTGGTGCTTGGACTCTTTCTTTTATTATAGATTACCAAGTGATGCACAACATGTAACTTCTAACCTCCATCCATCAAACATAGATAGTACTTAATACTCCCTTTAGTAGCTGTGATTTATTACTCCCACTGTTCAGTTTTTTTTTTATTTTGTTAAGCACTGTAGTCTCTCAAATTTCTTTACTAACCATTACTCTTTGTGTGTTGAAGCATGGCTTTTGTTTGGGTAATATCTGCTATTTAGTATAGCAGTTGTGCAGGACAAGTGTAAGAGTTGTCCTGTCAACACGGCAACCTCATCTGCAAAGAAACTCTCTTATCTTAGTACATAACTCTCAAGCTTTGCAAAATTTTAAGAATTTTGTGAAACTGCACCTCCCATTTTATTACGTTGTCCTACACCTGTCGGTGTGTTCACTGGATGTTTCACTGTTTATTGGCTTTGGTTCGCTTATTTCTCACTTTGCAGGCTCACGAAGATGACAGTCTGGTAATGTTAGAAACATTTCAGTTCATCTTCTATGGACAACTGGTTTGTGATTGGTTCTAGATTCAACCTCATTTACGAGTAAATATATTTGTTCATGTATTGTTTTTTCTTTTAGGCGTGGACAAGACTGTCAGTTCAAGGTCTGGTGGTTCCAGTAGCGCCACGCAATGTAAATCTAGTTTACCAGTGAAGGTAGGCTTATATCTATCTAAGAAAATGTCTGATTCTAATATCTGTTATTTGATGCTCTGGCCTATGACAAATAATTATACAAAACAACATTGTTTTGTAGGTTGATGATCGAAAAAAATTAGATAACAAAAATTTAGAAGAAGCTTCTGCTAGGTAAGCAAAATGCCTTGTGACCTATACATAGTGCAGGATGAAATGTTTGTGTAAAGAGTACTCCTTGGTCAAATCTACTCAGCACTTACTATTTTATCCAACTTATCCTTGTTGAACATTGCATGCATCCATGTGAGTGTAGCCATCCGTTAATTTCATGATATTTTACACTGCTGTTGATATGTTTTTTTAGCCATTTCATATTCTGAGTAAGTACTTATTGGGATATTTATACAAGTCTACTGCATTGGTGTAGTTGAAAGCATTCTAGTTTGACAATAACAAATGTTTTTTAAATAATATTTTGTGCTTGTACTAGTACTATCCGTTTGACTGATCAGTACCTTTAAACTGTAATTACCTTTTTCTTTGTAATAATTGATTTCAAATACACTTGCTTTGTTAGAAATGAGATTACTTGTTGGTCATAAGTGTACTCTCCATAATATTGAATCCCTATTGTATTTCCACCTGAAAATCCATTCTAATAATACCATGAGTCTTTGGTCAGTAGTATCTAACATTGCAACTTATCGTTTTAGCTGCCCTGTGATCAGTATAGATGGGAAGACTAAACTTGACTGGCCAGTTATTGCTGTCAAACAAACCAGCACCTTGCCGCCTCTGTCTTTCAGCTGCAACCCATCATTTTATCACCACAGTTTGAGTCTGAGCAAAGAAGATGAACGACACCGAACTGATCTGTTTATCATCAGTGATATTCTTGATGAGATTATAGATGTATTGGAGTATTCACCAAAGCCTAAGCATATGAAACATAAGTCAAAATCCAAGTCGAAGAAGAAAAAACATAAAGAAAAGCAAGATGCTGCTACTAAACAAAATGCTGCCGAAAGCACTGTGGGTACTAAAAATGTACAAGCCCAAAGTTCTAAATTGAAAAAGAAAAAGTCAAAGAAAAAGCAAAAGACTCCAAAAAGTACAAGACAAACTTCTCAAGAGGTTGACTTGCAACAAACTGCCCCAGTTATTGAAGTAGAGCCTACCAAGTCTATTGGAACACCTGAAGTGAATAAAAGTTTGTCCCCTGCAAATGGTGAAAGTTTAAAAGTTGAAAAGCGAGTAAAAAGATTAAAGCGTCTCAAGAAGAAGGTATTGTCATCTACAACAGATGAAGCTCTAGCTCCATCCCCTGTCAAGAAAGCGAAGCCTGCTGTTCCTGCCACAAAAGATAGTGGTGATTCGAATCAGCAAAGAATAACAATCGCTTTCAATCAGCCCAGTGGAAAGTTGTCAACCACCAAGTCAAAATGGGATACTAGTAGCGATGAAGAAGGTCCTAGTAGAAAGGGTGCAATATCCTACAGATTCTCAGAGGAATCCGAAAATGAAAACCCTGTTAAACCAGATTCTGCCAAGACTAACTCCACCGGATCTAAAGGATTGCCTTTTGGAAAGATGCAACCAGGTGGCATGCTTAAAACAATTGAGATAAACAATCCTTTACCTGATTTGAAGCCATCAGTCCCAATCGCCCACCCTAACCCAGGGCCTGACACTAGAGCAACAAAGTCACGTTCTCGATCCCGTACACGATCCCGAAGTAGGAGTCGAACACGTAGCCGTAGTTATTCGTATTCCTCAGATGATAGTTACTACCGGAGTAGGAAAGGGAGAAAGCGTGGCAGGCGTCACAGAAGGTCATATAGCCGGTCGTATTCTCGAAGTAGAAGTCGGTCCTACTCCTCATCTCGCTCTAGGTCTCGCTCTTACTCAAGGTCATACAGTAGATCAACTTCACGAAGTCGTAGTCGTTACAGATCTTATTCTCGCAGCAGTTATTCAACCTATTCATCTGCTTCTTACAGTTCAAGATCTAGGTCACGTTCCCCTAGGTACACTAGGGCTGTTCAACCCAAGTATAACAACACTCGTGCTTATAAACTCGGTAAAAGGAAAAAGTTCAATAAGAAAAAGAATCAGTATAAGAATCAGCAGAATCAGCAAGCTCACCAGAATCCCAACATCCAAAAGCAGTTGGAAACTGGGAGAGCCAAGGCAGAAGAAACAGTTATGAGGTTAAAGAAACAAAAAGAAGAGCAGCAAGATTTGCAGAAGCGTGCCATGGCGTCCATTGCAGCTGCAGCATCTTCTGCTGGAATACCTCTGCCAAAGTCAACGGCTCAGCCTACTACTCCCTCAACTGTGGTTTCAACAGCTAGCCCTAATGCAACCACAACAGGCAAGTTACGGTTAACATTTACAGTATGGAAAAGTTTGTTTCAGCAAATTTGCTTAGTAGCCACGTACAAGCGCCATTTTCTTCACTGTAGTCCTTGGCCTGAAATTGGTAAAATTTTGCTGTCCCAGTTGATGTTATTTCCTTGGTGTTTTCTTGTGACTGTATTTTGTTGAAAGGTTTTTTAGAATAAATTTTCCAATATTTACTTTAATAGGTAAGTTTAAAGGAGTGCCCCTCACATGCTCTGCTATATTAGCATCCGTAACACTAATCTAGACTGATTTAAATGTATGTTTATTCTTGTCCTATACTGCTCTAAACAGGAGAGCAACGGATGTTCGGTTGGGTACCATCTTACACAAACTTCTAGTACCGCTTTTAGTTACTCTTTTTATGTTGTTTTATCTCTTAACATTGATTATTAATCCTGCTTTCACGCATGGCTGCCATGTTGCCGCAACACATTTCATTTCAGGTTTTGCTGCCGAGCAGCTCAATGCAGGTATATTTTTGCCTTAATTTCCTTACTATTGATCTTACAACTAATATGCTAGTTAATGTTGCATGCTGTTTATGTAGGTTAGACAGTTTTAGCAACAGACAACATATGCAATGAAACTATCCTTGGTGTTCAGCTACAGGTTGATTATGGTTGTTGTATATTTACACAGAAGTAACAGATTCCAATGGTGTTGTGAATGGAGGGTCCAACGATCTTATTGGTAGTTTTGAAGCAGCTAGTCAACTTGCATCTGCTCCTGCTTTTATTCCTCGGCCTTTCCAAAAAGGAGAGTTTATAGGTTTGTTTTATCAATAAAGATATTTATAGAGTAAATGAAGATATTGCGTTGCTGAAGTGCAACTCTTGGCTATGCCTCATTTTTGTCAATGCTAAGCTTGACTTATTTTAGGTCCAGTCCGACCTGGGATGGATAGTGATATTCCACTCCCAGAAGGTGCACCTACCAGAAACTTCTCCCAGGACAATCAACAGAAGGAAAAGGAACCTGAGCCCATGGCAGCTCCAGATGAAACGGATGAGACCTATAAAAATTTACAAGAACAAGCAATGCAACATGTGCATGGAACAACTACTAGTCCCACCACTGAGCAGCTTCAACAACAGTTGGCTGTAACTCATTACGCTATGCCAGTGAGTCCTCTCATCTTAAATTTCAGCATTCTTGTTTGGTTTTGTTCAGTCAATAAAGATTTAAGTAACGTTTTCATACTTAGTTTTAAAAAAGTGATAGGCAAATTTGAGAATTTCTGATTCGTAATAATAATGGAAATGTTATCTTATTTTCCAATGCCCCTGCCGAATTTTAAATATTTATTTAAAATAATTTTCATCATTCTTTAACAGGATGGCACAACATTTATTGATCCTGCAACTGGACAAGCAATACAGCTGGCACCAGCTTTTCCTGGAGCACAAGCCATACATCCTCACCAGCTGATGCTAGCTCACACTCAGCAACTACAGCTCCAGCATACCCAGTCACCAGTTACACCTGATGGAGATCAGGTTGAAGCGGCCAGTGATGGAAAGCCTGCTCCTCATGAAGCTGTGATTAAATCATATGCTCATCAGATATTTATGTCGCAGCAGAAGGCACTAGTATCTCAGTCACAGCCAACATTCACTGTAGCCTCATCAGCGTCTTCTCTACCTCAGCCTGCAATACCTTTACAATCTGCACCGGTTATGGTATCAGGGGCACAAGCAGCTCAGCTTCAACTCCAGGCACAAGTACAACAACTCCAGCAGGCGCAGGCAGCACAAGCTCAAGCTCAAGTTGCAGCGCAAATGCAAGCCATACAGGCACAGCACATGCAGCAGTTACAGTTGGCTAGTTTGGGTCTGGCTGCTCCGCAGACATTAGCAGTTCAGCCTCATCTGCAGCAGGTTTTGGCCCAACAACAGTTGATGCAAGCTCAAGCAGCGCAAGGGCTGGCTGCATCACAACTCATTCAGTTGCCCAATGGACAGGTGGTAGTTGCTGCCAATCCAGCTGCTGTAGCAGCCCATCCCATGATGCTTCGATACTCTCGTCCCCTATAACTAAGGGTGTTTTCGCTATAACTAAGGGTATTTTTATAAACTGTTTTGTTGAGCTGTGTTTGACCTTGTAAATTTTATTCAATATTATTCTACTAATCTTTAGTTGTTGACTTATATGGCGGCTGACCACCAAGTACATGTGTGCAAACTTGTTGATGTATCATAAGCTATGGATGTTTCACTTTATATAGCAGCTTCCTGTTATTTTTTTCATGGCGTAAAACAAATTACAGCTTGTATTTTTTATTAAATGGGTTTTCAAATAACTCAATGTGATACTTGATCTAGTTGTAGTTTAGGCATATGTATGTCATTTATCTGCAATAATTATAATAACGGAAATTTTATTAAAAATATAAGTTTATTATTTTCAAGACTTACATACATCTTTTTTAAACGCCCAAAAAGTTGCTCATATGTAATTAAATTAATTCAGCTATACATCAAAGAAAAAATTCCAAGAAAAGAGTCAAAATAATTATTACATCAGCTGGTTTGGTGAATCTTCATTGGCTAACAGAATTTTCTATAATAAATTACATTAAATAGTTTAAAGGCTAAAAGTTGGGTAATGTTTTTAAAATTATGGGGTTATTTATACCTTTGTATAGTATCAAGTAGATGCTTGTACTACCTATGATGATCACAGCAGCTTACAGATGCAAGGAAATATCAAGCACTAATATCAGAGATTTTCATGATGCATTCAACTGGACAAACCAAAGAAAAATAGATAATATTCACTTGTGTAATAAGACAGGTATTTCGAAGCACAACTTTTAAATAGCTACAATGTCTGTGCAATCTCCCAGAGTTAATCTGTAGTTGGCAATTTTGGTGATTCCATGATAGTGCACCATTGCTCCGGCAATAACAAATACATGAAATATTTGATGACTCTGAAACTGCAACAAATAAAAAAGGCAAATAAGTTACCATTATGTGACCCAATAAATATTATTAATGTAAGAGTTTGTTTGAAAATTCCCTACCCAAATGTCAAATTTTCCAGGCCAGATGCGTTCAGGAACTCGAACAGCGTATATCACCGCACCAAAAATATAGCAAAATGCCATGAGAACGAGCCAGCCAAGTGATGCATTGTGGACTGCTTCATAAAATCCATCGGTTATTACAAAGTGCATGGCTGGTATGACCCCACTTAGGCCTAATGCTATAAACATACCTAAAAAAACATTGAGAGATCACAGCATAAAAATCAACTTGATTTTCACGATCAACGGACCAATGATTATAAGTAATCTCAGCCGACAGTTGAAATGCTGATTAGCACTCATTTTTGAGTATACGCAACATAAAAATGCTTTGAATTGATTAACCAATGACATATTTCAAAATGTATTATAATTGGCTAAATTTTCAAATTACCTGCACGGACTGGGCGAAACCTGGGAGTTTGAAATCGATCGAGAAGGGAAACCAGAGTGCATAAAGCACCAAGAACAAATATAAGTACCAGATAACACACTTTAGGCACTAAACGGCAATAAAAGCAGTAGTATAACCATGGAACAAAAGAGCCAACTGTCAACACAGATATTCCGCAATAATCCAGCCTACAAAATACACAGACTAGACACGTTTGTAATAAAACAAATTATGCGTCATAGTAACTACAAGTGGTCAAAATTAATGCTAAATATAACTTTTAACTAAATAATTTGATTGAAATTAGCAAGAAAAAGGTATCAATTTGTTTTTATCAGCATAAACAGCTGCTATAGAGAATCAAATTATAACTCTTTTTAAATCTAAATATACTAATGCAAAACAAGCAAATTCAAAAACACAACTATTATACAAACAGCATGCTGCCAAAGTAGATTGAGCACATCAATTTTCATCAAAGAAATCAGGTTAGTTATAATATCTGAGAACTATTATATACATATAAAATCGCAGAGATACTGTGAAGCTTCAGCGAACAGTAGATCAATATCAGCGCTACTGTTTGCGTTTCATATATTTGAGATAAGAGTGATAAGACTATAATTTTCACCCATAATAGATAAACTGCAATAGAACACAAAATTCCCCTTTCATTTCACAAAAGTATCAACTACAAGGTTGAAATCCCTTGCATTCAACCCTCCTATTACAGACTTTATTATAACAGCAATATGCATATTTCTTCCAATACAAATATAGAAGCCATTAGTTACTTACTTGTTGAAAAATTTACCCACTTTGCTCGAGTGGCAACAAACTGTGTGAAATATCCAAGAGAACCCCAAACAGATAATTGCCCCTATGAAAAATGGTGAAAACACGGCCTTTTCCTGCCAATGTATTTCATTTGCGGGGCGTGAAAAGAAGTAGGCTGATATTCCAACAAAGGCCGTCATTCCTACAATATAACTTAATTTTATCAGCATAAACAAATACTCTCCTCAGTTCTACTGTTGTCGATATATTACTATGTTTTATAGGGACAATAGGTAAATAGCTTGTCAATTTTTCAACCCCTTATTAATCTTTAAAGCGACAATATCAACCAAACATATCTTAAAATTTACAAACAAATTTCAAAAGTACAATTATCATCTGGTATTTGTCACAAGTCACCAGACTATAGCTACCTAGCAAATGAGTCCAGATATTCCCTGTCTCAGTGTGTATTCTGAATATCGATTTAAAGCATTCAATAAATGACCGAAGTTCAGGTCTGTGTCCATAGTGAATAAACTCGTTGTCTCGCATCCATTCTGGCAGATGTGTGTGGTGAACAAGTCTCCATCCTGCCTCATAGATCTGCGCCAAATATAAACACAATCATGAGCCAGTGACATTGCAACATCAAAGGTGCAAAAGCCAACGTAAGCAATACTCTACTTTATGTGCCACTTCTTCGACTTCATCTTTAACTTTGTGAGCCACTTCCTCTACTTTGTGCTGAACATCATGGGCATTATGTATCAACTTGTCTCTAAGTGTCAGGTGAAGGTCAGCCGAGTCCACCGTGTCAGCATGCTCCTGTAATCATTGTGAGGGGAAGTTAGTAAGTCAGTGAACATATATCTTACTTTTAGCAAGAGCAAATTTATTTTTTACTGAAATATGAGACTTGATAATTGATCGAGTAGTAATTTAGAACTGTGAATGCTTGCAAAAACCAACAGCTCCACCCCTACTAATCATCATTCACAAGTAATATCTGATTTAAAACCCTAACTGCTCAATAGCAAATGTCACTACACCATACATTTGCTTCTGTAGCCGTAGCTCGGAGACGAACACCATCCTCTTGATCTTTGCAACTCACAAGACTTTGCTTTTGGAGCTCAGAAATTGAGCTCGCATCGTCATACTCACTTTTAGACATGCCATCAACAGACATGATACCTTCTTTCAAATTCAATCTGAAAATGTTTCCAGATTCATGTAGGACAACTTGCTAAGTCAAAACATTGCAGCAATCCAACAGCAAGTTAGTAGTAGCATATGGTAGATAAACACATTTCTTAAAAAAGGGCAGTACTCAAATTATGTCAAATAACAAATATAAAGTCAATTCTTTTTGAGGGCTAACATTGCCTGATATGAATTAATGCAGTCTATTTATAAATGTTAACAAGATACAATAACTTACTCTTTTTCAAAACACAAATCATACTGGAAAACTATATTATAAATGGTAAAATTTAAAGGTATCTTAATATTGTACATAATGATGTTTGATAATGAAGATAAACACTGTAAACTTGAACATGTGCATAACAGGCACGTGTTCACGGATTAGCAAAAGATTTGCTATTAAGATATGGGTACATATACTAGGTCTTTATCACAATACTTTGATTAAACTCAAAGAATCACGATTATGTCATCATAGAAATATCTAGAGATGCCACCTACAGGCATATAGTATTCATAATAATTAGCTGTGCTAACGCATAATTCAAAACTTTATGTTAGCATTAGAAAAAAGTTGTTTGAGGAAAATTTTTTAATCAAAATGGTCACTAGAAGTAGATAGATAGACATATTGCCTGGAAGAAATTTCATGCCAAAGCAAAATTTGTGAAACATTCAAAAATCAATAAATTTGATTTAAAACCTGCCATTGGTTCAACATAAACAAAAGGGAAATTAGTAAATTTTATTTACATCAACTCATTTAAATCACATGCAAGCTTAAACTACTTTTATATATTCGCTTCAACATAATCTTATTACTACTTCATAAAATTCTATTTTATCAATTTCAGTTTAAATTTGTGACCTGATCAAATTAGTAAAATAGTTAAAATCATGGTTAGACTTATCACTTAGACTTAGTCAGTATATTGGTGTAACACTTGATTTAACAGAATGGTGAAAGTAACAGTAACTGGAAGAGTGTTAGTGGTTCAACAAAGACTTAGTGACAGTGACTCACAGTGTTAGTACAAGTGGTAGTCGCTTAGAGTACACTGTTAAAATTAACAAGACTACGAGTATGGGTTGGTGCAACAGTAGTGACTAGATCTAGTGCGTATCACCATCAGTATAACCATAGGCATAAGACTAAGTATAAGTATAACTATAGATTAAACTAAAACTTGAAGTATCAGTCTATCACTATAAGTATCATAACCTTAATTATAATATCACTATGAGTATGAGTATGACTATCAGTATCAGTATGAGAGAGAGACTATGAGTATGATTATCACTATCAGTATCCGTATGACTATGAGTATCACTATCACTATGATAAAGATATGAGTATTGCTACTGCAAACTAATAACTACAAGACTATAACTCAGTATAAGTATAACTATAAGTTAAACTTGAAGTAAAACTAAAACTAATTAATATTATAAAAGAAAAGTCTTAAAACTAAAATAAAAGGGTAGAATAAATATAAGAATTTGTCCCAAATTTTTCATCATCATGATGGAAAACATACTTATACAATTACAATACTAGTATTATTAATATATTATTACTAGTACTACTACTCAGTAGTAGTACTAGTAATAATATAGTACTAGTAGTAGTAGTAGTAGTAGTAGTAGTACTACTACTACTACTACTCTCAGTCTCTTTCAAATCATAATACTAATAGTTAACACTAATACTAATAGTACTACTAATACTAATAGTATAAGTATTACTGTAATACTAATAGTAATAGTAATACTAATACTAATAGTAATAGTAATAGTAATACTAATACTAATAGTAGGTACATCAAATGATAATTTTCAAGTAACGCTTTACAGTTAAATATTAGGTTAGATCGGTAGACAAGAAAATTTGAGTGAGCTTCAATGCACTCTCAAGAGGCAAGATCAACTACCAGTGCAGATATTAACTTGTAAATTTATGACGTTCAACCAGTTACCCGGTCAGTTAACTCTTCACGCCATGAATGCTTTAGCGAACCCACTTATTTTCATGCGTTTAGCAACAATAGCGTAATGGCTATCTCAAAAATCTACAAGTCTCGAGCATAGCCTTCGACTTAAATCATTATAACTAAATAGCTAAAGCATAATATCATCATATTAATACTTCAATTGATAGAAAACCTTTAGAGATGGTATTAAAATATATTCATTTTACATATCTGTCACAAATTATAACTTAAATTATCGATTGAAAAAAATGGATTTTTACTATACTTCAACACTACTTACTACAAGGGGCAGATGATTTCAAGGGGTTCATGATCATAAAATCAGTTTAATATAAGGCTCTGCTACACAATGATATCTTCAAATTTTCTCTGCATGAACTATACTAAAAGTTATTAGCAAATCAAAAAGAGGTCTAAACAGGTTTTCTATGCTGTATGCTCCCCAGATTGGACCCGGGCTATCGATGCCACTCGATTTTGCGAAAGTAGGCGGGGCTAAAGGATACTTGATGTACCTACTAATAGTAAAACATAATCGTAATAATTATTTAATATTAATAATATTATTATACTGTTATACATATACTCATATTTATACTTATAGTTATTAGTCACAGCTACATGCTTTACTCTCAAGACAGCAGTAGGAATTTTACTAGTTGAATCATGATAATATAATATTATAATTATTAATTAGTATTACTCGAGTCTGACTTCAAGTAAGACTAAGTACTTATTTTAAATGAGTTATTAAATCGAATGGTTCTATAAGCAGCTCCGAGTTGGTGGTGAATGCGTGCTGTAGTTTGGGATCTCGAGTTTGAAGTTGGGGACATAACTCCAAACGTCAGGCCCTTAACTGCTGCATCGAACCATTCTATTAAATCGAAAGCCACCATGATCTCTCAAGGTTTGAACACTAGGTTACAGCTCAGTGGATCGTGCCATTTTGATATTTCCAGTGGTCATACGATAACCTATAGGCTTAGGTTCACGGACTAAAATGTTTGCAGGCATTTGTTCATTTGCAGTTACTTCCGTAATAAAATAGAAAATAGCCTTCTGCAAGTGACTTGCACTTTCACTTTGACTTGAAACATTAATTTTTGATTTTAAGCATCTCAACAACTACTTGGTTTGCCAAGAGCTTTTTGCAGTTACTATAAGTGATTTTATAAAACTAGATTGAAAAGGTGAGTAGCTCCTAACTATAATAATTATATTTATAATAATAAGTATAACTATTAGTATTATCATAATCATAAATAAAATAAAATAATCATAATGCAACTAATTTACTAACAGCAACAGTAACACTTACAGTAAGAGTAAGAGTAAAACTAACTCTAACTGTCTAACTGTGACAGTTACACTGAGAGAGAGTGTGACAGTAAAACTAGAAGTCTTGAGCTAAAAGTAAATCTACCAGTAACATTCACACTGTAATACTAACACTAACAACAGCTGCATTTTAAAGTAATACTAATACTAATATTATTTGAGTAATATTTGTAGTTGTACTAATAGTAATGCTGATGCTTCTAGTTCTTACTAATAGTAATAGTAACACTCTAATAGTGATAACTATAATTAATAATAAAAGTAAATATAATAAATTGTCATTATGATTATTATTATAGAACATCTTGACTCCACCTTGAATTTAATCTTACAGTTACATATTTATAGTCATGCTGAGACTGACATAATGTTCATAGTCATACTCATACTATTATTATTATTTTTACTATTAGTATTAATCAAATAAGACACAGTGATAGAGTGATAGTCATAATATTACTATTAGTATTAATATTACTATCAGTATCACCATTAGTATTAGTACTACTTGTATGTCGTAGTACAAAGTAAATGTCGTATTAATACCATTAACTTTAAGCCTTGCTCATACAAGTAGGTGCAGTTATAGAGATTTTTGAAAAGACACTTTGTTGAAAGCTGTTTGATGAGCCATACCAGCATTGGCTGTTGTGTAGAAAGTTTTGTGTACAACTGTTAGACAATGGATGGAAGTGGTAGAATATGATCTATTGCCCCTCAAATAATATGATGAACTGTTAAACAGAGCCTACTAAATATTTTTTGAACTGCTGGATTGTTAGATTTTAGTGGTTGATTAACACTTTTGAGATTTGTTGAATGTGTTAAATAATGGCTGCATTTATCAGTATAAATATGGCTGAATGTATGGTTTAATTTGAGTTTGAAGTTGTAATATTCTTAAGTATCAATATGTTTTGTACTAGAAAAAGTATTCTACATAATATTCATCAGTTATAATTTGATT
The DNA here is from genome assembly GCA_964035545.1 of Bugula neritina. Taxonomy (NCBI): domain Eukaryota; kingdom Metazoa; phylum Bryozoa; class Gymnolaemata; order Cheilostomatida; family Bugulidae; genus Bugula; species Bugula neritina. The sequence goes on from OZ037765.1 coordinate 27,393,355, forward strand.
TTGTTTGCTGTTAGTTAAAATGCATACAACTGCAATAAATAATTAGAAATAAATAAAAGGAGAAAAATTCTTATTACTACTTTTTTTATTTAGTTTACTTTGCTTATAAAGTTGCCATAAAAATGCTTCTTGTTTTTTTAATGAAACTACAATCTGTAAAGATATATTCAAAGAAATAATTAGTAATTCATTAGTATAATGATATTTATTATTATAAGTATAGTGTATAGTATAACATGTATAGTATAGCACTAGTATATTACATACATATTTAAGCACAACGGAGTAAAAAAGTTCAGTATAAAAGCTAAAGTCAAACTGTTTGCAGTAAATTCTATATCTTAGAAACTAATTTTGCTCAACTGTATAGTTTTTACTAAGTACACTATGAATAATAATGCTAGCAGCGATTTGTTTCAAAATTTTCTTTTTATTTTTTTTCTCAGTAGATTTTTAATATTTTGCCTTTGTTGCTTTTTGCATCTTGTCTCTGATAAAGATTAACTCCCAGTAATCGTTGACTAATAAAGTTTCACCCTAAGTAATATTCACTAAAATGCCTTATGAGTACTTGAGCTTTAACAAATTTAACATAGTACCTACTTTCTAAAAAGCTAAGAGTTGCATGTTTGTTTGTCTGAATTTCAAAGACTTGCAGCAAGTCAAGCAAAATCTCCTACTTGTATTATGGTCAAATCAAGTCGATGTTTAGAGCATGCCTACAAGGCTGGAATGTGCTAGCTCTGGTGGCAACTTACTACAATCTTTAGCTAGAAAGTTATGTGCAGTGTATTGTTGACTGTAAAGTCTTTTATACATTTGATAATATTTTTCTAACATAAATTGCAACACTAGGCTAGTTATTTCAAAGTTAACATTGATCTTTGACTAAATAGCCTATAAATTTCTAACAAAATAAATTCCATAACTCCCCAAGTGGATTTTCACTCATTTGGAAATCTTTCCAGTTAATGTGGCCTTAGGCTTCGTGAACTGTTAATACTTATATTATTAGGATACAAGCTGATACTTGCTTTAACAAAACTGACGAAGCCTTTTGTTACTGTTTTCTCTCATATTCAACTATAAAACTATGTTAATTCTATATTATTTAAGAATACTATTAGAAAGAAATTATACAGTTGAATTTACAAGTCAGTCACTGTAAGGCTATAGTCACATCGCCTTTGTACTTGAAACTAATACAATGTAGACACTTGTATAAATAGGATATATATGTTTAGGCCAGGCTAAAGGCAGCTGTTACATTTATCAAACATATCTGTTTATGTTGTTACCTGGAATGCCAGTTAATAAATAAATTTATTTCTGTTTCTGTTTGAATCTTGTTGCTCACTTGTTTGGTCTTAGTTTTGTACCATAATAATACAGCCAGTGCAGGTGCCTTGTGTTGCATACAATTTGTAGGTGTAGCCTATGTCTTTGTGTCCACAAATGTCAATGTCAATCCAGGCGTACAGATAAAATGAAAGAAGAGTAGGCTATTTTTTTAATAATATATTGACTGTATCAGAGCCTTATTCACTAGTTATTAGCATCTATAGTAGTCCTTATCTAGTCTATATACTTAAATCACTTCGATAGAAAGATTACAAAACTTCTTTGTAGTTGTTCAAACAATCTTTTCCGCTTGCTTTACTTGGGTTTGGTATATCAGTAATTCAACAACGCAGCATTTCAGTGTTGGTTGACTAGCGGTGTACAAGTAGCCTGCTAAATCCATGAAAAAGTCTGTACATTGTAGAACTAATTGATATCATGGGGTAAGTTATCATCATAACTTGACATTGCCTGTACTGGTAGATGCATGCTGTAGTCTGCGCATGGCATCAATCAGCAAACAGTGTCAACATTGGAAGCTCAAACCCATATCCCATATCTTGGTAGTACTAACCATAGTTTAGCGCTGCATTATGATTGTGTAATTGTGTTACTAGGTTTTTCATTTTAGTCTTATTTCTCTAAATTAAATTAGGGCAGGTGTTGGGTACTTACCCTGTGGTCCCCCATCTTCTTATACCTTAACCTCAAAACTTAGTTAGCTAGCTTAGCCTAGGGCCACACTGTGCGTATTTTCGCATGCGAAAATTGAAATCACAAGTAGCAAAGGTGTCCACTGTGCGCGTTGAGAAAACGTTCGCACTTGTCGCTCTGCATTTTCAACGCAAGTGCGAATCGTCTCTGTCGTCGTCACTTAATTGGCTGGTAGTTATTAAGCGAGCCCAATTTCTTTATTTTAGTGCTAAATTCCAGTAAATTGCGTTTTATTGAAAGCGAGTGCGATTTAAAAATGAAAGCTTTATTTATCACGCATCACTGACGCTACAGTGGACACCTTTGCTACTTGTGATTTCAATTTTCGCATGCGAAAATACGCGCCGTGTGGCCCTAGGCTTACTCTTTCAGTGCTATATCTTTATTTAGTCTACAACTGTCATTTCAGGTTTTTAGTTTGGTGGGATTTTCTTTAATTGGCTGAAAACGTTTTGACTTGGCATTTAGACATTATTTCAAATTGACTAGTAGCTGATACAGTTACACATATTATGTTAAGCTGCACATTCCAACTACTAGTATACTTAATAAAATCTCTTTAAAATGTTTTTGCTTGAAATTGTGCTGGTAATGTTATTTCTATTATCCTATTCCTTTCATCAGTAGCTTATGATTTTGGTTTTTCATTTTTGTCTAGTATATTTCCCATTAACTGTTCATTCACACAGCTTGACTGTCACATCTAACATTTATAATTATTATAATTTAGCATTTTCCTGCAGTTTATCATTGATTTTTGATATCTTGATTAAACACCTTCATTCATATTAAAACTTGTGCTGTTACATACTTCATAGCATAGAATTTATTACTTCTTTCAGCATTTATATTCAAGACCTCGTACTGCTCATAATCATTCAGAATATTTTGGTTTCACAGTGATTCCAATCCATCAGCTGCTGACACAATATTGGCATTTGAACAGATTGCTGCCATGCAAAAAGGAGTGGATATTCTTAAGGCTGGTTTGAAGGATGAGCCTGAAGAGCAGAAGCCTCATGTATTCGTAGTGCTAGGAGCCTCGGTAAGCTCTGTCTCCTGATTTTAATAGCTGCTTTTTAGCAGTTTTTACAAATATCTGTTAAAATTATATGCTGTATACACGCTTTACTTGTTACTAGTTGTTGTGGTTTGTAAAAGATTTCAGTAGATTGTTATTCTGCTGTACTACCAAACAACATATCAATATTGGCTTTTTTCACAGGGAGACCTCGCAAAGAAGAAGATATACCCAACTCTATGGTAAAGTGTTGCTTAATCAATTGCAACCGCGGCTTTTCGATTTATTTCATTGCACAACTGGATGCAAGTCAAGCGTGACTTTAAAGCCTAATTTCTCAAACCTGAAACAAATGTGATTCACTCACTACCCGCTGTGCATTTGACACTCTCCAGTTTCTCGTGTTACATGGGCTATGCAATGAGTAACCTTCAATACTAATGAGGCACCCATTTCATCACAATATTCAATATTGCTACAGCTTGTAAAGCCAGTTTGACACAAAGTCAAAAGTTAACTGCTGTCCAAAATATGGAAAAAACGAGTTACTATTACCACTGATTATGATTAAATTAGAAGTTAAAACATTATTTGTTCGCCCATAATGTTGACAGCATGTACAGCATGTAGTGTTGACTCTAGCTATACTGTAAACTATAGGTGCTATCTTCTCTCCCTATATAATGTGTGTGTTAGTTAACTAGTTGACTAGCCAGTAGACTGTTTCATTCTATCAACGAGGAAGTGGGCCAATGACTTTTACACATGAATGCTTAACATAATAATATTTTAAACTGTTTTATTGTACACATTGCAGGAGGCTATACATTGATGGTTTGTTACCTGAAAATACTAAATTTATTGGCTATGCTCGATCAAAGCTTACAGTAGACGATATTAGAGAAAAGTGTTCACCTTTTCTCAAGGTATACTAAAGTTGACTATTACTTGTATATACTCTGGGCGTGTATTATATATGTATTATATGTTCCCATATTACACTATTGAGATACTCAGAGTGAATAACTATCAGTAGTGCGGTTGTTGTATGACAGTGCGGGAATGAAACCCACTTTCTCCTATCAATTATACATGTAAATGTATGTGAGTTTCCTCAACAGTTAAATTTTTCCCCTTTATGTTTAATTTATTCATGTTTTTCCTTCCAGGTGTTATTTTATTTCACATATATATCCTTATTCGCCTACATTTTTTCCTGGTTCCTGTTGAAGAACTTTATGATTAGCTTCCTTGTATGAATTTTTATACACACTTGATAAGGATAAACTGTCTGCTGTGTAAATAGTAGCAGTTTGTTGAGTTGTGTTATCCTGACCAAAGCAAAGTTGTAATCTCTACTCCAGTTACTCCTGGTAACTAATAACTCAATAGGGAAGTTTGCTCAAGGACTACTGGCTGGGTGTATGTATACAGAGATGTTGGCAGTTTTTAGATCCAATCTATAATTAGAATATATTTGACTGTGTTAGAAATATCCTGGCTAGGAATCTGATGATGGAAAAGATAAACCTGACTGGGGTATTCTGGGATACCAATTATTTTTAGTTGAATATACTTCATGTTGATGATATTAGTTACTAATACTCCTGCAGGTTACTGCTACTTCAATTTAGGGCAAACAGTTTACTAAAAACTTTTATTTCCCTATCAAAATCAATGGGGTTGGTAATGCTATACTGAAGTTTCAGCATACTTATTAATAGTATGTTGTATTTGGTATCCATGTGAAGATCAATCAGATTTCATCTATAAATAAGTTATAGTTGGCCCCTTCTTTGATGTACTTGGCAAGTTTAGACAGAGCCTAGCCAAGTTTATAAATAACAACTTTACGTGACAACCTTGTTTTAAAGCATTTTCATTCTATAAATATTGTAAATTCGTAATGAAATTAGAAGAATAAAAACTTAACTAGCAGTTTTGTATACCCTGTTTTTCAACAAGTGCTGGCCAAAGTTAGCCATTTCAATTTTGTTGGCAAAAAGTCAGGAGGGGACAATTTTCAATATTATATATTCCATATTATTTGTCAAATGTGTAAAATCGATAATTTTTACTGACAAATTGATTTTTTTTAATTCAAGTTGTTTTTAATTTCTAAATTTGTATATATATACTATAGGAGTTGCATTTTCTCTCTGTGTATCTTATTAGGTGCAAGATTCTGAGAAGGACAAAGTTGAAAAATTTTGGAAGGTGAACTCCTATGTTGCTGGACTGTATGACAAACAAGCCGACTTCAAGAATCTTGATGCCCATCTGACTACTTTGTCTGCCAATGCCAGCCGACTGTTCTACCTTGCTCTGCCTCCTTCCGTTTACGACACAGTTACATCTAACATCAAATCTTCTTGCATGACTAAAGTGTAAGCAGATATGGTGAATACTTATTACAAACTCCCATGTCATACTGGCTGTTTATGAATATTTAAACTTCTGCAGCTCAAAATTAGCTGACAAGGAAACTTATGTGGCTCTCAGCTTAGCTATCTGTGACAGAGTGAACATCTCTTTGAAAATCTTAAAATGTCTACAAAATCATATATACATAATAAAATCTTTGTGGCTCAACTACTCATTGTTTTGCTAGTAATTGTGTCAGTTTATATTAAACAAATTCATCTTTTGCAGTTTATCTTGTAGCATTTTAAGTATTTTTATGCTATTTATTTAACATGGGCAAAGCATAAAAAACTTGTTTTGTGGTTTTTATAATGACTTTCAGCAAAAACTATCCTCAAGCTACAAGCATGTATAACTCTAACATTGGTGTAACTTTAACTTTGGTTTCTTGTTTAGAGCTGGTTGCTGGACTCGTGTGATTATTGAAAAACCATTTGGAAAGGACTTGGATTCTTCAGAAAAACTCTCCAAGCACTTAGCCAAGTTGTTCACGGAAGACCAGTTGTATAGGATAGATCATTACTTGGGCAAAGAGATGGTGCAAAACTTGCTCTGCATGAGATTTGGTATGTATGGCCTAGCATTAGGTGCAGCAGGTAAACTTTTGCTTAGCTTAAGTTTAAGTGATTTTGATTTGAGGTTTGAAATGCGATTACTTTATTTCATAATCAGACAACTCCTTATGTTACAGTATTTCTTAGAACTACTTCTATTTGAAGAAAACTACAAATTAATACTTGACTTCTATTGCAAGTATCTGCAAGTGGAATAGATAATGTGCCAGCTCTTCATTATCAACAGCTCTTACAACAATGTGCTCTGGTTTATGTAATCTATTCAGGTGGTGGCTCAAGTCTTTCATGCGACTATTTCAATAGCTGTCAATAATAGCATTTTTGCTCTAGAAATTGCATTATTCATTGTCACCAACTATTGGCACTAATAGACAGATTGGCAAGCTGTGAGCATGATCACACGAACAACATTGAACTACATTCAATTCAATCTCCTCAATTATAAAAAAGGAAACAGTATGAGCACTTTCTCAATAACTTGAAATAGATATACCAGTCTGCATAATATATGGAGTCATTTACATAGAAGACGGATTAACTGACAGATTTCGGTCAATGACATAAGAGCTTTGGCTGGAAATCTATTTTAACCCATGAAATGTGTCATTTAATCGGGAGACTTGGCATTCTTGCTATTGGTAATAGTATTACCCATTGCTGTAAATAGGAAAACATAAGCCAATATATAAGTGGAAATTATGGTTTACAATAACAGGTACAAAGTGTTTGCTTACTAAACTAAATGTGAAAAATATTGCCCCAAGTAGATTGAAAGCTGAAACGTTTATAAGTGTAGACATGTAGGTTATATAAAAACCTTATGTCTATATATGCTGTAAAATGTCAAAACTCTTAAACTACATTGCTATAATGATGATGATAGTATTTTAATTCAAAGGTAACAGAATATTTGGTCCAGTATGGAATAGAGATAATATTGCTGCTGTTGTGATAACCTTCAAGGAGCCATTTGGTACTCAAGGTAGAGGCGGTTACTTTGACGAGTTTGGTATCATCAGGTAGTTATTTTGCTTTACTCATATTGATAGAGAACAAATTCAAAACACATCTTCTGAGCATAAATAGTTGGTGTCATTTTATATTTCATCTTTTTACCATCTAATTGCGAAGTCTTGCATTTTTATTTTTTCTTTTGTATGTACTTTTTAGTAGTTTTCATAAGAACCTATATCTTAATATTGGAGAACTTACCATTTCTAAACTTATAGCGGCCAAGACTGAAAGGCTTGTGGAAATGCAAGTGTATTTCTATGTTGTCTGCATAAGTTGCATCATTCTGCACTCACCTGTGTGTTTACTGTTTATCTCTTGTAGAGATGTTATGCAGAACCACTTACTGCAGATTATGTGCCTCACTGCTATGGAGAAGCCTGTTTCCATGGCTGCGGAGGATATCCGTGATGAAAAGGTAAGACTGTTTCTTTGTTTTTTAGTTCATATAAAATGGCAGCTACATATTACGTGGCAGTAGTTTATTTGGAAGCTAACCAAACTCTACTTGATATTGATCCTAAGGTTGAATGTAAGGCCAAGTAATTTCTTAATATACTCGGTGCTTAAACTTCTTAGCTATTGGTTAATTGAGTCTGGAAGTTAAACAGCTCTTGTCTACTATTGTCTACTAGGTTTACTAAGGGCTCAACCCATAATGTAGGTAAATTTGTTTCATTGTGCAACTTAGTATTAATATTTTTTATTGGATGAAGAGTTAAATATTTATTTATTTTCTATTCAGGTTAAAGTACTAAAAGCAGTTACAGCTTTAACACTTGATGACGTTGTGCTGGGACAGTATCAAGGAGACCCTGATGGCAAAACCGAAGACTCCAAGAAAGGCTATCGTGATGATCCAACAGTACCAAAAGGTTTGCTGATTATTTAAACCTATGCTCATTGTAATATAATATATGACTAAAGAATAAATGTTGGCTCTGGTGCACATCTACCCAGGTGTTGGTGTTAGAATAATAGTGTCTAAAGCTTCATACAAGAAAAATTTTAATTTTTCATGCGGACCCACTGAATGACAATTTTTATGAAATACCAGAAAATATAGACTGTTGAATTGCTAAAACACTGCAAGTTGATAAATATAAATATAGAAAGTAAATACTTTTACTAAATGCCAACTATTAATTGCTCAACACTCTTGACTAGCTGCAATGCTGTTGTGTTATGTACTTTTTTAAGAATGTTGTTTTTTCAAATGTATAATATGCCTTTCTTCACTTCAAACTAAAAATAGGCAACAAATGAAATGAACAGGTGGCAAGAGCAAAATACTTTGTATTACATTATTAATTTTGATATTCTGTTTCACGGTGACCTGTAGATTTAGCATTAGCTAGAATGAATAAATAATGTAGGTATATACGTTGATGTTCTTGGTTGTAACTTTGTTTGCTTTTAGGTTCGAAAACTGCTACTTATGCACTGGCTTGCCTCAATGTTGCCAATGAAAGGTGGGATGGGGTTCCATTTATTCTCAAGTGTGGAAAAGGTAGGCTTCAATTGCTGTATCTTTAGACAAAAGCTTCCTCATTCATTGTTTAGTGTCACAAAATGTGAATAGTATCTTACATTTAAGCAAAAGAATTGGCAGATGTATAGTAACCAATACCGCGCCCAGTCAAACAAGAGTTCTAAAGTGAAGCCAGTTGTTGAGAGAATTTTTTATTTTCAAGAAACTTGTAATCAAAACCGTATAACAGTATCATGTTTACAATATCTATTTGCTTTCAATTTTTTGCAGCTACAAATGAGAGAAAAGCAGAAGTTCGAATACAGTTCAAAGATGTCCCTGGAAATATCTTTCCGGATGGCCAGTTGAAACGAAATGAGTTGGTGATGAGAGTGCAGCCAGGGGAAGCTGTGTACTGTAAGATGATGACTAAAGTGCCAGGAATGGCAATTGGTGCTGAGGAGACTGAACTGGATCTTACATATAATCATAGATATGAGGTTAGTAGTTATGCAACTGTTATGTAATCATTAGTCCTATTATTGTGCTATCTGATATAATCTGAAATAGGTATGAGTTTGTTGTACATGTATGTGAATTAGAATTTGCAGCATTGCACAACACATGTTGTGTCATGTTTTTTGAACTTGTCCTTTATATGGTATTCATCAACTCTTATGCAGAAATACTGAGTGTGTTTACCCTTGAAATAATTTTGTCTCGCCTATTGCAATAAACTTTTGTTGTGCTCATTTTTATGTGGTTAGCACTATCCCATAAGTATTCGGCCATCAACGCATTTATATATTTTCAGGGAGTGAAGATGCCTGATGCGTATGAAAGACTTATACTGGATGTTTTCTTGGGCAGTCAAATGCACTTTGTGCGTACAGATGAGTTGAGAGAAGCTTGGAGAATATTTACTCCACTGCTACACACCGTTGAGAGTGCTGGTGGTCCAACACCGATTGCTTACAAATATGGAACGTGAGTGGTTTTATGCCATGCTTGTTGAATCAGCATGATTGGGAATGTTCAAAACAAACTAAAACTAATGTTTGCGATTCAGTTTATGATGTAAATTGCAGCAATACATGCATGCTGCATTTTTCTTTGTTTTCTTTTTAAAATCAGGGCATTTGATCTGACTAGCATTTTATTTTTATGATAGTATTATTTATTTTATAGCCGTGGTCCTAAAGAAGCAGATGATTTAGCAAGAAAGAGAGGGTTATTGTATACCGGCACATATCAATGGAAATCATTGAACAAGTTATAATGTGATCTCAACAGAAAATGGTTTATTAATTCACATCAACTGTGATACAAGTTTTCCCCAACTACAAATTCTTGGTTTATTTTAGGTACACTGATTGTTACACAGTAAGCTTGTTCAAGAAGTATTATTTTTAGTAAATTTATCACTTTATACTAACAATGTGTTACTAACAACAACTAAGCTCTATTTTCGTAATGAAAATCCAATTTCACTTATAATATTATGGAATAGGGTAAATGGTATTTAATTAAATATATACAATGTAGTATACAGAAAATATAGCAAATTATCAATAGCTGTTACATACAGCAATATCTTTTATATGGGACTTCGCAAAAATTATTGAAGCACCAAAATGCATTTCATAATTTATACTGAAGTGAAATACTGTAGTTGTAGGGCAAGGGCACCAAAACATATGACCAGATTCAAAGTTGGTAAATTATGCAAAATGCATTATAAGTAACAGTAGTAGCAAAATAAATGAAAGAAAACAGCTAAGTACAACTGAAACAGAAAATTCTGATGTGTTACGTTAAACCCAACTGTAAACGATGACTAGCAAAACTAATGTAGATAAAATATTAGATAGTGAGTGGAATGAATGCTCAGAAGCTGACTAGGCAATAGACGAGTAAAATGTGGAAATATCAGTAGTTTGCTATAATTTACATTGCATAGTCCTATAATACTGATATTTGGTAGCATTAGCTAGAGGTTAGTTTGATGAATATTGGTAGTTGCAATTGGTAAGTTTTCATCAACACAATCTCCTTGATTGTGATTCACATTTTCAACAAGGAAGGCGGGTTGCCTTTTTCTCATCTTTGATGGGGAAATTTCTATATGATCTACTTTAGTACCAACACAAAAATTCCCATCAACTGAGCTAATTTCACCGTCAATAGAAAACATGGAATTATCAGGAGTAGGGACGTTTGCACGAGGAAAAAAATGAGGCTGTGCAATAGAAGTAGGACTTGCAACTCCCGGGGAAGATTCATTTGATGATAAACCAACCATGATTGGTGCACTATCCGCAGCAGTTCGAATGTCGGCCAATGATGATAAAGTATCTTGAATTACTTTCTCACTTATGCTAGTGCCAGATTGATGAAACATGTCGCCATCCAACGGTTTAAAGACATTAGTTGCAACTGCTTTTCGTTCTGGTGGTTTTAGAGATTTCTTGCCAATGAAACCTTCCTCATTCGAAGAAACTTTGGAGTTAATTTCAATGCGATCTGTGAAGTGATGCACTTCTTTTAAGTGATTAGTTACTCCGCGACGATATTTAAAAAATTTGTTACAAACCAAGCAAGAAAATTGTTTGACTTCACTATGGGATCTCATGTGGTCAGCCATTTTTTCTTTGGTGGGAAAACATTTGCCACAAACTTCACATGGTGGCTGAGGTTTCTTAGATCCAGTTGGTGATTGCTTATTTATCCAAGACACTGGTGATTCATTTGAGTATACTTGAAAGCTTGGGATATAGGACTTATTTAAATTGCTATTATCTTGCATTGATTGGGAGAAGCTACTTTGTAACATTGAGTTAGTATCTTCAGAATTGACTAGCTTAGACTTTTCACTAGAAAAATTAAAACTTTCATTGCTTTCATCAAAATCTAGGTCAGTATCCATTTGAAACATGTCCATTGAGAATTCATCGGCAATAGGTTCATGCACCAATTTATGAGGAGTGCCTTTTCTCGTTCTTTTTAGAGGTGGTTGGCTGTCACTGCTAATACTGGATGATTTATTTCCAAGTTGAGTAAATGTATCAGAAAGTACCGATGGTCCACATTGTAGTAATGGAGGTGGAAGCTGTGGTGATATTTCTGTTTTATACAGCCAAGCAGAACCTCCTCCTGTGTCATAATTAGCTTCTCTTTCTGTCTTCAACTTCGATATTGAGGGCATCAATGAAGCAGACTCTGTCAACGACTTAGGAGTGCCTTGATTGATGAGCTTTCTGTATTGTGTGCAAACATTCTCCAACATTTTTAACCCAACCTAAAAGTCAAGCATAGACCCATAAATTTCATTGTAGATTATTCAAATTTGACAAAAGAATTTGATGCAACTCCGCAAAGAGCCTCATATGCTTTGTGTTCGTGGCATTATATGTAACTACATGTAAATGTGCCAACACTTACATGGTCAACAATTACAAGACGCTGCAAGTTTTCCTCAGTTTTTTCTACACCATGCATCACTATCAGATGTTCTCTACAAGCTTTCCGTGATTTGTATGTCTTCATACACTGTGAGCACTTGAACGGTCTAACTGGGGAATGGCATATGAGATGCTCCATGCAATGAGACTTTGATCCAGCAACTTTATCACACAGCATGCATTGATATCTTGTTGTGCGCTCTTTAGTTCTGTAATGAGTTTTAAAACACATCATTGAATGTACAAAATCTGTTGAACAAGTAAGCCCCAGTGTATTATAAGTGGAGCCACCTGTGTTGGCAGAAAAAATAAACATCAATACTAACAGTAAACAAAACATGAATGCAAATATGTAATATGCTTTGCAGAGTTTGAAATATATTCAATGAAACATGAAGAAGTTCATACTTTTTAGTGGGCGTAACAGACAATGATAGTGGTACAGTGTCTGGTGATAATGCAAGTTCCTCTGGAGAATTTTTCATAAATGATGGTTTGGCTATAAGAGCGGGCAGAGGTGGGGCAGGAGTGCACTCTTTATCTTCTGGCACATTATTTGAAAGATTTGCCTGATTGTCAGAATTACTATCTTCTACCTTAAAAACAGGTTTTGACTGGTAATGTCCATTAAAATAACTGTTGTCTTCAATAGTTGGATTAAAACCTCTTTGTATACTTTGCTGCGTGTCCATAAAATAATCCTTCATGGCTCCACGAATTGCAACTGCACGGATTATCATATCTATGTCTGCCAAGCAACACGTGCAGATCCCCGCACAGCTGCCCAATGAGGATTCTTCCAACTGCAAGGCTGTTGACAGTTTGGATAATAATTTGCCAGGTTTAACTTGGCATGTTCTTACATCAGACCGAGGACAGAAGTTGCATGCGGACATGGACCAAATCAGTTTTACCGCTGTCTGCGGCATTCTAAAACAATCAAAACTATGTCTAAAAATAGCATATATTGAGACTATCGAAATAGATAAAAGCAACACCGTTAAACATCACCTAGACTTGATCACTGCACCTCCCTCTCTTGAAGAAATGCTACTCAATAAACAAGCAGTTGTATTTGTTATTGCATATTCATTATTGTTAATGATGTAATGCTATGACTACTTCACACAGCTGTGGGTCTGTTTCATAAGTAGATATTACTATATAATAGACGATGTATGTTTGGTACATTTAGTACTTTGTACCAAGTCTAAAACACTCACCACTATAACTTATATAAACTTCTGCAAGTTCAAATGCAAAATGCATACTTCTAGGAAATAGCTGTGCAACTTTTATTGCATGCATTATTTTATTTCATATCTTAAATTTATGAATCATGAGTTCATTTTTCAAAATGTTTAATTTAAGTGCTTAAAAAATGCAAATAAAAAGTACAAGTTTAAAAAAATACCCTGGTGCAAATTGACCACAGCCCCAGCTGTTTTGGCAAAACACATTTAATGACATTTTCATTGACATAGTGGTAAATGGGCTGGTTGTTTTTGGCAGATGGGTAGCGCTGGCTGGCTGCAACTTTTTACAATTCTGATTGGCTGGACTTTACATGACCAGCTAATGATTGTATCTGATTGGCCTAATAATTCATTTGCGTTTGAAAATGTAGAGTTTTATATAAGTTATAGTGGTGATATTTTAGAGTTGGTACACACCCCTTTTTTGGTTGAGTTTTATAGTCTGATCATGCTGTAGTCATCTACAATACTTCAGTGTATGGGGAAACCATTAGTATTACGAAATCTGTTTTGGCTTATATTGCTATGCCAGTTTTCTGACTTGGTTTGTAATAAACCATAGGCAGCTATACAACTTAGGTGATTTTATCGAAGGTAGACACTGTTTAGATGCAGCAAATCAAACACTGTTGTTACTATTGCAAAACAGTAGCAATAGCATAGCACAGTCAGCGAACTGCAATGGCAGTGCTGCACCATATTTATCATCACTAGCATATATTTACAGCACACTGACGAACACATGTATAAGCATGTGCTAAGCATAAATTGGTTGCTTATGTACCCACCATTATTTTACCTAAAAAAATTACAACAGTAATTTTTTTAACTTGGTTGCATATTTATTTGCAGGAGTTAAAATGCACAGTTTTTAGCAATAGACAACATAGACGATTTATATAAAAATGAGCTTGGCATGCTAGTCTATACTGTTACTTGGTATCATGACCGTTTTGTACATGATTTCCTTAGTGAAACAGCATGTTTATCCCACAAATGCAATGCCATCAGCCATAGGACAATATAGTCCAGTTTTTTCAACTATGAAGTAATTTTGTTAGCAGCTTGCTTCATTTTTAAGTGATAGTTAACTTGAGCTTCTCAGTCTCAAGTCATTGTTCCAGAAAATATCTGCACCTAGCTCTGCAGCTATACTAATGAGTTTTCAATACATGTTTATCCTCACTCAAACTAATCATCAACCACCATTGAGGCAGGAAGATGACAAAAACATTCTGAGGGCTAGTTATATCCAATACCATATGCCAGGCATTAAAACTTCACTATAGTGTTTTCGGAGCGCACCTATTTCTACTACATGGCATCTTCATACAATATTTACTTATTTCCTGGCCATGCCACCTGGAAAGAAAGGCCATTTTCAACTGACTAGAATGCAGTAACTCTGAACTAAATTAATTGTTATCCTTAGAATCCAGGTTAAAAAAGCAATCAACCCATAAAGGACTTGATATCCTAAATAGTCCTGGAGGTGTAAGCTTACTGTTTGCACTTCTTTTAGAAAAGATTATAATAGTATGCTGTGCTTTCTGCAGCCACCCTTGGTAACCAATAAAGTTTAGCACTTGATAATTTTTTTCTTGGTGTGCTATTGTATATCCATGTGCTATACCACTATGCTTTGTAAGTTAAAGTCTGATATTAATGGTTTTTGGGTGAAAGAAAATGGCAGCTCAGACTCGATGCTTATTTTTGCAAAATACAAACTCATATATGGATAATATTCTGTTGGTAACAATGTTGTATGCAGTCAGTGTTGAAATATAATGCCTTCATTACAGTTTTAGTGGGATCAACGTTTTCTCTGTAACTATCATGTTGCATCACACAATATGAAAAAAATGTTCATCAAATCCAATGTTTAATCACCATTCATTCTAGCATACCAGAGAACCTTTGTATTTTACCCAACTGACTAAAACATGTATTGAAAACTCATTAGTAAAATTGTTGATGTTATTGCAGTAGCTTCACAGCTAAGTGTAGGCACTTCATCCAGCAATGGTTTGAGGCTGATTACTTCACAGTTAAAAGAATCTAGAGTCTAGATTTTAGACTATATTGTCCCATGGCTGATGTCATTACATTTGTAAGATAATCATGCTGTTTCGCTAAGTAAATCGTATACAAGAAAGGGTTATCAACAGGGTATTGTATGGTGATGATACCAACTGGCAATATAGACCCACATGCAAGGCATTACATGTTAATACTAATTTTTATACAAAATGTCTACATTGTCTGTGCAATTAAACTCTTGCAGATTAATATGTGATTGATTAAAAAAGCTAATGCTATATAAATTAAAAAAAAAACAGTGGTGAGTACACAAGCAAATAATGTATGGTTAGCGTAGGTCCATGCATTTGTAATATGCGTGTGAAGCAATTTTTTAAATTATTATATTAAAGTAAACTGAAGCGCAAAATAATCAGACTATGAGAATGTATTCAGTAATATGTATTGATTTAAAACTAAATCATGAAATGACTATCATTTTTGCAACCTCTGTACTTGGTAGGCAAGATAGAGAGGGGTGGTGTGACTGCTGTAACTGTGTTACTGCTCTACATACTAACAGACTAGGCTAGTGTTTTTAAGTGCCTTACATAAGATATTTTAATAAAACTGGTGTCTAGTGTGGCCACTGTCATTGCAGCTAGGTGACTGTGCTAGTGTGCTATGCTCTCACTACTGCTTTACGATACAACCAAGTAACAGCACTGGTTGATTTGATATTCTAAGCCCTAAGGCCTAAGTAATGTCTACCTTTGATGAAATCACCCTAAGTTAGAACAGCCTGCATATAGTTGATGAAAACTGTCAGAAAACTGGCATAGCAATATAAGCCAAAACAGATTTCGTAATACTAATGGTTTCCCCATACACTGAAGTATTGTAGATGACTACAGCATGATCAGACTATAAAACTCAACCAAAAAAGGGGTGTGTACCAACTCTAAAATATCACCACTATAACTTATATAAAACTCTACATTTTCAAACGCAAATGAATTATTAGGCCAATCAGATACAATCATTAGCTGGTCATGTAAAGTCCAGCCAATCAGAATTGTAAAAAGTTGCAGCCAGCCAGCGCTACCCATCTGCCAAAAACAACCAGCCCATTTACCACTATGTCAATGAAAATGTCATTAAATGTGTTTTGCCAAAACAGCTGGGGCTGTGGTCAATTTGCACCAGGGTATTTTTTTAAACTTGTACTTTTTATTTGCATTTTTTAAGCACTTAAATTAAACATTTTGAAAAATGAACTCATGATTCATAAATTTAAGATATGAAATAAAATAATGCATGTAATAAAAGTTGCACAGCTATTTCCTAGAAGTATGCATTTTGCATTTGAACTTGCAGAAGTTTATATAAGTTATAGTGGTGAGTATTCTAGAATTGGTACAAAGTACTAAATGTACCAAACATACATCGTCTATTGGTCTATATACTATTTTAACTGTGCACATAGCAACACAGGGTTAAACTAATCTGTTGTCCAAGGATATTTTCCATAACAACACAGAAGTTACTAATATTTATATCCGACACTGTTGAAAAACTAGCAACACTAAAAACAACTGAAAGTAACAGATACGAGTAATAAATACCTGGGTTGTCTGATTTTTCAACTTCACATTCTCATCATTCACAAATTTCTTGAGTCCCCTGAAATATGGAAATATAGAAGCATATTAGGCTGTGTATGTAAGCTTGTAATATACACACAATTATAATTCTATAGCACAGAATTGATGAAATTCAACTACATTTTAGCAGCTCTAATAAATGTTTGATCAGTTTGCTGGAAGTGTGTGGACAACCATTCATAGAAGAAAACAATTGGATATAAATCATTTGGTTAATGTTTTAGTTAGGAATTGGCATGCAAATTAACAAATTTCAAATAATTAAAATCTGTGCCATTTAGCAAAAATAGGAATGACGCAATGACACAACGATTAAGCACACAAGGCATTACTGTGGTACTGATGCTACATGTAACATCTTTTTACGCCAAATGTATAACTAAACCTTTTACCAATTTTAGGCATTATAAAAATACACCAAACCAATATATGATTGAATGCTATGAAAATATATCCTACATGGAACAAAACAAGGATATCTAAAAGAGGGTGTGCTGAGGTAAAACTTAATCTTGCATATTAATTAGACATGTGAGACACTTTTGCTCTCTTGTACCACAAATTTAATTTTTGATGCACTTAGCTCTTTACCAAGCAATTTTAGTCAATATCTAGCCTTTTATTGATACATACAAATATGCCCAGTTGCTGCAGACCTTTAAAAAGCATGGTAAATTTTTTTAAATAACTCAATTTTATTACAACTTTTAAAGCATAGCTTACAAGCAAAGAAATTTGAAATGCATTTTTAAAATAAAAAATAGCTGTATTAAAACTAGAAGGCAGTATGCTGTTTGGAAAGTTTGTAGCAGTTACAGATTTATGCAATAGATGACTGACTATAAGTCTCTTTGTGGTTAGCATGTGCACTTTGTATCCATTGATGGTTCATATCAATTAACTATAGACATTTATCTTGACACCAACAAAAGACAGATCTACATCCCGAATCAACTCTAGCATGTAATTTCTCAATGTGGCTGACCTCAATTTGGAATATCTAGATTCTAGTGGTTTCCGTTTAAAAAATGTCTCACAAGAACACCTCTGCATATCCACTATTGGTTTTAATCAAAATACATTAGATTAAAATTGTTTGAAAGTTTCCATGTTAATAAATTCATAAACAAAAATATTATAAGCTTCACGCAGTCAAAATTAAAATCAATAATAAAAATGTTAATGACTATAAATATAAAATAGCCAAAACAAAATTTAAAATTTTAATTTCGTGAAACTGTTCATTGCTAAATATTATTTCACACAACTATTTTAAATTTCAATTTATATTTCAATTAATAATATAAATCTACATTATATTCAATAAAATAAATATATATTATATAGTTAGCATGATTGTCATATAAAAATATCTTTAAATATTTTATGTTAATGATAACAATTAAAAAATAAAACTAATCTACACCAATATAACCATGATTTGGACAATTACCATGCTAATTACTACAATCAGTTTTTGGGGTACCAGTTTATACATAATAAATAATATATTATTAAATTGGTATTTATTATAATACCAGTTTTATATAATTAAAATATATCAATATTGGACTGCTAATAACAAACTATTATAGATAAAAATTATTAATAAATTATCAACTCTTATTGTAATTTATGCTTAACGAAAACATCATTATCACTATAATTTGACCCTATTACATTATCCCAGTCTCATCTAATTTCTCCTAGTTTATTCCACAGTCATGTTTTTCATGCTGGTATAATATCAACTATTTTCTTATCTTGATTCTTACACAGCTGTTCTGTTACAATTTTTGCACAGGTTATGAAGGTGCCGGTCAGCTCTTTGATGTCAATGATCCCAACATAGTCTAGCATCTTATTAATTTGCCCTACTTTCTCTATAAGCCTGACTCTTTCCATATGTTTAAGGGCTTTTCATTTTGGTAGAGCAGACAATCTACTATGCTCATTTATAATTTTCTCCACCTTTTTTCCTTCATCTGTGAATTTGTTCTTGTAGAATTAGAGCTGTTGCTAGTTCATTCTGGTCTCCAGTTCTTGACTGTATATCATCATCTTTGTGTTGCCTAATCTCTTCATTATTATCATCCTCAATTGTTCTTTCTTTGTCAAACAATACTTTTTCTTAAATTTCATTAGGCTCTTCTTCCATAAACAGCAACAGCCATTTTCTAATGACTAGAGCATTGGCTTAGTAAACACAAAGTCAGTGGCTAGGATCCTAGTAAAGGCCATTGGCAATGTTAAAAAGGGCATTCAGTTATAATTGCTATTTTGTCACAATAGAAACCAAGTTTTTATTTAGCTTAAAAAACCTCACCATCAGATATTTTCACAGAGATGGCAACTGCAAACCCTCGCAAGTTTTTGTTATCTGTAAACTGCTTGTTATTTTTCATATTTTTGCTTGATCTGCTAGATTTTGTCCGCTAATGCCAAAACCCCTTCTTTCCTTCCAGATTTTATTCATTCTTGTTTTGTATCCCCTTGCACCAGACCCATGTTCAAAGTAACACAGCCCGGTTGTCTTTCCTTGAAAATCTTTGTCTAGTTGTTCCAGTAAAAGGTACACGATTGTGGGTTGCCTGGTCCCCTACACATTCTCTGCAGGACAAAAGGTAACTAGCTAGGCTAGACTGCCATTCCCATCTTTAGCATTATTTTCTATATTGTAACTCATCATACTTCTAAGGGGGTAGTTTTCTTTTAGGGTGTTATTCTATAACCTTTAGCCCATAAAACTACTTATCCTACAATGCAGTGGGAAGACATTTCTTTTAGAGTCATATCTCTTAGCCTCGCAACCCTTATTAGGGTTTACAATTATGATTGTTGTTTTATTGTGATCATTTAAATGAAATTACATTATCATTTAAATTAATATTGCTAATTTTAATTTAAATAGCTATATGCTGTTCTTTTAAATTTACAATTAGTGAACAACTGACAAAAAAAGTATAGCTATTAGTATAACTATTGGATGTAGTGGCAAATCTGGGTGTTACCATAAGTAGCAACCTGCCTCCCCTTTGACATTTAGGTGCAGTAGTGAAGAAATTTTAGTAGCCAGAGTTTTTGAATTTTTCTTAATGAATTGTGGTCTGAGTTAAAATTACTTCTTCTGCTACATTCTTAATCTAGAACAAAGGCTTTTTCAATTTTTATATCACTGCATCTATCTCCACTTTTACCATCTGTAGCAACTAAGTTTGCAATAATAAATACCATCATTACAAATAATTATGCTCAAGAGTAGTGACAAATAAAAATAATATAAAACAAATATTAAATGTTGGACCAACTGAAATCGACAATAATATAAATACAATTATGAAAAGGAGCTTGAAATTAAATTTCAAACGCATTTTACAAATGCATCCACATGTCAATATAGTTACACCTACAATTAGTATTGCTGATTCAGTTTTATGCGTTGTAATTTTTTCAATCAGCGTTAATCATTTTTACTGCAAAATAAACATGAAAACCTACATCAATATTTTAACTACATGTATTATTCGGGGAACCATGTCACCAATACCGTTAATTATTAAATATTATTTTTATAAACAATATTTGTTGTGGTCATAAATATCATTTTGAAATTAATACTATATTTGTATATTGTATAACATAAACATGTTTTTTATTAATGTTGATATGCATAATAATAATTATAATTATTGAATAGCTACATGTATTACTATTAAACTTAATAAAACCCAACAGCAAAGTCAAATGCAATAGCCAATAGGCAAGAGCAATAATATTGCTATAATGATTCATAAATTGTGATACTAATAGTCATATTAATGCTATTACTGCTAGTGTTACTGTCAAGACTATCATTACTATTCAAGGTTATGTAATAATTAAAATTTCGCTGTTGATGCACTCAATAGAGTATAGGTATTGGTATAACTATTACAATCACAAAATTAAATCTATATAAGTTTTAGTTATGCTTATAATGGGACTCATAATTATAATTATCATTTATTTATTATAAGACGTTTAACAATTTATCAATTATATGAGTAACTATCACTATCAGTATTACTACTAGTATTACTATTATTGTCCATTGGCATCATGATTATAATAATAATTTACATATTGATATCGATATTCATTTCAATCATTATTTCATATACCTATAACAATGGTATTGGTACTGGTAGTAATAGTATAGACTCTAGTAATACTATTATTATTAGCATTAGTAATAGCAAATCACTAAAAAGTAAATGTATTTGTAATACTAAGTCTAATAGTAATAGAATTAGACATTATTAATATTAATAGGCCTAATGATGTTGAATTTGATATTGATATTGATATTGATATTCTGTGATTCATATGGATATTCATATCAATTATTTTTATTATTAATATTGAAATGCTCATTACTCATTAGTCATTACCCGTTTGCAATTTGAATTATTGTTCCATTATCATTATGATTATGAATTATCTGATAAACTCATAGACCATAGTCATACTAATATTCGAAGTTGATAGGTTACACTTACACACTGACACTTAGCATTAACATAAACAATAACAGTAACTGTTAGTGTTAGTGTTACTGTTACAGTGTTACTGTTAGACTGTTATCTTAATCTCATCACTTACATCTTATACTTATAGTTATAGTTATTAATAATAGTATTATATTACTATTAGTATTAGTATTACAGTATGAGTAATATATTTATTACAGTAAATGTAATTATCTAAGACTAAAACTAGTAATACTAATAGTAATACTATAGTAATAATAATACTAATAGTAATAGTAATAACTTATATTAATAATAATATTACTATTACTATTAGTATTATTATTAGTATTAGTAATAATTTATTAGTCTTAGATAATTACTCAATTACTGATTAGTGATTACTATTACTATTAGTATTAGTATTAGTATTACTATTAGTATTACTATTAGTATTGGTATTACTAATTAATAACTAATAAGTATAATAATAACAATTACAATGCCAATAGACTAAAGTGAATAGACATAGTATTAGTAACTCACTAACTGATTTGTTTACATTTAGAGTTATTGTCACTGTGGCTGTAAAAGAAGTATGATAAAACATAATATATTTATAACGTACAACTTTCAGGTTCTTACCATTATGACTCGTTGGTGCGCCCCTCGTCGCTGAACGTCACATTCTAGGTCGTCGATTGTTAGCTCACAAGGGGTCATTCCTGTGGCTACAAAGTTGGCAAGTGTTTATTAATGGTCTTTCCTCTAGCCTTGTTGCTGTTGTCATAGATATATGTGATATTCGGGTGAAAGCGAGTCCTCCCTTCGGTTTCAAATATCGAGTTCCGTTGTTCAGCACTTGTTGACTGGTTCAAAAGTCAGATAATTATAGTAAACTGCTCTATCCCGGTGAACATGGCACTACTACTGGTGTCTGAATCTAGTAGTAAATACACTCTGTTATAAACTGTAAAGTAGGCTCTAACTTCTGTATAGGCTACCGTAGGCTCTGGTCAAAATTATTCAGTCATGCTCTACAATATGGGAGCAGTTAAGTAGCATATTTTACAATATTTGTAGTTCCCTCAACAGCAACCCTGTTAGGTATATGACACACTAGCATAGATAACAGACTTGCAGTTGAATTAATGTTAGTTTGCTTACAGCAGTTGAAAACATTAAAATCCGTTTACTCCAGCAACAACATTTTTTGCTTTATAAGTTTATTCCATTGACTCCACCCTCTCCCCCCCCCCTCCCATAAGGTCAGGGTTTTAAAAATGGCTGGCATAGCTGATGGAACGGTTCTATAAGCAGCTCCAAGTTGGGGGTGACTTAGTGCAATAGTTTAAAATTCTCAATTTTGGAGTTGGGGGTTTAAATTAAAACTTGGAAACCCCAACTCCAAACTCGAGAATCCCAAACTATTGCATTCAGTCACCCCCAACTTGGAGCTGTTTATAGAAACTTTTTAATTCATAAGTTGATAAGTAGTTTTATACTGCTTTGAAAGCTCAAAAGCTTTACTCTTTCTAATATACCAATAAATTCAATGCGTTTTGGTTCAATTGCCTGCATCAGTGTCCATGTTAGGCAGACACCTTTCTAATGGGTGAAGATATGCAGACTTTTTCATATCTTGAATTTGTAGTTTAAGTCTATAGCATTTGGGTTTGATTGTTTTATTTCATAGTCCAACAACTTATCATGCTAACAAATTTTGCTGGAACACTTTTAGGGGGGGGGGGAGGCTGCATCAACTGGATCATGATTTTACTCTAACAGAACCCAACACAATTGTTATTGTCCTAATGTGTTTAAACATAAAACCTCAAAATTCAAAAAGTAAACCTAAATACTATATTTGGGGTATTATACAAGTTATATTGTGTTATACTGTATAATGTGTGAGAAAATAAAAATTTGTCATTCTATCCATATACATGGGTGTTTCACGAATCCAAAATACCTTACAAACAATAGGAGATACTGACTTGGTAAAAACCACATGTTTTTGAAAACAATACACAATAAGCTTTTCAGTGCATAATACAATATGATATAACATATTATAGCTCTTATAGTTTGTGCTCATGATTTATGCATCTATTCCCCAAACCTCAGAATGGTATTTTAGTCTCTAAATGGCTTAGTATAGAGCATTTCACTTTTTAAAATCTCAAGATGTTTCAATTTTAAATGAATTCACAATTTGGGGAAAGTAGTAGAAAAAAAAATTATCTAACTCACTTAATTACACTATGCAGGTTTTGCCTAGCCAGAATGTAATGCAAATATATAAATTAGCTGATATTATATTTCCACAGATATTTGACTGATTGTTATAGGTTTTATAGAAGCACTTGTGATATGGCCGTCTTACTACATTGCTATTTTATAGCTTTTTATTACCAATGCTCAAGTGCTTTGTTAGGTTGTCACTTTATGGCTGCTTTATTTCATGGGTAGACAACTTCTTGGATAATATAAGTTGGGTCTATAAGACCCACTAATAATATTATTATGTTCTAATTCAAAAGAAATAGCAATTTTACTGACTTTTTATTGATTTGTTTTTATATCTTTTAACAAATCAAATAAACAAATGTTGTGCCAACTAAGTCTATTCATATAACTTTTAACAGCAAACACCATCAGTTTTTGATTGCACTTTTACAACTGTGGAAACATTAATGCTACTATACAATTTCACTTATGTCACTGCATGCATTATGATTATAATGTAAATATTTTTATTTGGTTATATCTGTACAAATATTATTTTTTTAATTTGCTGAACCCCCACCCCCATTTAATTAACTCACATAATAGTGGTTCTTATATATAAAACTACTTTGTCTTGATACAAATACATCTCAACAGATATAGGTGTACATAGTTAGTTATGTTTATATTAAACTATTTTTACACTCCAATAGGGGAGTAACATATGAAATAGCGTAATATGTTCGTTTTACTTCACTTGCTGTGGATCTGCCATTCATTTCATAGTAAGAAGAGGAGAAGAAGGCATCTCTATTCCACTTTAGCTGTAATCAACTTTACTTTTAGCTGACTATATACTTACTGATCCAGTATAATGGCCAATAGCTGGTGTTCCTGTGTGCACAATTTTATGCATACATCTACAATCACTACTTTTTAGTTGAAAGTTTGTCCAACAGCAAAGTATAGCATACTAGTAATCCAGCTATAATTATAGCTTGTAAGTTCCAAATTTCAAATAATCTTAGAAAAATTAAATTCAAATATACAACATCTGACTTTAGTATTCTATAAAAAAATATTAGTTTGTGGTAATTGAGCTGAGCAAAACAAAATTATATATATATATATATATATACCGTATATATTATATATATATATATACCGTATATATTATATATATATATATATATATACCGTATATATTATATATATAATAGTAGTAGGTAAAAGACTGTTCCCTATAGAGTAAAAATACCAAAAATAACCTAACAAAATGAAATTTCAGTTTTAAGCTTCAAGCTATTTAAGCTATGATATTGAAAACTGCTAAAGACAATTCAATTATTACTCCAATCATTTCTCTGAGCAATAATTGCAAATTTATATCCTATCATTAATTGGATTCAACATAACTTTAGCATTGAGAGTGCTCAATATGATATTAATGACAATTGAGAGAAGTAATGTAGCTGTAATATATGATTTATTGCTGTTTCTGACATATTGCTGTTGATTCTACTTGCAGAGCTGGTATTCTATTGCACCTTTAATACCTGTGAACTAACTTTTGTGAACTACATACATAGTACAAATCTAAGAAATCTGACAGTGTAACTAAGAATTATGCATAATATGCATAAAATATAACAGAAAGTTGGTAATTTTAGCTATATATGTTTGATACATGACACAATTTGAATAGTTACACTATTCTTTTAATTATTCCTTCATGAACATTTTAGAAAGTTGCTTTTAGCATTCTCATGGAACATGAAGAAAATACTGAAGAGTGTAGGTGCAAGAACATATAGCCCTGCTTGATAGCTTTTTAGCTCCTTCGTAATGTTGATAACTGTTTTAGTACAGTTAAACTTATTCTGAATTTCACAGAGGTGCTTCCTTCAAATGTAATGTTGTTATATAACTTTCTATCTAAATCTAGAAAAAGCAGCTCCAGACCCTTACCAGCACTGAGCTGGAATATATATATATATATATATATATATATATATATATATATATATATATATATATATATATATATATATATATATATATATATATATATATATATATATATATATATTATTGAGTTCAATGCTTACCAGTGCGAAGTTTTATTACAAGAGATAATAACTCTTAATTTATTCAATATGTAGTACCTCTCTATCGGCATATACAAGATCGGCATATCTCATTTTACTACTGTGCAGTATATCTTATAAACACGAATGATATCGGAGGCTACTTCACTGGAAGGCAAATAAATCAAATTATCTATTATCTGTACGTAAGTTGAGTGACCTGAACCTCATTTCGGTTTCCCAGTCTTGATTAGATAATAGGCTCATTACTCATTAGTCATAATGATTATGATTATTATTTCTCGTTTTGAATTTTACTTTCATCATAACCATAGTCATTCCGTCATTCGACAATAATCATTATTATAATTATTTTAACCACTACGGCTACCGATCAGTACGACTCAGTATGAGTATGACTATCGCTATCACTATGAGTAACAGACACCCACACAGTATCATTATGATTATCATTATGATAAAGTGATTATCATTAGGATTATCATTATCATTAAGAGTAATAACTGTTTTTTCTGTAGTATTTACTTTTAGTTTGATATATTTATAGTTGAATTGAAATTATAATAATCAAATTTAATACTATTAGTATTACTATTAGTGTATTACTATTAGACTTAGTATTACTATTAGTATTAGTCGAGTATTAATAATAATTTAATTTTATTAATTGTTGATATAAATTAAATTAAAATAAAAATATGCATTAAATTTAATGATTATTGTTTGTTATATATTCGTATTGATATTCAATTTTATGTTTATACTTAATTTTATTTTTCAATTCGTAGTTTGTCTTTGAGTGTGAATACATATTAGACATTAGTCTTTAAGTTTATTTATTACTATTACAATTAGTATTACTATTAGTATTACTATTGCTATTAGTACTGTAGTACTATACATTACTTACTAATAGTAATAATATGAGCGGCAGGCATGATCATACTCATGGCCATTTTTACTGTAACTGCTATTCATACTTGATTGTGATATTGATAGGCTGATATTCATATTGTACATGTAATGCTGTCAAACCAACAGTAAATATGGTGTACTCTATACCGCTAAGCAAATTGATTTTGTCAGGATTTAGCTTCTACTTAATGTAAATCATTTTTACCTACAATACCTGTAATAGTTGTTAGAATATACACTGAATATACAATAAAATTTTTAATTCCAATATTTGTATTGGTTCAGAATAAAATTAACTTTTTACTTTAGAACAAGTAAAAAGCTAGCCAAGCTTCATTATGTTTACAATAAAATGCAATCATTAACATATGAATTATATATTAACCTGGTTCTAGTTTTCAATTCATGGTAACTTTGACATATTCTGAGGGTCAACTTCATGACTGTTGACTTACATAAACTTCATTGAATGAGCTGGTTTGCTAAAATTATTGATCTAACTTATTCAAGTAATTAACTTGATTTCAAGTTTTAAAATTCAACCATATAAGTTTCTAAACTTTCTTAATCTTTTTATCATTTATAGCAAACTTTTAGACTTTTATCATCTGCAAATTGCATTTTAAATGGTTTAGTAGCTAATGGTGGTATAAATTAGCCATTTAATTCTGTGT
Source organism: Bugula neritina (assembly GCA_964035545.1). Lineage (NCBI taxonomy): Eukaryota > Metazoa > Bryozoa > Gymnolaemata > Cheilostomatida > Bugulidae > Bugula > Bugula neritina. Next base: position 27,420,746 of record OZ037765.1, read on the forward strand.
TTATTAATTTCAACCATCAATATATATTTAATGTAGTTAAAACCAAACTTACCTATTTAATTGTTTAGCTAAGCATGTAAATACTTCCCCATCTATTTCTATTATAAGTATTGGCTTGTCTTGAAAACTAACATTTGTGGTCAGCCCTGATTAATTAAAATTGATTAGGTTCACTGTTTGACTTGCTTGGTTTATGACTTGAATTTTTCAGTAATATCACATGATTTTTATCACCATGATTTCTTATTATCTCGGCTAAATTCTTTGTTATATTAACATTACAAAGTAGTTTTATAATCATATTTTACTGTTACATTCATTCTTTCTTTTTACAATTTACATAATAGGTGCAATAAATAGTTGCATAGTTCGAATGAATGTGATCATTTTTTATTTATGTCATTTACTACTGTTAATATTACTTTAGTATATTTTATGTAGCAATAAATATGATAATAATTTACTATGTCATGTATAACAGCTGACAGTTGCTATGGTATGTTACATGTGGACATGTATCAAGTTACATATAAAATAGTATAATGGAAATTGTGCTTCTATCAGTTGACTGTTTGCTCATGACAAAGGCATTGTAATTGTAATATAATTATGTTTCAAAGATGTTGAGTTATTTCTCACATATCTTATCATACTGCTAAGTACTTAACCTACCATAAAAATTTGTCTATCTTGTGATTTACATCTAATTCTGTTAGCTTTTTCACTATGAGCATAACTTCATTAAACTAGCACTAGTCAATTCTATAATTGTTTTTTGGGAAAAACCAAGCGTGTGAACCATGATTTTGTCTGCCTTCACTGTGGTAATAAAATATTTTCTATTAATAGTAGCATTGTTAGTAATTCCTTCAATCTCTGAATTGTCTTTTAATCTTAAGCCATTGCCTTTAGTTTATGGAAATCCTTTACATGAAAGTATTTGTACCAATCAGTTAGTCCTATGCATACCATATTTTTAAGTCACATTACGTTCAAATTTTATATTTGATAAAAATAGCACTAATTTATTGTTACTGCTATTATATGGGCTTGCACATCTGTATTGTCTAGCACAATCTATGAGAATACTAAACATACTTCCTACAAACAATAGAGCAGCCAATCTACATGTTGGTACCTTGTATTGCATTTGGAAACTGCTGAGGAAGTACGTAACAAATTGTCTCTCTTCTCTGTAAAATCTGACAAGTGCCTACAAGCTATTTGATATAATCTTTCTGTTTTATTGTTCTTATCTTAGTTGATGCACTATAACACTATTTATACTACAACTAAGTGTGTTGAAGTGTTTTTCACCTTAAACAATTTAGCTGAAAGCTACTATTAACTCCGTTTCATCATAAATATTTGATGGTTATAATACAAATTTGTCTTTAGTTATTTATCCAGGTTTATCCATTGGTCCTTTTTTCTTTGGTTATCCAAGTTGGTGCAGTTGATGTATTAACAATTTTATAAAATATTAAAGAGAGTCGAAGGTGGGGGGAGTGGGGAGACATAGACAGTCAAGAAGGAGTGATTTCTTCAAACTATGACTCTTGCTGTAAACCCTAAAGCACACGATTTAATTTTTAAAAATCTCTGAGATTTCAAAGGCAACAAATCTGAGGAAACACTTCAATACAAAGTCTCTACTCTCACTCATCACCCTGGCTTTTAGTATCCTGATTCTAGTCACATGATTGTGCGCCAACTATTACCAGTAATGTGGAAATGTTTGTGATGATTAGTCACCAAAGGTTCTCATTCACCTCATACACCCTATGGATAGCCTCATAACTTTGTGAAATGTTTTCTATTGAAATATGGTTTCATCTCATTTATAACTATTAAATATCTTCCTAGTCTGTATGTATACATAGTACAATGAAGTCTGATCAGTGTTAAACTTGCATTCATTGCTAAAACAATAGCTACCAAAGTAACTCAGTGTAATGTATATCAGTTAACAAACATAATTTTATACTCCTAATTTTAGGCTTTCTTCGGTCACAATTTCTTTATTAGCTCTTGTATTTTATTTATATTGAGAATCATTTTAATAAATAGTAATCTCTTTACCTCTTGCTCTGAACATGAATTCTTATATTTGCTAGTTCTCAGGTTATACTTCTAATGCAATTAATTGTTTTAGCTTTCAGCAGTATCTCTTCCATTTACACTCTAAGCTTGATGCTTTTATCTCACGATGGCCAGGGAGCAAGGCAGGAGAAAAGTTAAAGACCAAACTGAAGTCAGCTGCTGTATAAAATATCTGCTCTTTTCATTCAATGTGTTCTTCTGGGTAAGTGGTTACAGACATCATGTATTCTGTAAGGATAATATATCTATGAGCTTGTTTCATCACTTTATAATGACTCATTTAGTGCGCACATATATTCATATCCAATAACTACTACGCCCTTGTGCAAATGGCTTGATTGTAGTTAGATGATAACCATAATTATAGCACGCTGTAGCTTTGTATAACCAACTACTTATGGTTTATGGATAACATATTTGTTTTAATTAATGATACTAATGAATCTATACATTAATATTTTGGGGTATAATTACCAAATATAAAATGCACTTTATAATGAATTCCAGAAAAGAAGTTAAGACACTGGCTTTTAAAATCTTAGGCTCAACAATCTCAATCACATCAATTTGCCAATTAGATATTTATTTTATGCTATATAGTAGTCTGTAGAAGATTTTGTTGGTTTTAACATGATCGGTCTATTTGAGGAGATTTTAATTAAAATCTAAAGCTCAAGAATTAAAAGAAGTAATTATAAGTGATATTTAATTTGCTGGCTGTGTGAGACATTGTACTTTCACTTACTGTGAACCTAATCAAACAAGCCTTAATTTCTTCGGAAGGTGTAGTTTGTTTACATAGTTGGTGACAATATCCTGTGTGTGAATAAATAAGATATTGTGAAAAATAATGTAGTGCGATATCAATATTTTTTGCTAATTATGCAATAAATTTTGCTTGACAGTTTTCGAATAAAAATGGATTAAAAGAACTCAAAACAGCATGAATTTGAACTACAAAGAACTTGGCTAAGGCATAAATTGCTACAGACATGCTAGCAAGTATTCGTTTATTTTGAAGCTTGTTGGCCTTGGCCTCTTGGCTATTGGTGTGTGGGCATGGTATGAGAAGCAGATGTTTAAGAATATTGGACAACTGACTACATTCTTTGTGGATCCTGGTCTGATATTCATCATTGTTGGGACAGTAATATTCATCATTGGCTTTGCTGGCAGTGTGGGCGCTCTAAGGGAAAACACTTGCCTGCTCATGTTTGTATGTGTTTTCATTGTTTTTGATCAATCATAAACTGCCAATACATGCATTTTAGTGCATGTTATGTGAATACTTTGAGTCTAAACTGTTTTATACTCTTCTTGCAATATCCTACCAGCAATTTTACTAAATCTTCCGTAATATTGAAATATTGAAATATTTAGTACATAGCCAAACAATCTGGTTTATGTTCAGGCAGTAATTAAAAATAGGCACTTTGTCGTAGCGAAATGATACTCAGCACTCATAATGAGAAAGCTCTAAATGTTTTTTTTTCCTTTTTATAATTCTTGTCAGTTTATATTTGTTATTCCATATACAATTCTTATGACCAAAAGCTATTCTTGAGAAAGAAAATTGTGCAAATAACCTTCTATCTCAAATTTGATTTTTGTATTTGTAGTTCATTGCCTGCCTTGTAGTCATACTTCTAGCCCAGGTTACCATTGCAGTACTACTATTTGTCTACAAAGATTTTGTAAGTTTATTTCATCTCATTCCCTTGCAACACACTGATTCATGTTTTTTTTTTCAAAAAAGTGGTCAAGATAACTCTTCTATAGTGCATATCATGAGTAGGTTATCAGTTTGATAATTTCTGATTATTAGTGAGACCTCCTTCTGTTATCTCCGTTTTACGTACATCCATATACATACTTTCTCACATTTAGAACTAAGTTTGACAAATTTAGATAGATAACATATAAAAATATGATCGCATTTTGATAACTTGGAAATTTCACCACACAATTGATAAATTAAAACAGTACTGCCTAATATGACTAATTATTTATTGATTTTCATTAGAGTTTCTTTTATTTCTACTATTTTGTTGCAAAGGTTGAACAGAAAGTTGTTACAGCATTAAAGTCGTATATCGGCAGATATAGAGATGACGATGACTTGCAGAATCTCATAGACTGGGTACAAGACACGTGGGTAAGTGTTTATACTAATTAATATATAACATACATGGCTTTTATATTACACATGAGCGTGGGTTCCTGCTTTGTCTATGTAGATATCAGACAAAATATGTACTTTTGATAATGTTGGCTGTCCTTTGCATGTTTTAGTTACATTGCTGTGCAGTTACATCACCTGATGACTGGGATATAAATGTTTATTTCAACTGCACATCTTCTCCCAGCAGAGAGCAATGTGGTGTTCCATTTTCATGTTGCATACCAGATGTAAGTTGAAAGCAATCTTGTTATTTTGCATTACTTTAATAGTAGAGGTGATATACAGTATGTGATATTATTGTAAGTTAGTAGTATTTCTCAATTTATTTAAAATTACATAAATTTAAAAAAATACTGCTCAAATTGATGTACCATTGTTTAATTTCCGGTGTCAATAATCTTCCAATTTTATTTTAGTCGGCTGCCATTATCAATTTACAGTGTGGCTATGATGTTCGACTTCCTGAAAGAGTAAGTCAGTTTTACAATGACTAAAGAAATTGCAATTATAATAACAGCTGATATTTAATAATGAATAGTTTATTTTCTTTGGTATTAAATATGGAGCTGTATAATTATCTTGATTTGAATTATTATTTATTAATGACGATACTATTACAGAGAAGCAGCTGGGCTGAATACATATATGTAGATGGCTGCATTGATGCTTTTAACAAATGGGTGAATGCCAACATGATTCCAGTGGCAGCAACAGCTGTTGGTATAGCTGTAATTGAAGTAAGTAGACTATTGACAATGTATACCAGACTGGCATTTGTGTATGTTTGTAAAAAAAGTGTTTCTTTACTTTACTGCAGTGTGCATTCAATTTTATGAACTAAAAGGTGGCAACATGTACCACATCCCATTGAAGTGATTAGCAGCATGTACGAGAATAATGTATTTCTTAGATCATTGGAGTGATTCTGGCATATCGGTTGAAAATTCAAATTCATCGTGATGATATTATGAGAGCTAGATACCGAAAACTTGCACGATAGTTTGCACAATTGTCCTCACCATGGTACAGTTTTTGGAGTGTGCTGTGATTTTTATCCCCGAATTTTCAAGTTTGATTGCTATTGCTTGGGCTTTTAGAAAAAAGGGATTTCCTTTCCAACAGTTTGACAAATAGTGGTTCGATAGTTGTTTATGGGTAAAATAATTCAATCACCCAGCATTGAATATTTTATTTTGTTTCAGATAATTGGCGTATGTTTTGCTCATCAACTTCGCCAAGATATATTTGCTCAAAAAGCTAAATGGAGAAGAAGACGATGAATAAGTACTACATTTATACCCTTCAGTGTGCCATGGATTTTCTGTGGATCTCACTGTGAACCATTACAAGAAAAGGTTGCATCTTTTGTTGACAATCTTGTCTTATATTTATTTTTATAAATTTAATATTTTGTAATTTTTAAAACATTTTTATAACACCCATTACAATATCTGGTATTTCAAATTCATTCAATATTACAGCTTTGTTATAAAAGGTTACAAATTCATTACTCTCTGCACATTTTCAGCATAATGTTGACTCTTGAATCTGATCCATTTCAAGTGATCTGTCAATTTCATCTGCAGCTGTTCTTCAGTAGGGTAAGGAAACTCCTAAAATATGACAGTGTAACTAATATAAGGCTTCAAACAGAAGAAGACTGAATAGCTGAACTATTTACATAGTATCGAAATAACAATTTAGTTAGAAGTTAGAAAAAGCCCATTATCAAGTTCCAGAGCGACCAGTGGTAGAAATAATTACATTATTTTATTGGCAAGTAAATGTTTGGCAACCATGTTTAGTCAGGTTAGGTACACAGCTCATGTTCGTCATGCGTAAGCTCAATTACAGTCAAGTTTATAATACAACTAAATTACCTTCTCTTTTAATTGGGTCAGCATTTTCTCACTGCAATGCTTGAAGAAAAACTGTTTGGACAACAACAAACAATCTGCACCATTACTGACCAATGACACGCTTGGCTGATTTTCAAACACAGTGGAAGATAGGCCCTAAAAAGCAACAAATATCTTCAACAGATGAGAATAAGACATGTCTCTTCGTAGGATTTTATGTTAATTGAAACATAGCACTTTCATATTTGTTTATGTTATTTAATCTGTTGTATTAATTAAGTTAGATGAACTCACAAAGTATTGGCCTTTTTCCAGTACTGCAATTTTTATGTAAGTAGGGTAGCCATTACGCTCTGTTTCTTCATCTGTAATATGATTGAAAGAACTATCGTCAGCATCAGGAGATGGAGCGTCTAGTTTCCGTCTCTCTACCAGTGGAGGAAGCTGTTCCTTTGGTAAATATATATATATATATATATATATATATTATATATATATATATATATTTATTACATTACTATTACAAGATATGAGAATTAAACTGAGAATACAGCAATTTCGTAACTAACCTTCACATCAGTAGTACTTTTCTTGGAGTTGTCTTCTGATGAACAATGAGTAGAGTTTAATGTTGCACCAGAGGCTTGATTTATCTAAAAAATTATGCCATGAATAATTAGTCAAAATGCTACCATGCAAAAGCATTTAAAAAGGTAATTCGTTTTTACCACACAATCAAGACTAAGCAAATGAATCTCACCTTGCAAATAATAGTAGTTGGCAAACCTGTAACAGAACCACCTTGTGTATGCACGTTTGATTTGGCAAGCTTGTTTGCTTTGAAGTTATACTTAGATGACTTGCCGAAGGACTGGTTTGCAGCAAATTCTAGGAAGCGGTTCAATTCCCCTGTGATTAAATGATAGGTTGTTAGCTTTTACTTATTATTCACCAGGGTTGGGGTAATTGTAATTGGTTGTAATTAATTACATTTTTTCAAGTAATTGAATGTAATTTGTAATTGATATATAAAAATGTAATTGTAATTAATTCCATTAGCAATGTAATTGAATTTTACAATTACTTTATAATTACATAACAATTACTTCAAATTTTTAAATATTAATAAAATTCCTATCTTTCCAGTCTGCCTACTGTTCAATAAAAAGTATAGATTAATTTCATGTCATATTTATCACCCTATTGGTTACTGTTGAAAACAAAGGTTTTCCGTTGTCAAAACTGCCCTTGATAGTTGGACCCCAAAAGGGAGATTATATAACTTTTATTGGTATCTTGTGAGAACAAAAGTAATTGTAATTAATTACATTGCCATGTAATTGTAATTAATTACATTTATTATAACTGTAATTATAATTGTAATTGACAAATTCTCGTGTAATTTTAATTGTAATTAATTACATTCATATGTAATTGACCCCAACCCTGTTATTCACATTATTTTACAGTTCAGTGATCAACCAGATTTAGCTCACCTTCTTTATATTTTTGAAGAGAATTAAATGACTTGTTGTCTTTCAGTTTCTTTATAACCATCAAGCTTCCCTACAAAAGGCTACAGATTGTAAATTCAGAACCTTAGAATATAGCGGGCAAGTATTTCAGTATAGTGAGCATCCAGGTGCACTTGTATGTATAGTAACTTCTGAGTAGTTTCAACTTGCAACAATATTATCCCAACAAAATGGTAGAGTACCTAAGAACCTTAGTAGCCATGTCATCAAACCATAAACAGTGGTTTTCTTATGTAGATAAAGCTAATACTAGTCCATTATGGTGCATAAAATTACTCAGATTCCTAACTACTAATTAAATATAACGCATCTCAACAGGGTGTCAGCTGGTGGTGTAAAGCTCCAACACTGGGCATATATATTGCAAACTTACAGATTTAACAATGTATATCCACTGAGCTACATTACTGTTGGCCACTAGAACCTTTCCTTTTCTGCAAAACAAAAATTGAATTAAAAAGTGCAATTGGTTTCGAAGCCACTTACAAGAGGGACTGTGCATTGCTCTGAGGATGTAGGATACAATTACAGACTACTAATATTTGATTGTTTTAACCAAACGAGAACCTATTAATTTACACTTTATATATGGAGAGCTTAATGAATTGGAGTAGATTAATTAAAAGTGCTTTCAGCATGGAAATATGACCTAAATGCTTTCTAAGGCTACTATCATTACTGCAGAAACTTGGCTAGTTAAGCTTATATTTAGTCTGCCCAGTTAGTTCTTGGTGTTAGGAGATTAAAAATATGGTTGTAATGTTGGTGATGAAATACAATAACACATACATCTATGCCATAAGGATATTCTCCTAGAAAATGTACTCTATTACCTAAAGTGATGAAACATGATGGCTTGAGAGTTAGTCTGTAGCAGCTCCATTGGGAAGTTATTTAAAAAATAGAGAGTGCTAAGGAAGTTAATGATGTGAGGGTCTCTGATTGGAGCATCCCAGCCACAAATGTAGATGGAAGCCAGATCAGAAGCATCCAAACAGAGCAATTCCGTGGTAGATCTACTTATCACTGTAGCAGATCTGTAAGCCTTTTTGAATACAGCTTGCTCCTACCAATAGAGCAATTTTACATTCACAGAGGCTTCATTAAGCTCAACGAATATTATTACTGTGATTATTCATATATTTTAATTTCTTTTTTAATTACAAGTTCACACTTTTTTCTAACCAATATTAAATTTACAAAGTTCAAATTTATATTAAAGCTGCAAAGTAAAGTCTATCCTTGGCTACATTAGGTGCCACCAGCTATGCTATCAATCCTATATTATACTACATACTCCAAACTCCATGCCTCTTTGCAGCATGCATTTGGTTTGAGAAGACCTCATAACTTCATTCCATTCTGTTATTACCACAGTACCAGAGAGTATAAAGTAGAAATTGTATGCTCTTTGCCCTTCACGTATTATGACTCTGTTTGGTTCAACTCTGTATAAAACAATTTAGTTGGTCTCAGTAGCAGCTGAGCATACAATTTAGCATTTATGAGGCATCTAGAGATTGTTGCTTTCAGGAAGGTTAAAACCGCAATGCCATCAAACCAACTTGCAGCATAGACTATGTCATGGTTGAGTAGAAAGAGCATTGAAAATGGGTTTTATTCGAGGGTGGAGGGGCCGAGACATATTGACAAAACTATAGATGGTGAGCATGTGGCAAATATTATCACTACCTTTGGTACCAGCCAAGTTTACACATTTCTCTCTGCATTGGAGTTGGATACTCGGAAAATGAGGATATTTCACGGAGAGCTGTTACAACTACTTGCAAGTCCTTCTCTGTTTTCAAGTTTACAGGAAGAGATAAAATCCGCCTGACTTCCCGGTGTACACTGACCTAAATGCATTTGATAAGTACTTCAACTATATTATAATGATTATAGAGGAAACAAGCACTTCTGAGTATTTATTGCTGCCAATTATCAGAAAATATATTATAAATGTTCAAATATAAAAATGGCAGCCTATTATGGCAAGAGTGAGCTGCCTGGGCATAGAGAATGACTGCCAGAGTTGCATTTATCATGTCAAAGTGTCCAATTTAGCAACAGTATAGATGCAGGCACACATTTAAAAAGCCTGCTTTTTAGATAAGAAAAACACTAACTATGATTTCCAACTAGCAATCCAAACCAAAATTATAAAGAACTTAAGCTACAGAGATATTCCATTATTACACTACTACAGTTGAATGAGAACAAATAGGACAGTTTTAAAAGCCAAGTTAGGTTGCATTGACTGATTTAAGCAAGTGTAAACCAAACAGTTACCTCTTTAGTCGATTTATACAGACTGGCATCAAACAGAAGGTCTTTGGGTTGGCTTTCAGTTTGTATGAAAGATAAGACATTAGTATCCACTCCTTCATATCTAGTAATTATAGAGTAGAACGCAAATTTCATGAAATTAAAAGACTGTAAACAAATACTGGAGCCACCTAGGCAAGGCAAGCATGTGATGAATACAAGAAAAGTTGGACAAGAAAAAATAAACGATAAAAATAATAGCAAGTGCCCAAAATGAAACTTGTACTTGATTACAAAAATAAAAAGTACTTTAACAAAGTCATAACTAGAATTAGGAGCATCCGAATTCAAGAATTATTATTGTAAAACTACATTGAACACATATTTAGTAGTTTTTTGATGTATAATATTATATTCGCCAACCAATGTCAACAGATTCAACTTGAACATGGTTAATAATAAGCGTACCTATTAGAAAACCGTTTGCTCCAAACTGCACATGCAACCGCCATTTTAGAGACATACCTGAATCTAGCCAAAGGGTCCTACAAAAAAATTCGGCATGGTGAAGGAACAACTATGAAGCACTATCAGCTCTAAAAATAATAGAATTGGAGAAAATTGCCAATAAAATAGCAATTGAACAGTACTAACAATTACTAGCCTTTACACAACTGATCAAGGATAATTTAGAATACTTTTTGTAAGCCGCCAAAGTTTTGGCAAGATAGTAGTAACGTAATAAGAGAAAATCTAACCTCAGAGAGTTGCTGAAAGCCTCTTCTACAAGTGACGGACTCAGACCACACTGAGCACAGTGTGTTGAATACGTCATTATTGATGGAGTTGAGCTAAAATATGAAGTTTATAATTGTGAATAAAAATTATTATTTTATTAAATATACTACTCCTAGTTCTAATGGAATTGTTATATACAAACTTACACACACAATATACATATACACGTCCAGTTAAAAAGCTAACTTACAAACTCTGCTGAATATCCACTCATACTCAAAAACAAGTTCATCAAATGTACACAGAAATATCACCCTAGCTTGTTTCACAACTGGAATAGATATGTTATGCAGTACATGCCCACAATCTTAAAGGTTAGTTCTATTTATATGCCAAAGCATTTTGAACTGCAAAAATAATTATGATGGAGTATGTAAATTAACCAAATTATAGGTAAAACCTGATTTTAAGATCAATTTCAAGAGCAATGTTCAGTTAAGATGTTTGTTCAATGCAGAAAACAATTAAATGACTACATATCATTTCCTGACATTTGAATAGCCTATACTATCAATTACTTGAAGCTTCTTATAAAGTAAGTTTAATGTTTGTCCAGATGCTATGTAGAATTCACTTTAAACTGTTCACATAAATGTGTACTTACCTTGCTTCAACAACTAGCACAAATTGCATCCCAACTAGGGGATGTCCTAAGTACAAACATTGTTCAGTCAGTGAGAAGCCCAAAGTGGCCAGGAGATCATAGAGGAGCAAGACATTAGCATCAGACTGGTACATTGGGAAGAAGTGGACAGTATACAAGAGAGCGGCTTCAGAGCAACAAGTAGAACAGGCCACAGGCCAGCAGCAAGAGAGCATCAATAGAGTGGTTCGCCAATTTACAGAGTTTAGTAAAGTATTGACAATAGCAGGCTTATAGTAGCAGCAATCTCATGTTTGCAAAGTTTCAGGGGGAGTAGTGTAGCTGAAACAATGACAAAAGTATTCAGTCTTAACTATGGCTATAAATAGATAAAGGTTATGCTTAATGGCATTGTTTCTCACTTAGCAACAATACCTAAACGTTTGTGTAGCTAACATGGAAATATGCTGAATAGAAAGTACAAACCAAGAATTCTTTACATAATGACTGCACAAAAATTTGAAATATTATAATACACATCTTAAAGTATTGCATAACAGAGAGAAGCAAATTTACCATAGTTGTAAGAGATTAGAGCACTGAAGTTGAGTATATGAGTGTGTTTGTGTGAGTAATGGCTTGCTGGTTTCTATTCTTCGGTGAGATTATAGCTTAGATTAGATAAGATATAGATTAGATTTCACATTCTAGTTTGATGGGAGTTTTACTTTCAACGAGAACTACAAAAATGTAATATCATAAAATGATTTATAAAGGAATATTTCTGTACAAATAATCAAAACAACATAGGCAATCTATGAACCACTGGGGAATGTACAACAGAATACACATTGGCATGCCAAGTCTTATTAACATGCTTGTATTGCCTTGCTGTCAGTTGATGAACGGCTGTCACTGTTAGATTAAGTTTCTGAATGATACAGCAGTTGTTACACAGTCTTCATGTAATGCCACACAGCTATGATGTCGGAGATTTAGACCGAGAAGCTGATTGTCTGTTTGGACTGGCGGAGGCCTTTCTCACTGGAGATCGGCTCCGGCTTCTCGAGCCTTTATCCTCTCTCACTGCTATCTCCGACTTCTCCCCCTACAAAGAGAAACTAACCATTCTATTGCTGGACAATAACCCGGAAGTCTTGATGGCACGAATTCAGTTAGGATATATATAAGAGTACCAACACAGCAACTGAATCATGACTAGGGTTTAGTAAATGGTACGCAACTCTCTATGCTGTGCAAACAGACTATACAATGTATATGTGTCTATACCTTCTCATCCTCTAGCATAGTACCAGTAAGCTTCTTGATAGCATATCTGAAATCCTCATTGTTCTCATACTCGACGTACCCAACACCATGTCTTATGTCAGCAGCCAAGAGTTCGCCGGCATCTTTCATGTGTTTCTTCAAGTCAGATATGGTTGTTGTGTCAGGAAAGCCTGTCAGCACAAATGGTTATATAAGTTATTGGCTGTATGGCAACATAACTACGATATAACAGGGCTAAAGAACAACAAAGATACATCACAATACTAACCCTGCACCCCTTCATTTTTTCAGCTTATTACACCATTTTGGTTAGTTGATTATGAAAACATTATACATTGCATAAAAACACAACATATTTAAGCGTCTACTATAATAATTCTCAACTAGTAATTCATTTTTCAAATTTAATAAAAGCCTATCCAACCCTGTCATGCTAAAAGCAAACTGCAGTTGATCTGTCTAAATATAATGCGACAAGAGTGTATGAGTACCTGTTTTTACCTTCTGAATGTGAAAGAATAAACAATACAATAGAACTGCAACAATGTTGGGGAAACTGGTGTGTAGATACACAATACTAGCAAACTTGCCACAGTACCAGAACACGCATGTTTACCCTTTGAAAATGGAGAAATGTTAGAGTTGTGTACTCTTCACAGAATATATAATGGGGGAAGGTGTTACATTGGTTGTGTATAAAATGCAATAACACTTTGAATTCATCAAAGGAGTGGATGTTATGAAATGGTTATGTATTGAAGCAAGTCTGTTTTGGACACTCCCAAAACATATGCCTAATCAAATAGAGTAGGCTCCTTAATTCCACTGCAGTAAGTTTACATTGCCTGATTAGTTTCAGTTTACATTCTAGTGCTTAATATATAGCACAGCTTATGAGTCTAACATTATCCAAGATTAATTATATTTCTTTGATTCTAGCAGCAATATTAACGCATGTATAACTAAAAGAATACCTGTAACAACTACTTTATAGTATTTTCTTTCAGGAGTTCGTCTTCTATCTCTGTCATAACCATTGTCCCGACTTCGACCATAACCACTACCTCGGTCATAGTCATAGCCTCGATCACTTCCTCCTCGACCACCTCGATCTCCATACCTGTCTCCGTAGCTGCTTCTCCGGTCGTCGTATCGCAATGGTGGTCTATCGCCATAGCTAGGTCGGCTGCGTCCGCCATCTTTACTGCAGTGAGGAGCTTCAACCCGCAGAGAATATCCATCAAAGTTGGTCCCATTCTTTCCCCTAATTGCATCATCAGCGTCTCTGAGGATAGAAACACGAGAACTAGAGAATGAGAGCTCACGGCCATAGCCAATAACAATTTTGTAACTTGGAAAATGAAAAACACAACGAACACCAACCGCTAAAGCTAGTTATTTGAGGAAAAGTTTTGGTCAATTACTGCAATGTGAATAAAAGCATTGCTGACCTATGATCCTCATATTCTATAAATGCAAATGGAGGTCCCCTTGTTCCACCTTTCAAATCAATCTTCAAGATCTTTCCATATTTATCAAATAATGTTTCTATTTCTCGTTGACGAATATCTGGGGGAAGATTCCCTACATAAATTCGGGCATCTCCTTGTCTAGACATATTTTACACTGCAACAAAATACAAAAATAAACATGAAAAACAAAACTAAAATACTATAACTTAGCTCGAGTACTTCAACACTTTTAAGAACTTATAACTGCAGCCTGTAGGACTATTACAGTTCAAAAAGTTGTTCAGTATACTATGCTTACTAAATTAATTAATTACACAACTTTATCAAGTATTAACATGTACTTGAATAAATTGGTCCCCTTGTTATTATAACACTTTTCACTACCCAAAAGAGGTGTGAACATTAAACATAGCATAACAAAAATACTTTTGCTATTTGCAATATCAGCCTAACAGTAATGCTACACTTTAATTTAGTTTACAGTAACAATCATTACTGCCTGCAGTACCTAAAGAGATTACTAATTACTATATGCATAAATACTGGTTCTGGATATTAGGTTACATTAGCTTATAGAGCCTATTGCATTGCAGAACCTATATTGTAGCTCAAAGGAAATATCAATCAGATAACCCTATGATAAAATAGCTTCATAAATTAGTATTTATTATGAAACAACCAAACTATACTCCAGTGTACTAATAATTCCTTTAATGAACAAAATGCCTAAAGTTATAAGTTTGACTTTTTCAATCCAGATTTTTTATTGTGAATATTTTAAAGCTATAAAAACTCTTGCATTATTGAAGGCACATAGTAATTTACTTTATGTTACTTAATTTTATATTACTTTCATAACTTTGCATTACCATGAAATAATATTGTGTTTGCCTTCTGCTGTTGTAAGTGTGATGTTCTAAGAAATTCCACATGGGCAAATAAAAATAGGTGAATCATACTCATCCTGACAATCATAACAGTCTGCTTCATCGTAATATACATATTGTGGACTGTTCACCATTGTAACTGTCATCACAGTTACTCAACGTTCCACATGAACAGCACTCAACATGATTATTGTATTGATATTTTATGATGGCGGTGATTATAATCCTAAGGATAATAATAATATCTTGGTTTTAGATTCATATAATTATAATTATTTCAATTATATTGATTTTTTCTCACCTATTCTCACCTATCTCTGCTTTGTCCTGTTCGGTAGCAGGATTTTAATTATATTGATATTTAATATAAAATTGAACATTAATCATACCTATAATATAAATACTAAAATTTATGGTAACTATAAAATCTAATATGATACAAATATTAAACTTTATATTGATTATCACACAGAATATCCATTTCATACTTTATTATTGATAGTTAACTATACTAATATGAATAACAATTATCAATAATAATTAGTTATAATCATAATGTTATTTATATTTATAACACAAATATTTATATTAGTACTATGTCTACTCCTACTACTACTACTATCACCACTACCAAGCACTATCACCGATACTAACACCACTATTACTACCACTACTGTAATTATTGGTATTAATTAAACTTAATAATACACTTATAAAGTTAGAGTTATACTTATAGTTAGTCCATAGACATAGTGATCGAAATTAAAATCTATTTTTAATAAATAGTAAACTTAACAGAGGGGCAATGCCAATTATGCAACACACTGAGAGTGAAAATATTTGCAGAACTAATCGGAAACTCAAACTGTAGTTACAAGTACATGCTCTAAAGCATACTAATGAAGAAGAGGTAAATCGTAAGACTAACTCATCTAAAAGGATACCCATTATGACTATGATACTCATAGTGGGACTCAGTAACTATGGGTCATAGTTACTGTGTCCCAGTCTGATACTCATTCTCATATTCAAAGTAAATCTCATACTGATGGTTAATGTTATACTTATTCATACTGTAATTGCATTTCCATTTGCAATACTAACAGTAACTTATTAGTCATTACAGTTACCATTACCAATATTAATAGATTTAGACGAATAGTAATACTAATGGTAAGAGTAATACTTTAATACTATAAACATAGTAATACTAATACTAAATCAAACACTAATACTAGTAATGGTAACAGTAAAACTAACACTATGATTAGTATTACTAATTTAGCATCACTAATTATTGCTAATACTATAGTAATAGTATAATTAAAATTATTAAATATTATTATAAACTTAAACTTAAAGTAAAAGTTAGAATTCACAATCACTATCAGTATGAGTATCACTGTGACTATCTCAATCTGAATCACTGTCAGATTCACTGTGAACAACTAGTACTACAACGTCAACTACAAGTTTCAATTAAAACAAAGCTACTAGTCCTTAATTTAGTATTAGACTTGCTCTTACTCTTAGTAATACTAATTCAATTGTAAATCATTATCATAAACTTAAAGTAAAACTAAAAGTGATGGTATACCTAGTAGTAGTCCTATGGCTACTTAGTTATTCTAGCAATTCCGGCTCAAAGTGGTTTATGTTTTAACTTAATATTCATTGCTGTGTTATTTCGTACTATAATATTGAATATTAATAATACAAAGAGCTAACTAAAAATTGTACTATAAAATATGATATTTACTTTTAGTGAAACTCACTTGGACTCCAGCAAACTCTATGTACTCTAACCTGACCGGAAGTCTGTATTCCCACAATGTCCCGCAGAAAAGGAGTTCAACAGCATTCTGGGCAAGAAAATACATCGTGGAAATACATCGAATATTTGGCCAATCAATAAAAACTATGTATCTACGCATTCCAGTCGTATCCAATCAGTAACTATACATTCATTAGCAACAGCGATACCATATAAACAATTGACAAGAAGAAAGTAGTAGCAGACACGGTTTATTATCTGAAGAGTTAACAAGTAACTGTGATTTCCAAGTAAGTAATGCTAAATTCACAGCGTTTTATACTCACTTTTATGTAGAATTACTGTCTGAATTTTTCTTGAAATTGTAAATTGTTGCATTAGTTACTAAATTTAAATTAGTTACAGTAACTGTCACTAAGAGTAAGTGTAACACTAACACCAACACTTGCCACAGTCAAGATTGAAGATAAGACTATACAAAGTTTTATTAATATTATTGATATTCATATTGGATAATTATCGAGCAACACATTAGTATTACTATTAGTATTGGTATTACTATTAGTATAGTGATCGATATTTTAAATTGTGACTTTCACATTGCTACTAGTACTAGAGTCATTACCCTAAGGCTAATTCTGTGTACTTTTTCTTATGTTGTAGAATCAAATTATCATAATGACTGAACGCAAAGCAGTTATCAAGAATGCCGATATGGCTGAAGACATGCAGCAAGATGCTGTAGACTGTGCTACGACTGCCCTAGAAAAATACAACATTGAAAAAGATATTGCTGCTTACATCAAGAAGGAGTTTGACAAAAAGTACAACCCCACCTGGCATTGTATAGTTGGACGCAACTTTGGTAGTTATGTTACCCATGAAACCAAACACTTCATCTATTTCTATCTGGGACAAGTTGCGATTCTCCTCTTCAAATCAGGATAAACATTATCTTTAAGAAGTATTTTTCAAGATCCTAAGTGTAGTCAATTTCATCTCTCGCTATCGAGCTCATGATCTTCACCATCTCTGCATTGCTTGACATAACATATGCATTGCTGTTCGACCAGATAATCTCATTACTTAATATTTGTTTCCAACTGTGATGTTCAAATTAATCAAGTTTATTAAATATAAATAAACATTTAAAGCTAAACTTAAAATTTTATTATATTTTAAGAGCTTTGTGCATGCATAAATCACTCTTTAGTCTTTACTAATTGGTGCATCACTTTATTGAGTGAATATTTTTTGTAAAGTTATCACTTATTATGTAAATAAAGTACACAGTAGCCACTGAAAACTATAAAAATACAATGTTTATAATAATTTAAAACCAGAGTGTAAAGCAACAGCACCAAGTGTCATGTCTGTAACAGTTACTTCGCTGAAGCCTGCCTTTAAAATCCACTGCGCGAAAGTTTCCTGCAAGGAGTAGAATGATATTAATAAATTATTGCTTAGCAGTGGTATTTTCAGAAAGCAAACTATAAAAAATTGCTGATGAATCATGTTCCAGTTTCCTAATACAGTATAAGCACAGTGGTTAGAATTATTATATATATATGACTTGCACTATGGCAGTTGCATAAAGTTGAATGTTTAGGGTAAATTTGGCAAATTATGTTTTATAGAGGCATTGTGTACATGTACTTGATCAGCTTTCCATCGGGAGTTCAAGGCTCAGATGAAGCAATTCAAGCTTCAACAGATGTGTATTACGACAGGGTCATAGATTGTGTGAAGCATTAATTTGAGACCTTTTGATTCAACTAGCAAGTCTTTGATCAAGTGAACATTTACTATATAATTAATGATTATTTAAAAGTCTTTGCCAAAGTAAGTTCTGTTGAGAGTTGAAAACTTGTAATATAACGATCCACAGAGTGTTTTATATTCTCTTAATACTTAATAAATATTCTACAGAAGAAGCAAGATGCCTGCAAATGTATTATTGTGATATCGTTCAACATTAATTTTTCAGTCATAGCACGAGTTTGGCCTCCTATATCATAAAAAGTATGTTTTCGGTGCATATGCTCAACAGATTTAAAAATTCAAGCTTTTAATCAACATAGTACTAGGTAGTAGAAGATCTGTGATGTATTCAAATATTAATACACATAATAGATATGTATTGATACTTACACACAGCAAGTAGTACAAACAATAATTTATAACAGCATGTTTACCTACTAGATTATTCTTTGCCTATCTATTATCAATGAGCAAAAATTAAATTATAAGATAAATGCTGCATTACAGTTGAAATGCACTTTGAAAAACTAAGTTGTGTTGATGATTTTAGCAACCCAACAAATTCAAGGAATTTTAAGTTCTTGAGTTAATGTGACTTAATTAAGCCCAACTATAAAACATTTATAGTGAATTTTTGCAAAGCTTTTAGCAGTCATTTAATATAATATAATATTATAATTTACAGTAAAAACTTGCCTGATTTGGAAACTTCCGGATACTTTCAACAAGATATTGATAAGAGTGCCAATCCTGAGCTATAACATGACCCATCACTGGTATGACTTGAAAAGAATACTGGTCATACAACCTACACAAAACATAGATGCTTGGTATTGCTGCCATACATATGAACACAATTAACCACAAACAAATAATAATTTTTATTACAGCGCCACACAATTCCCCACCCTCCGAGTTTATACTACCAAGAGCAGACAATTCTGCTATTGTCACAGTATCAGCACAATAAATATCCATCGGCAATAAATTATCAATAAAGAGGAGAAAATTATGGCATGATCAAAATAACAGTGATTAGCTTTCACTTTAACACATTTTTGTGTAAATACGACAGGCTAAAATAGCCATTTCCAGCCAAAAGTTCAATATTGATTCAATTCTAAAGTTTGACACACACCATTATTTAATGGCTTTTGCTAAAAGTTATTTTCTTTAGAAATAAACAATTATATCCTTAAAACCTGACTTCTGTTGTATTGATTATAATTAAATATATACTTTACCAATACTATAACCAGTTGCTTTTATTAATAGAAGTATATAAAAAGATTTACACATCAAAAATTTTACTTACAAAGTACATTTTTATCCAAGGCTAAAAAATAAGATAAAATTTAATTAT
Source organism: Bugula neritina (assembly GCA_964035545.1). Lineage (NCBI taxonomy): Eukaryota > Metazoa > Bryozoa > Gymnolaemata > Cheilostomatida > Bugulidae > Bugula > Bugula neritina. The sequence continues at coordinate 27,440,618 of OZ037765.1, forward strand.
TTTTTGTTTTGTAGATTCAACACAATACTTGCACAACATATCGTTTTTACACTTACTCTCGGAGCAAAGAATTTCTGACTTGGCTAAACTCTAGACAAAGGAAGCGACCACCTGGCTTTAAAACTCTATACGCTTCTGATAGAACCTAAAATTTAACTCATGCATTAATAAATGAAACTGTAGGGAACAGCTGTAGTGTAGTGGTTAGAGCGCTGCTAATAAACGTGAAGTCAGTGGTTGATGTTAGGAAGAGCATCCAGTTATAATTGCTCCTGTGCCACGTATAAATAAGTCATTAGCTTGCTTTAAAAAAATATTTCCATCAAGCGTTTTCACAGGGTTAGTGACTAAAAACCCACTTGAGATTACTAAATGAAACTCTAATTAGACATACATGCTATATGTAACACATCATACCAAAACAATTCAATTACTTGCCTTTTCTATATGAGTACAGTTTCTTATCCCAAATGCAATTGTATAAGCATCATAGCTATTATCTTCTATGGGCAAACACTCAGCATTCGCATGCAGCCAATTTATTCCTAAAAATCAGACATATTAAAATACATACATTAATACGAGCAATACAAGAGAAGTTTAGTTAGCTTAACTCATTAATAATATGAGTAAATATCTTTTTCTGGTTTTCAATGAATAGCTAAAACTGAATAAGTAGTGAAAACCCAATAAATAACGAAAACTCAATGAGTAATGAAAACTCAATAAATAGTGAAAACTGAAGTATTTAAAGCAAGAAGCGATACCTCTAGTAATTCCTTGCTGTGCAGCCCTCTGCTCTCCAACTTTCAACATGTGTTCATTAATATCACACACAGTAACTTCTCTATCGTCAGCTCCTGTAGACTGAGTAGAGTTGGAGTAGTTTAAATAGCGGAAAGCAATGTCACCTGCAACATACCTGCACAATGTGGCCCCAAATGCTTTACTAATTAGTATGCAGTTGTGTTGATTTCATTGTTTTTAATGTATGTGGGTTAATACTTACATTGCAGATAAAAGAAAATGAAATTTATTTTTCTTAAAATACTGAAGTATAACCATAATCAACTTTAGATAAAGTTTTACAACAAATGCATGAGTGTGTTAATAAATTGCTTTTAATTTTCTACTTCAGTTATCTGCAAAAAAATTCCCAAGTAGTGAATAAAAATGTTTCATTACTATTTTAAAAGCTTAATTGTAATTAGTGAAGATACAGAATATGATCAAGGTACACCACATAGAGCTTACCAGTCCCTCCTGCCATATCTAACAGCTTCATACCACCATGAGGAGCTAGATGGCGAATCAGCTCATCTTTCCACAGTCGATGAATTCCAGCACTCATCACGTCATTCATCAAATCATATTTATCTGCTACATTCTTAAAAACCTCGTACACTGAAAGAAAAACACTGCCTTGTAAGCAAAGCAAGTCTAGCCCACAATACATTGCTTAAAACTGAGTATTCAAATTTCATTTGATATACATGAATATAGTTTTGATGCAGACACTAAACATGCAAACCAAAATCTATCAATATAAATTGTATGTTTTCATAATTCTGATGGCTTTGCTCATGCATTCATCTAGTATGTATGCACACTGAGTGCATATTAATGACATTGCTTTAGTTCGAATTTACTTTATCTTAGCTCCCTACTTTATAAAAAATGCGGAACTGTACTTGACTTTACAACAAACTGTACAAAAGATTTACATAAAATGAACTGTTTGTAACTACACAAGTCTAACATGAATTGTAAGCCAATGTGAAATGATGTGCTACATGTACTACCTTTATCAACCTTTTCATCTTCAAGAACTGTTTGAAATCCAAAATGTGTTCTTTTTTTATCATATTCATCTGTTTCCTCGACATGATCAATGTTCGAAGAGTTAATATTTTTAGTGTCTGAGGAATAGGAAGCACATGGAATGCTTAACCTACACATACTGTGAGTTCTTGTTTCCGGGAGAAATGACAATGCATGTGTTGAATAAGTTCTTTGCAGAGCAGTGCGGAGAAAACTCCGTTTTGTAAGATCAGACATGCCATGTGAGAGTTTTAAATGTTTAAAAAGTGGATGTAATAACAAAGGTTTCTGAATGCAACTTGTAGTAGTCCAACTCATCTTGTAAGCTTCAGAAATATTTCCTAACCTGTACAAACATGATGCATATTACAGACTACAAAAAAAGCTTCATATACAACATTTTTTATGTAATTGTATAGCTCATTAAGGCGAATACATAAACTGCTAAATTTAAATGAGTGAAAAAACCCACCAATTATGTTGACACATAAAGGTAATTAAACTACTTAACAACTAGAAGATTGTAAAGTTGAAGGATCAGATATGCTTTGCAAGATTGACATCATGATACAAGCCATACTTTAAAAAGCTGGAATAAAACGTCTGGGTGTTCAAAAGCTGCCACTATTATCCATGATTCAGAAATGAAGAAAAAAGGTTAAAAAAACACTACAAGCCAAATTCTATGAATAGCATCTGATTCCAGCTCCTATAGGTTAAGAAGACAGCTAACATATGAGATTAAACTTTGCGCCACGAATTACAAGATTAGGGCATAATACCCATTTTGCAGTGCTTCAGTTCACAAAAACCACTATGCTCAGAAAGAATGGAAAAAAATGGGCGTTTCGATGTAAAAGTGAGCAATATTTTCAGTTTCGATAATAGGAACACTTCTCAACTCAATTACTTGACAGCAGGTAGAACTTAAAAGATAAACTATGAGCTGTTTTTGAGTCACATTACAGTCAAATCTGAACATCAAAAAATCTACAATCTACATAGTTAAAAAACCGAAGTTAGTTGCATACAAAACAATTTCATTCCCACACTCAGAAAATTAGACATAATTGAAAGAAAATTAATACTGCTAACACCAAGCAGGTAAAAAATCCAACAATAACATTTGTAACCAGAATCAATATAGAAGGCCAGTATCGAGAAAAGGTCTGTACATAAGCAAGACTCTTCACAATTTCAAAATATGATTTAATAGGTAACTAATTATGTTTGAATAAAGGGTACTGCCCAACAAGAAATACCATGAATAATTCTTCATGCCCACAAACAACTTTTGAGTCAGCCAAAATTAAATTTAATATCAATATGATTATGAATACCTGAATACCGTAAACTTAGACTATGCACAATGATGATCATAATTATAATTTGAGTTGATTACTAATATTGATAGAATTAGAAAATATATTTATATACCTAATACTGTAATAGTAATTATATTAATAGTAATACTAATACTAATAGTAATAGTAAATGTAATGAAAACAGTCAAATAATATAACTAAAAGTATAGCAATAGCCAATATGAATATGAATATGAATATCAATATGAGCACCAGTATCAGTATGGCAAGTGCAACTGCATTACATTTAATATTATTATCACTACCAGTAACTGTAAGTCACTTAGTAAGTGTAACAGTAATACTATCACTATGAGTGTGACATTACCATTGTGATTACACGTCACCGTCAGTTTCAGTTAGTGTTGCTGTTACTGTTGGTGTTACACAACTCAACTAATAGTAATACTATTGAACTAAAACTAATAAAGTATAACTATAACTAATAACTATAACTGAGTATAAGTATAAGTATAAGAAGATTTTGCTCTTCAAGTTCAGCTTTAAGAATCAATTTCAACTGCTAAGAATCAGAATGAGAGGTGAGTCTGGTATTAATTTTAAATATTAAATTTAACCATTTAATGTAAATTTTACATTTCATTTTTAGTAATTATTATAATTATACTTATATGCCGTTGACATGTTTTGATTATCATTCATCTATTGAATTTATTGAATTGACAATAAGCAGCTCTGAGTTGGGGTGCCTGAGCAGAATTGTTTTATAAGCCGCTTGAAGTTGAGAGTGTTTGAGTGCAGTAGTTTAAGTTTCTCAAGTTTGAAGTTGGGGTTTAATAAAATCCGAGAGCCGCAAACTAAGTCACCCCAAATTGGAACTGCTTAAATAAAACAATTTAATAATGTAGCCTAAAGATTGCTTTTGACCTTTGGAGCTTAGACAACGGTATCTGCATCCGTATAAATACTGCATTCAACACTCTCAACTTTGTGCTGCTTCTAGTGACTTCCACTAAGCAAAGGCGTTTATATTTAACCTTGGCTGAGCTGTATTTCTCAAAAGCCTCTATTACGTCGTTTAGGATAAGAATTTCAAGGTACTCAAACTAATTTAAGTTTATATTGTTAGGAACCTAGTTTAACAATTATTCCTCTCAATCTTTACTAAGATTTATAATAGTAATTACTTTTAATAATTATTAATTGCACTATCAGTATGGTATTCATGTTGACTATCAATTTACAGTTAGTATTACTAAACAACTAAGAAAGTATTTAACACGATTACTTTTATTTTACATAACCAAACTCAAACTAACCAAATTATTGCCAACATTTTCATTTTGATTTCCTTTAACTTTAAGTTTAATAATAATATCATATTGAATATGATATTCATATAATATTAATTATATTATATGTATTTAAATCTAGTACTAGTAGTAGTAGTACTATTACTACTATTACTAGTAGTAGCAGTACTAGTACTACGTCTACTAGCACTAGTACTACTACTAGTACTAGTAAACGTAGCAGTAGTAATATTAGTAGTACTAGTACAGTACTAGTAGTAGTAGTATTCTACTTTGTAGTAATACTAATTGGGCTAAATTGAGTAATTTTGTAAGAGTAAGATTAAGAGTAAGTCAAAGGGTAATTGTATAAGATTTGGTGCATTAGTTATTAGGATGATTATTACTGTTAGTGTTACAGATAATGTTATTATGACATTAACACTTACTTGTAGCTTTACTGTATTAGTGTTACTATTAGTATTAAGTATTATGATTGTCCGATTACTATAAGTAGAAGTATAATACTTATAGCATAAATATAACTGTTAATATTACTATTAGTCGGTGTCATCCCAGATAGACACTTTCCAGTTAGATGCTAGGCTAAATTCCCACTTAGACGCTTCCCACATGGACGCTTCCCAGTTAAACGCTATTTATTTTTTTTAGTACAATATAAGTATTTTATGGGCAATTTATTTCAATATGATTGAAATATGTATATTTAAATATATAAATTTAAATCAACTGTTTGTTATTTAGTACATAAATAAATTCCTTTAACTTATTATTTTGCATTTTCTATACTTCTTGTTGTTTGAAAAAAATATTTCATTTTTAAGAGTTCATTAAATATAATGTCTTATTAATGTATTACTGTTATTTTTGTCCTACACAAATCTATGAAAATTGGATTATTATTCCGAATAATTTATATTAACTCTTACTTCATGTTTAGCAGTCAATACAACAGTTAGGCTATATAGGTGTGTATATAGGTATATTGCTATATGTAATATTTACCACAAAAAATAGCGTCTAACTGGGAAGCATCTATTTGGGATGAAAACTATTAGTCTTAAGTTTAGAGTATAAGTATTGATATTAGTATATAAATATTACTATTAAACTTAGTCACTACTGTTACACTTACTGTTTCTGGTAGTGTTTTAAAAATCATAAATACAACCTGTATAATTTATCAAAGTAGAGCACTTCATCTGCTTAATATTGTTACAAGAGTTTTACAGAAGTAAGTGGAAGAACCCTTGCTTTAGTATATTTGAAGTAATCAGTAGAGCCAAGTATGCTATCCTATAACTGTAACTATAACAACTATAACTGTTTTCAATATCTACTACCTATCATGTGTCAAGTAGTAAATCACAAAGTTTGTAGTTAACATTGAATCTCTTGTTTTTCTCAGATAATCACGAAGTGGGTGGATAATGATGAATCCCTCAGATGCGGTAAGCATTTCTTAATGACTAGAATATTTTGGCATTGGAATAACTCATAGTATGTATAATAGATGAACGCAATTGTAAAATTGTGGATAAAATTAGATAATGCTTGAGATTTTATCACAGGTGCTTCGTGGTGGTTATATTAGCACAAGCTTGGACCCTCCAGCTGCCATGTTCCAACGCACAAGTATTCCAATTCCGTAGGTTTACTTTTTACTATTCTTCGTTAAATGTGATACTGAATAGAAATTCTACCTATTAGAGTTTTGAATAGCAAGCAATGTCTAACACAAAGTGCATTGATAATTTAGTTGTTAATTGCTTTCAACAGTGAATTTAATTTAATTTACTAAATGAATTTTCAGTTGATGTTGTTGTTTCATGTAATTATTATTCACAAAAATATTTATCCTATGTTTAGAGGGAATGAAATTGTAAAGTGAAATTGTAAAGAAGCATTTCCGCTAAAGTATTTCATAAAAAACTATTTATCTACAAATGGTTCTAATACAACATTTTGCTCTGTGTTTGTTTTGCATTGTGTGAAGCTAATTTCATAGGTGAACAGCTGCTGGGAATTTTGGGTATGAATCAATTTTAGCCATAATTTTAAAATAAATTTGTTATAATTTTGCTAAAACATCACTTTACTACAATTTGGTACAATAAAAAAAGTTTTGTCACATAACTTTTTAAGTGGTTACTGTCTTCAAAATATTTACAGCAGAAATGATAATTGAGATCTAATATCGACTTATAGTTAGCAATTTACTGGAATTAGTTTAACTTTAATATTAAGTGGTTGTATTTCTTGACAGTGATCTGATAGATGATTGAGTGAATATAATTAAGTGTTTGTTGATTTTTTGCACATCTATACATAAAATATAATGATTATGCAATGTATTGAAGCAGAAAAAAAATGTGTGGCTTGTCTATAATATGTATTATTGAGGTTAATAACATCTTTAAAGTATCCTAACTATTACAGATTTATTAGGTGAACACCTTCATAAAAAATACTATGTATCACCAAATAAATAATAGAAAAAAATTGAGATTTGCAGTAATATAAGTTTCAAGGTCTTCAATTGAGGTAAGTAAGGCAAAACTTTGTGACTGAAGATAAATAAGGGAAACATTATAAATAAGAGCTACACCAGAAAAAACAAAGAGACATAAAAAAGTGCATGAAAAAAATATGTATTGCATAAGAAGTAAAGAAAAAAATTGTTAATGAACACACAACGCATATCAGTTTTTCTTACAAGCACTTAGTGATTAATTAGCCCAATGCACCAGAATAAAATGCGGCAGTGATGTAATGAGTCGGAGTTGAGGTAGTAACAAGATGTTAAATAAGTCTCTCACTTGGTATTTTAGATTCACAGGGACGGTGACTCACCTGCGGGTGTGCAGTGGTTTTCTGATATATGTGATGGTAAATAGGGAAATGAAGGTTATACGGAGAGCAAACATGGCAAGTAAAACAGATGAAAAAGATGGTAGGTCATTTACTGGTTTACAAGGATATCTGGTGTAAAAGCTTAAGCATTTTGTTGCATAATAGAAACTAGTTGAAAACCATTTGAAAATTTCTAATTATGCTGCAGTAAGCTGTAAAATATTGATATTATGAATTTTTAGTTTCATCAATGACTAAATTAAATTGAGCATTAAAACAGTTTCAAACAAGCAAAACAGTACAACTTAGTAACATAACGTGAAAAACAAAACAATGTTTAAAATGTTGAGACACACTAATACTATAAACAAAATAACAATTAAATAGTATAATAGTATAATATAATTCAATGTATATAATTGTCTCACTAACTTATCCTTGGTAACTGCACATATCTATTTATCTAATTATATTTAGTTTGTTGATGAAGTTGGACGTAGATGGTTTTTGATAGGGCATTTGCATAAAAACTAATGTGGTCATGGATTTCTAAAATTTCTAGCGGTGCAGGTATATGATCGGGGTATAGGTATCCTTCTTTTTTCATATAAAAAGTAGCCTTCTACGCACACATTGGTTTTCCACATTACGGTAATATACTCTACAACTGGCTGACAAGTTTCGCCTTCAGTGCCACAGCTATTTCCCTGTTCGTTGCATAAAGAGACAGCTTGAAGAAGATATTTGGGAAATCGTCTATGTTCATAGTTGAATGTATAAGCCCTGTATGTAAAAATATAGCATATTAGATATTGTTACACATTATCAAACATATTTCATATTGTGGTATAATTTATGGCATATTACGTTTTCTGGTATAATTGTATTGAAATACTTGAATCTAGTAATATTGTATATTGTATTATTAAACTTAAACATTAGTATCATTCAGCTCCATCAGTTATCATGTAAAACTCCTTCAGAATGTCACTCAGCGAAAGCTGGGGAAAGTTGAATACTAGGATATTTATTTTAAACAAAAATTCAGATAGTTTCACAACCTAAAATCCACTTTACAATACTTGTTATAATTTTTATTTAGATAAAGTTGTTGAGTAATGTTTTTTTTCAAATAACTGTTAATACTTTATATTCCATGCATTGCGGTTAACAAAAAGAACTTTTCAGCCAGCTTCTGCTGTCGCTAGTTTAGAACAAGACTATGACGTGGTGCCATTCAACAAGAAAATCAACTTATATGCATATTCTTCAAAGTTCTTTTGAAATTTAATAATAAATATTAAATATATAAAAGGGCTATCAAGATTTTATAAGTAGTAAAGACATCGTGGCCACTGACTGCATAATATGTATGTGTTAGTACTCAATTTCACTTACCATGGGCATGTTGACCTTTCATTGATATCTCCAGACCTATTTCTTGCTTCGCACTGAAATTCAGACACAATTGTTGTGTTGAACTGTTGAGGGTGCCTTTCCTCCAAACTTGCTTTGTCCTCAGCATCTAGCACAGTCAAGTCTGTGGGTATTTAAAAAAAATTAATTAATTTTTGGTTGCATTTTTTATACATTCAATAGCTAAACTTGCATACAGAAGAGAGTGTTTGTCAGTTTTTTCTTAAGTTTCACTGCCCCAATTGCTATACATTTTACAGTCTGGGTGAAAAGAAGACTAATCATAAAAGTTATAAGTGTTCTTAATTTTTTTAATATGAGCTGCTTGTGGTTACAAGTTTAATTCAGCAACTTTACCCAACTTTTTCGTAAATTTTTTGTTTTATGAAATGCAAAAGCTGATTCGCAAAAAAGGCTGTGGATATATTTGGCCAAGTAGCTAATATCACACTTTGTTGATGTGTAGGAAAATATGGTGTTTTACATAATACATGCTCAACTATAAGATGATAAATTGTTATAAATCAAACATTTATAATTTGCATGCATTGAAGTCCAAATACTGCAATCTTATTTCTAAACAATATGCGGAAAAAATTCATCCACTGCATCCCTAAACCAGTCTGGTCTTATGATACAGTGTTCGCTTTACTTTATATTGCTAAACTATGTTGTGCAAGTACACCTCCAACCTGCAGGTTTATTAGTTTCAGTGAAAATAAACTACATTTTGTGCAGTTTGTGTAAAATGCATTTATGTAAAATATATATTACATTTTTAGGATAAGGTTTAAAAACAACGGCAACAGTACACACGTTTTTAAATTTACTTCACTTTACTCAATTTAAGCAAAAAATATACTGACCTATTATAGATGAGGCAACTCCGGTCATGTCGTGCTTAAATAACAATTTTAATAATTGCTGATCTGTTAGCTTCTTACAGTGCCCATATGCTTCCACAATGCATAAAAAGGCGAATAAAACACCCACTAAGTATCTTCTCATTCTGCTTATGTTTGTTGAAAAGTTAAGTTGACCACAAATGTTTGAGAAATTATCCGTGTGCCTTTTTATATGCTGCACAATTTGCTCTTATATAATGGGTCTAATTTATAAATACGTACCCACCCAGAAGTATTTTCGATTTGCTAAAATTTGCTATGTAATATTATTATTATTGGCTTAAATTTGTTTGTCTGCAAGAAGTACTTTGAATGTGAAATGCTAATAGAGGAATTTGTGGTTCCCCATTCTTGATTCTTTTGTATTTTTGTATAGGGTTCTTGGAGTTAAAGCTCAATTCTACGCAGGAAAGTTTTAATACGTAGTAACTACGCCCTTATTGCTATAAAGAGTTAAATAGTTCCTGCTTGGTAGAAACTCTGTTTAAATGAATGATGTCAATTTAAAGTTATAACGTATTGTTTATGTTTAAAGTCTCCACCTATAATCATAATGAAAACCCCTCGTGACAAGAGCTTTTAATTGAGCTATGGGCTCTGCCTCTCACTTAACTGTGGCTGTAATTAGTAAATATTCTCATCACTAATTGCCAGAACTCAACCCATTAGCTGTGTCTTACTAGCCACTATAGTGCAGCTCTCATTGCTAGACCACTGCCGCTCCCTCAACTATGTATTATATGTTCTACATAACTATGCTGTGATGGTATAATTTGTCTTGAGGTTCATTCTGATATTGAAAAGCACTCAAATAATGTCAAATCTGTGAATAAAATTAGAAAATAAATAAAAAATGTGTCATAAATGCAATTAACAGTTACCTGAGTAGATACATTCTTTACTTAGCAAAGTTTTTAATCACTTTTCTAACAGCAATAATTATTGGATTATGATTTTATAGCTGCTTTTTATTTTTATTTATTGTGTTTCAAACTTTTCACTTGAAATAAGGTTTTTTTTTAATAAAATGCACTGGTTAGTCTAATTGCTCTGACTGCATACAACGTCTTCTTTATAAAAATATGTTCTCTCGTGTTGTTTCTCTCAGAATAAATTGATTTATGTTTGCAGATATAGAGTTTAGGGATGACGATGTTGAGAATATCTACATGGATCCCACTGGTGATCATGTGATTATTTCCATGGCTTCAGAAAGTAATTACTATCTTCACCGCCTGTCAAAGTCACTAAAAATACTTTCCAAGTTCTCTGTAAGTTGCAATGGGCAATGGCTTATATACTTATTCACTGGCACCTTGCCAGATATATTACACACTCTTAGCCATAGATGATTGTACTGACCGTGTAGGTGTTGGGTTGTAGGGGCATATAATATCAGCCGTGGCTTGGAATGATGAGTGTGCCCTGAGATACACTGGCCCATTGCTAGTCGGCACAAAGAAAGGTAAGTTTGAACCAACTTTTCTTATTGATGGATCAGGAAGTTGTAGTCTGAGTGGATAGGTTGGTAGGTTTGCATCATGATTACATGCAACTGCTTTCAGTGAGAAATAACCCGTATTGTTTTTTGTATTCTATGATGTGTAATTTTCAGCTAGTCAGTAACTGGGCTATAAACTACTTGTACTTTGCCTTCTTCTGTAAATGTGCACAATATATGTCTCTCTGTATGTATGTTGATGTTTCACAGGACTTGTTTTTGAGACTTCCTTAGTTGCCAGTGAAGAAGGCAAGTTTAGAATTGCAAGTTCTGCTGCCGAGCAGTATGCTAAGCAGGTCAGCTCTATAAAGAATACATAATATCATTCATTCTATAAATAATATATAATCTCATTCATTCTATAAATAATATATAATCTCATTCATTCTATAAATAATATATAATATCATTCATTCTATAAATAATATATAATCTAATTCATTCTATAAATAATATATTTAATCTAATTCATTCTAGTATAACTGTTAGTGCCAGAGTTTGTAGTTGTGTGTTGTACTGTAGTTGTGTGTTGTATTGTAGTTGTACGATATTGGAGATTTCACTGTTTCTGGTCTGGCATATGGCAGAGTAACCACTGGACAGCAGAAAAGACGTCTTCAATCTCACAACATATTTATTCTTCTTGTCACCTCTGGGTATGGAAGACATCTATCACCTTATCTTTTCACTAGACAGAAACTGGGTAGTCACTAGACAGATGTATTACGCAGCTTGGTGCTACCAATCAGTTATTTTTCAAGGAAAAGTTATAACAGTTTATGGTGCTTGCTACAGTTGCTTTATAAATTGCATAATCTATATTGAATAAGTTTTTTTTTATTGCGAGATATTTGTACAGACAAAAAGGATGTAATGAATGTTACAAATTGTTATAGAAAGCACCCAGTTTGGTCATCTTACGTAAAATAAAAACGAAGTCCAACTGTTATATTTATTATACTAAATAGAGCTTTACTCAAGTTGATGCTGCACATTAATATCTGTTGAATTACATTTCTTTTATACAGATTTTTATGTTGACCTTTTAATATAGCGAATAGTAGCCAGATTTTAACTTATACGTTATTTTGTAATATTCTTGAGCTGTTCAAATAACTAGGAAGTTTAGTTTGAATGCAACTATTTCTCACAGCTGTATTACATGACGCAACATGTATGGTTTCAGGAGGCTGTATCAGTTTTTTGGCACTGTTGGTAGCACTTTGGAAGGGCATAGCGTCTTCCAGTCAATATTTGAGGCCTACAAAGATATACAAGGTATGGTAGGCCTGGTCAGAGAGTACAATTAAACTGCATTACTTTCCATTTCATTGGTAAATTTTTGCCCTTTGTGATTCATTCAAGAATTTATTTGCTTAAATGTACTTCCTGGCTTTAATTTCATTTCTTTACAAAGTTACACGAAGTCTTTTATTAAAGTAATGCCAAGTATTCACTTATCATTTTGCAATATTTGCACATTTTCCCAATTTCAGTTTACTTTATCTTCCCTTTTAGATTATGTAACAAATTTGTTGACACCAATAACTACCAATAATCTTAAGATTGGATAAGCTATCATTCTAATTGACTCAGGTGTTCAATGTTTTTTTTATTTATATTTGTTTTTCAGCTCCCAACATATGCGTTCTATAAGTTGTTGTAATAAATGCTAATTATAATTAATTATAATGTGTTGATATTTATAAGAAAAATGACAGTGGTAGCTCTATTGATATTCTTTCTACAAAACAATGACTATTAGTTTGAAATTGCAATGCTAAGGCATTCTGTTTGTAGAAGTAAAATATGTGGATTTACCTGCTAACAATTCCATCAGTCAGCTGTTAACGTACAGGAAGTCTTTAGATCAGCCAGTTCTATCGTTTGCGTGGATGGCAAGTCCCGGCATATACTGCGGCAACATTGATAATACAGTGAGATCTGGAGATGACAGTGTTATCCTCAACCACAAGCTTATCGAGTATCAACAAGACGGGTCCAACTCCTCCCTTACAACCACGTCTCTTTTACCCAACAGCATAGCCATGACCGAGTTTCACCTTCTCGTGCTTTCTGAGAACAGGTAACCTTACCTGTTTAAACTCAAGTCGTTATAATGTCTGTTAATTTTTAGTACAGGGTTGTTTCTCGCCGTTGTTCACCATATCCATTTTAGTCCTTTTGGGTAAAGGGCTGTGGTTTAGTATATTATTTTCTCTTTGATTAAAGCTTAAGAAAGTTACAAAAGTGTTTTTCGGTAGCTTTAAATAGTTGAAAAGAGCATACAGCCTGGAAATGTAAGGAGTCTCTTCATTTACTTGCAGGTACTAAGACTAGCGGAATTTATTATGGTAAATTGTATTGGGGTCATCTTACCTAATTTAGTACACAGCGGAAATCTCCAGTTTTTAGCTATTTTTTACAATTTAGCTGCTAATGAACATGGGTTTTTGCCTAAAACTAGTAAAATATTAATAAATACACCTAAATAATTAATGTCCTTCTTGATTTTGCTTGATTTCCCATGTTTTTTCTTTTTTATTTAGTTAATTTGGATTGCGGACCGTTACGAAAAAAACCGTAACGATCCGCACTCAAAAGTAGCGGAATAATTAGGAAAAAACATGGGAAAGCAAGCAAAATTGAAAAGAACCTTGATTATTTAGGTGTATTTATTAATATTTTACTAGTTTTAGGCAAAAACCCATGTTCATTCGCAGCTAAATTGTAAAAACTAGCTAAAAACTGGATATTTCCACTGTGTACTAAATTAGGTAAAATGACCCATTGAATATTGTCAAATTCAGGTTTGATGTAATTCGTTGAATATGCATATATCATATCTTTTTATTATATTACTTTACTGTTGGATTATTTAGAAGCTTCTGATGTGTATTCTCTTACTGGTTTATTACACATTTATAGTATGCTTTCTACATGGTGTATGGTTTATGATTTTACAGACTTAGAGTTATCTGCACATTGAATGAGCAGCAAGTTTGGGAAGATGTGTTTGACAGCAGAGACCAGGTGAAAAACATCTGGAGAGATCCTGTTAAAGGTTATATTTGGATCAACGCCAAGAAAGGGGTTTATAGATACAAAGTAGTGCAAGAATCAAGGTATGCGACAATAAAACTGTAGACAATAAGAGTGGGCAATGAGCAAATGTGACCCAGTGCAATATCCTTGTTCATTCAATGCAATTTTATTTCAAAACCAATTGGTTTGATTAATCGATTTTTCTAAATGAGTTGGCTTACATTTATTCTTAACTTTTTCAAAGTCTGCACCATACGGAACCTTGTCTCTGTAATTCCAATACAGTTTTGTATTGAGTAAATATTGAAACTTGTGAATTGCTGAGTATTGATTTTAGGTGTGGCCTAAATTATTGTTGTAGAAATTTTTTCAGATAATTAATAATTTTTTATGATTAGTTTTTTATGATAATATATAATCTGTAATAAATTTAATGTTTCATGGTCTAAATATCTGCATTTATTCAGAAACATCTGGAAGATACTGTTGGATATGAAAGAGTATGATAAAGCCAGGTTTCACTGTGGCCAAGACCAGGAAAAGTTAGACATAGTTAACAGACAGCAGGCAAACAGTCTGTTTGAAGCAGGAAAGTAAGTGCAGCACATTGTTCACATTGTACTCATTGGTGCCAGCCTGCACTGGGCGATTGTGTAAGCTAAGGGTAGTGAATAGTTTACCAACTTCCTACCAGTTCATCCTAGTCATGACTTCGCAAGCAATGCTGCTAACGCTTTAATGATTTGGTGTTATGATATGATATGTTGCATAGCTATATTTCATGATATACATATGTGAGTTACTGAGTGAGTTCATTACCAAACTTTCTAATTGACAAAAAATGGGTAGTTTTGTAGACCAAAATATTTATTTAGGAAATAATTTAGTTCAGTTATCTATTTTTATATAACTAATTTATAAAACTTAGGTTTACAAAGACACAATTTGTTTAAAAGTTTACTTTAAGCTGCATGAATCATTTTTGTGGCGAACAGTTTCAAACTGGGGGAGATATAAATTTTATGATATTGTTGTTGGGCTGTTTGAAATGGGCAGTCATTGTACTTTTATTGCCATTTCAACTTAAGCTTGATTTTTAACAACTCTTCCAAAACACTAGTTATGAGGGTAAAATGAATTTTAGTATAACTGTTTTTAGTACTCTGTTTGAATGTTTTCTCAGGTATGAAAAAAGTGCTCAATACTACGCACAGACAAGAATGTCTTTTGAAGAAATCACACTGAAGTTTATTGAAGCTAATAAGGAAGTGGCTTTGAGAGGCTATTTGGAGAAAAAGCTGGACAATTATAGGCCTGAGGAGGTAAAGTATAGTTTTCTAACATTTGTTGTTGAAATGTTGACAGCAAAGAAATTCCATAAAAAAGTAGTATAAGCTTGAAAGCAGAATTTGCAAATGCTTTAAAAAATAAATCTTCAGAAATTAATAATATTTTGATGCACTTGTAGTGCAATGTTAGATAGAATTTGAAGACAAAGATAAGCATATACGTAATGTATTTAAAAATAGAAAATTTCAGGTTTTGCACAAAAATGCAAACAAAATTTAGTTTATATTTTAACAATTTATATTCTGTTGGTAAAATTTGTAATAGCTTATAATGCATTATCTGTATTGTATAGTATTATATATAGTGTAATATTATGTATTGTATGTATTGTATGGTATTATATATAGTGTAGTATTATGTATTGTATGGGATTATATATAGTGTAATATTATGTATTGTATGGTTTTATATATAGTGTAGTATTATGTATTGTATGGTATTATATATAGTGTAATATTATGTATTGTATGTATTGTATGGTATTATATATAGTGTAGTATTATGTATTGTATGGGATTATATATAGTGTAATATTATGTATTGTATGGGATTATATATAGTGTAATATTATGTATTGTATGGGATTATATATAGTGTAGTATTATGTATTGTATGGGATTATATATAGTGTAATATTATGTATTGTATGGTATTATATGCCATGTATTGTGTGTTATTGAAGAATAAAGTCCAAGCTATTATGTTGGTCACATGGCTGGTTGAAATTTGGCTGAATCAGCTGGGTAAGCTGAGTGACCAAATGGACTCTGATGGTAGCAACAAATATGAACAGGAAAGAGAGATCTTGCAAGAAGAGTTTAGACTTTTTCTTGCCAAAGGAAATATTCGGGTATGTATCTTGGCAACTATTGGTTATCTTCTGTAGTCTGGTATTTTGCATACATTATTATAGTGCAACAATATATTATATATATACAAGCTATAGCTATCAAGTACTAATTTTGTTACTATGAGCTCTGGTCAGTTCATACAATTCAGGTATGCAAGAAGTAGTATGTTGAAGCATGGTTGTCACCGTACATTATATTTTATACATACATAGTATATGTTATCTGCATATATTGTATACCGTTCACATATTTTATATGTTGTTATATGCATACAATAATATTTGCTATTTTAGTCAGTTTTGAATGAGAACAAGTCGATAATATATGATCTAATAGCATCGCATGGTGATGTAAAGGATTTGGTATTCTTTGCTGAATTGATGAAAGACTATGAGAAGGTTATCAGTCATCAATTACAGAATCATGAGTTCGAGAAAGCGCTGGAGCAGCTGGAAAGAGTGGTGAGCTTGTTTCATATCAACTCATAATTGTGAGTTTTTTCCTCAAGGTACTAATTGATTTATTTTTATAAAATACTTTTGTATGAATGAATGAAACAAAACATGTGTACATGTCTCTAGAGAACACATTTACAAGGTTATGCTTGGCTCAAAGATTGATGTGAACATCACTAATCATTACACAATGCTAAGTGAAGCAAATTTGTAAATTGGAAACATTTTACTGTGTATTTTTAAAAACAATTGTGTAATACCAAGAGTATGTTATATCAGCATTATTTTAGTTTTATTTAAACTTGATTGCTATCTTACATAGTAAATGGGCAGCTTAACTTCAAAAATGCCCGACTTTGTTACTTGATCAAATTTAAGCAGGTTGGAATTTGATTATATTTTTTCATTATTCTACTTGAGTAAAATTTCCATAATGTGTTATTCATGTTACATTACTAAACCCAACTGACTGGTGAACTAGTGTTTTACTCACTGTAGGGTGACGCTAGACTGGTGTACAAGTTTTCTCCCCTGTTGATGCAGCATGTGCCCAGTGCTACTGTAGATCTGTGGCAGACGTTGTCTCCTTACCATAACCCCAGAAGTCCCCCTCTAGACCCCAAGAAACTCATCCCTTCTTTAGTACAGTACGATGTGAGGACGTTGCAGAGTGGGCAGGTAACTTCTACTACTAGTTATGATGACTATCACAATCATCTACAATCATAGTATGCATCAGTTTATTACTAGAATAAATAGTTTACCAATTACATTCTGTGTACTGCAGCGTGTAGGGTAGAGTAATGTAGTGCAGTGTGTGTAGGATAGTGTGTGTAGTGTGGTGCAGTGTGGTGCAGTGTGTTGCAATGTAGTGTGTGGTGCAGTGTAGTGTAGTATAGTGTGGTGCAGTGTAGTGCAGTGTAGTGTAATGTAGTGCAG
Organism: Bugula neritina; assembly: GCA_964035545.1. Classification (NCBI taxonomy): domain Eukaryota; kingdom Metazoa; phylum Bryozoa; class Gymnolaemata; order Cheilostomatida; family Bugulidae; genus Bugula; species Bugula neritina. The sequence goes on from OZ037765.1 coordinate 27,458,392, forward strand.
TGTAGTGCAATGTAGTGTAGTGCAGTGCAGTGTAGTGTAGCGTAGTGTGTAGTAACAGACAGGATAAGATTAGATATATCATGTGCTCGTTTATTATTTTAGTCAGCCTTCTCTCACCTAGCTCTTTGACCTTATTATATAGTCTGTTTATAATTGCAACAAAATATTTTTAGTTCCTTCTCCTCTAATGTACATGTAGTTTGCTGACAAAAAACCTTTCAATTTATTGTGCTGACAAAATAACTCCAGTAAAGTAGCCATTTAAAACAAAATACTATTTTTGTTGCTAAATTGGAAGTTATCTGTTCCTAGAGTATTTTCGTGACTTGTTTCTTTTACTGTTTATCATGCATGTGTGCATTGCTTTAGAATTGGATTTTGATTACCATTTGATGGTGTATTTTAGGTTATATTATTTCTGTAGACTCATGATGCTATAAGATTCCTTGAATATTGCATTCGTACACTCAAGAACAAGGATCAGACTATTCACAATTACCTCATCTCACTGTACGCTGACTTTGACCCCGAGAAGTTATTAAAGTATCTCAGAGTTCAAGGACAGGTGTGTATAGTCACTTGTACTGTACTTATCTCTATTACTGTCGCTAGTAATACAGGAGTTACTAGTAACCTAGTAACAATGCTTACTATTAACACTTTACATCAATGTCTGGTGTTACTATTGTGGTCACTAATACTGCTGCTACTTTGTATGTAGAAAAAATAAATTTCAAATAATAGTATTTTTAAAGATTTGCTAGAGTTGTATGTTTGAGACTAAGTTTTCATGTTTGAAAAAATTTCTGCTTTCAATGATTTAGGAAAAACAGAAAATTTTTATTTTAAATTTTTAGCCTAAAAAGCAGTGAAGATGAAGTTTTCAATCACTTTTAATGCAACACTCATGTGAGTTTATAGTCGCCATCCCTATGAGAACTGCTGGTTGAAAGGTTTTTTAAGCAGAAATATTTTACTGTTGTGGCAAAGGAGCAAGCATGACTGAATGCCCATCCTAACATCACTATTGGCCTTTACTGAGCCACTGACATTGTGTTTACTAAGTCAAGGCTTAGTGCTCTCTTTAAAAAAATAAAAATTGAAAAAAGTAATTATTTTTAATGTAATTAAAATAAAGATAAGTTTTTGTAATGAAGAATATGTTATTTATCAATCTTTAGGAGGCAGATGCTGTTAACTATGACTTAAAATATGCCCTTAGACTATGTTCAGAAAAGAATCTTCACAAGGCGTGTATCCACATATATTCTACTATGGGACTTTACAGTGAAGCTGTAAACCTAGCTCTAGAGGTGAGGCTATTCTTTCCCAGCTCATTTTTTCGCTAAAATAGTGTATTAGTGTCTTATTTGTAACACCTAAAGTAAAATCGCTCAAGAAATTTGGTGTTAAATTTAGCAAACAGACATGTCTCTGGCACAAGAAAATGCTCAGAAGCCTGAAGAATATGATGAGCGAAAGAAGTTGTGGCTGGATGTAGGTAAGCAGGCTTCGAACATTGTTTAGTCTCTTCTCTGTACTACTCTACTCACTACTCTATACTACTCTACTCACTACTCTATACTACTCTACTCACTACTTTATACTACTCTACTCACTACTCTATACTACTCTACTCACTACTCTCTACTACTCTACTCACTACTCTATACTACTCACTCACTACTCTATACTACTCTACTCACTACTCTATACTACTCTACTCACTACTCTATACTACTCTACTCACTACTCTATACTACTCTACTCACTACTCTATACTACTCTACTCACTACTCTACTCACTACTCTACTCACTACTCTACTCACTACTCTACTCACTACTCTATACTACTCTACTCACTACTCTATACTACTCTATACTACTCTACTCACTCACTACTCTATACTACTCTACTCACTACTCTACTCACTACTCTATACTACTCTACTCACTACTCTATACTACTCTACTCACTCACTGTCTCATTGACTTTGGCTAATAATTTCCTTTCCCTTTAGCCCGCCATGTTGTGGAGAAGCAGAAGAATATTGACAGCGCAATGAAAGTTTTGAAAGACTGTGATCTGCTAAAGATAGAGGATATTTTGCCATTTTTTCCAGACTTTGTTACTATTGATAAATTTAAGGTTAGTTTTAACATAAGTTTATATGATATATAGAAATACCTGCAACTACCTTCATTGAATTTGTTTTTAACTTCTAAAAAACTGTACATTATCTTCAAAATATTTTGGCTGTGTTTCTGTTTGCTTGTGTCAGGTTATGCATGTAATATCTGCACAATGCTTGTTCTTAATCCATCACAATTCAACATTCATCCTGCAGTATTTTGTACTTGGCCTAATGGCTAATTAAGAATACTAACTCAAGCAGTTATCCGAACCATTAACAAGTCATCTTTTGGCAAAATCTCTATTGTAACTAATCTTACTTTAAAATTTAGCCATCATCCGGGAAGCTCTGCTTATTGCTATGTTAATTCATTCACCACTCAGAATTGTAAACAGTTGATATAGAGAGGTTGCTGAATGCATGAAAACCTCGTCTAATTTGTGTGTCACTGAATAATTAGCAGCTATAAATACATTGGTAATTCTACCCAGTCTCATTCTGAATACGGTGTTTAATGTAATTAATGTAATGAAGTCAGGTCATTTGTAACCCCACAGAGTGCGTGACACTTTCATTCACTAATCTTGTTGTCTCATTCGTTCATTATAATGTACAATTCAAACCTAAATTATGGTGTATCCTCCTTAATAAACATAACTATCAGCTATTCCAGCATCTACTTGATAAGTGCCCACTAAAACTTCACTCTTGCATATAAGTCAGCATTAATGTTTTTATATAGCTCAGTACTTGGAATTCTAAGCAGTAATTTCTGTAAATTATATTTCTGGAGTGGTCACGGATAATGGATATTGTTAGCTATGGTTAATTCCTGATTAAATGTTAATTCTATGATAAAGTATTTGCCGGACACTAATGGCAGTTGTGAGAAAGTTACTAGTACTACTAATAGCTTATCTGTATCCAGGAGGCCATTACCAAGTCTTTGGCAGAGTATAATGAACACATCAACTCGCTGAAAGCTGACATGAATGAGGCTACCAAAAGTGCTGACCAAATACGGCAGCAAATTCAGGATTTTAGAAAGAAGTAAGTTTTAAACATGGTTTTCTACCATTAGTGGAATGAATTTTAATTAATTTTTTGGCATTTGTTTTATGTAAATTTTTGCAAAGAGTTATATGCTCCTACACTCTATGGAATAAATCAAGCTTTATTTTGTTACCAAATATTGCAGTAGTATCTAAAAACTGTATTAAATACTTCATAAACTACTTTAGTAATAACTTGGGCTTTATGACCTAGCAACATTTAATCTACGCATGGAAATGGTTTTTTTTAATATTTAAACGTTAATCAGTAATAAATCATGGATCATTACTCTAATATGTAAAGTTTAATATGTTGTTGTAAAATGACAGCTTATAAACTCACAGCACTTAAGCTGTCGCTCTTTCATTATGTTTATTGATTTGATATGCTGTGGTAGATCTGGTACTGTCAGAACTACAGATAAGTGTTCACTGTGCAGCTTTCCTCTGGTCACCAGATCCTTCTATCTCTTCCCTTGCCACCATAAGTTTCACTCCGACTGTCTCATTGCTGAGGTATGCAACTCGGCCTATACTTATGATAATTAGGCTGTACGTAAATAATCATCAACATAGCTACATTGCTTATATTTAAAAAGAGGCTAGGATGCATGCTAAGTTATAACAGAAAAGAAGTTAAGCTAGCTACATGCAGTTTGCTGTGTTTGTGCTGTAAATAGGCGTGTGCACCAGCGACTTGGGATTAGGGTGGGAGTTTCAGGAAGTGGGGGTTTCTTTGATAGGCAGTTATTGTAACAGCTTCACTACAATAGTCTATGCTAAGTTCATTTTAGTATTAGTATTAATGTGCAAAATTTATTTCAAGGGCTGATGGCTGTAGAATTCTATTCAGAGAAGTTACCCAGACAAATTGTTTTATTTAAAAGATGCGTAAACTTCTAGTTATCTCAAATACAATCAGTTTTTTTACTGTAAATTAGTAATTGACAGTTTCTGTATATTTTGGCAGCATTTTAATAATTTTATTGTTACTTATTTATATGAACTTACGCTGAAATGCTCCAGTGTTGAGTGTGAATTTTACCTGTATTAGTTTTAAACAGCATCACTTTGAATCTGCACTGCTTTGCCTTCAGGTGCTGCCGTCATTGAGCTCCAGCATCAGGGCTACAGTTGAAGAGTTGCAGCGTAAAGTAGCCAGCAGGGAGGATGCTTTTAGCATTACTTCCAATACCTCCACATCTTTTACTCAATCTGCCAAGGTATTTGCCACATTTCACACCTGGTGTTGGCAACAGAAGCTTTGAAAATTTGTCACATTCTATAATATAATATTGTAAACTGATTTATTACTTTGCTTGTCAACCTATTTTGGCAATTTGCTATTCTTTGTAATCATATAAACTTTTAAGCATGTCATTATGAGGAATTCTATAGTAGGTGTTAACTCACCACCTGTGGAGGTATTTTTGTAACAGGAATTACAATAATTGATTCATTTATCTTTTTAATCACATCTTTATTAACCATAATCAATCAATTAATATTAATGACGAAATATCAAAGAAAATATATCACTTTATTTTTGTTATGCAATGAGGCTCTAAATCTTTTTGATGGAAAAAAAGACATTTTTTATCAAGTTGAGAGAGAATGGCAAAGCTTTGTATTATAAATAAATAGAATGATATTTTACAGGCTGAGTTGGATGAACTTGTAGCTGCTGAGTGTATATATTGCGGAGAACAGATTATCAGGTACATATCTTTCTCTGCTCTCTCTCTTTCCTCTTTATTACCAGTTATCATGTAGTAGCTGCTATTTGTTGTTTGTAAATGGTTGACTGAAGTCTTATTATCTTCTCAACTTATGACAAAAATATACTTCCTAGCTTTTTATTTCTATGTTTGCATTTTCACTAGCTATTAATATCTACTAAAATTATTATGTTTCTGTCTGACCATAAAGCAACAGCTCAGCTTTTCAAGTAGGTTATTTATGATTTCAAACTAATGTTGAAACTAATGGCACAAGTAGTCTTTGTTTATTTGTAAATAACCACTTTCCTTTGAACTCCAGTATCTTCAAATGCATACTGAGTTGTGTACATCCCGTGCTTTTCTAGGACTATAGACGAGCCATTCATTGCCCTAGACGAGTACGGAGCGGCTACAGAGGACTGGGATTAGGGATCAGTTGGCTGGAAATATGACTAGTCAGTTACAATATAATATGACAACAATCATTCCTTTCTCCTAGTCTTTGATGTCTTCTCTGGGTGTTTTTAACTCCAATTATCTTTGTGATTACCCAGGTGCTAGTTTGCTCAGTTGTTCTACTGATTATTATTATATTTGTATTTCTGTGGCTACAGCAGTTATATTCTAGCGCACTTGTAATTAGGTTCGTTAGAAATGTCAGTGTCATGTTATAGCGTATAGACGGTGCCCATGTGGGACCACATTTGCTTGCATTCTATGTGAGGAGATAGCCTATGTTTAAAAGTGGTTATTATTAGTTGCACTTGGGATCACTGTACCACATGTAGATTTGCTCTGCTAACCTGTGCCACACTGTGCAAGCAATTCGAAAACTCTGTCACTGCTAAGTTGTTCAACTAAAGCACATATCCAAATATGGAGTTGGTCTGTCGGCAAACAACTATTATTATTTATTGAATCTACCCACCACTAGACTTCGTATAAAACTTACTAACTTTATTAAAAAAATGTCAAAAATATTTACTTTGTATTATTACATAAAGTACTAAAAAGTGTATTTTTTGATTTTGATATTAATTTTATTTATGCAACAGTTTATGTACATGTAGATAAAATGAAAATATGATACGCAATAAACTATTTAAATACTTGTTATACCGTAAAACATTAAAGAAGTTATAAACTTTTGGAAGCTAAAAATTGGCTTTAGCTTTCAAATGTTTGCATTATTTATTTCAGCAAACAATATCACAGTAATGTTCAAATTTTATAAAATAATGCACATTTGCATACAATATAATATTATACCCAAGTAAGACAATTACCTCTACCACCATTATATCTATTATATTATACAGAAGTCACTGCTATAAGCATTGTTTTCATTCCTTAAGACTTCCAATCAAACAACAGAGCTTTACTCATGTTGAAGTCAAAAATGATGTCCATAAAACATTGTCATGTCTATAGTTAATTGTGTTTGAAGTTTAAATCTGATTTCATAGAAATAGTCTGTTGCAAAAAAGTACAAGTACACTAATATGAAAAGTAATGAGTATTCTAAAACTGGCTTGGAACTTATACCAACTACTGTATAACATGTGTAACAATTAATAATATACAATAATTATAGTTAATCTTACATCTGTCATAATCTCATAATGTGCAATACTTTGCCCTACATTTACCTGCATGCACATGATTCTACTAGCATGTCACTGTAAGTCTTCAAAACTATGTTATCATGTTCATCATAGAACAATAGAGTTACAGGTTGCAGCTTATCGGCTACACAACAAGGCTGTGGCACGCTAGTCATTTTTTGTATGGAAGTAAATAGACTTTGCAAAGTCGCATGGTTGGTCAAATGCTTGCCCTAAAAAAAAAGAAAGACATAAAATATGTGCAAGTGTAATAGAATAGCTTACTCTCAGTATCAATAATGGGAGGAGCTGGTTTTGTAAAATAAACATACCTATGAATGTATATATTATACTTATTAGAGCAATTCTTCCGTAAAAATCTTGCCCACAGATTCAGGTTAGTTTACATATAAATAACCATTAAAGTGTCCACACAAGCTTTAATGGTATGTTGTCATACCTAAACCTCTTTTCAACAACTAAATGTAATTATTACCAAGAAGCTACTTTTGTAACTTGCTATACTTACATAAGAGTATGGAAAACTGCATAAACCAGAGCAATAATAAGCATCAAACTTCTTTGGCTCAATTATCCGTCTGCCCCATCCAATGTCTTCAAAATTTATTCTCAATGGTTTTCGACCACACACTTTTTGCTTTTCACTTTCGAAAATATTGGAAACCTGTGATGATTTGGATGTTGGGAATTTATACTTTTGTTTCTTTTTCTTTGATTCTTCTTTTGGCCAGGGTAAATACTGTACTTTTGGTATTTGGTAAATTCGTTTTTTGCTAGAGAGTCTTGCATTATTCTTTAATGGAAAAGTTCCTGGTTCTAACTTTGTTGTCGTTGGTAAACTTTTAGCTAGGTCTGGTTCTGCTCTGTTTGTGGCTTCATTGAAATGAGAGCCATTGTCAACAGAAGTTTCGACCGAGTCTGGTAACGAAGTCTCTATCTTGTTATCATGAACACTTCTCCTGAGTCTTCTGGCATGTTTGCTTGCCTTTCCAGTCTCTGGGTTAATCATGGCGCCAAGTTCTGTCATCAACTGCTCTGTGCTGAGTTTTGTCTGATTGGCAATTTGATCCATTTCTAGTGTTCTATTATTTTTAGAGTATAGCAATATAAATGGGAGCCCATGATGTTTTAGAAAGTGGGGCATGCTCACTGGTATAGCTACAGCGTCTTCATTCACTTCACTGAATCCCACCCCCAGCTTGTTGTAGGAGTTGATGGTATTTGTGCACTGCTTAACTGCCTTAGTGATATCTATCTGTTGCCAACCTTTACCACTTGGACTCAATCGGTGTCTTTGTACCAGAGTGATGTAATAAGGCGACACTTCTGATATATCTATTTGCACTGTTTTCATCTCTTCCACAGACCGTCTGTAGAAATGTAACTCAGCTTTAGCCAGTGTCTCTCCAAGTCTGTCCAATGAATCCAAATTAAACAATATTTTGCTTAGACTTGAGCTGTATCCTGCAACATTTGAAACATTATCAGTGCTATGCATAAACAGTATCAAAGTATATCAAAGCACAGAGTGGAGTTTAATTTCAACATTGGCTTCAAATACACACCAATTAGTTTTATTTTAGTTTCAAGCTTTTTCAAGTAGCTTTTGTATAACATTTTCCTAGAGGAGATGTTGTATTAGAAAACATGCAAAAATTGGAGACAATGTAATATTGTAACATTGAAAAATAAAAGCTATTGCTTATTCCCGTATGTTTCAATTTGGAAGTAATTGAAAAACATGTTATTATTTGATCTACCTAATGATAATCTGTAATTAGAAATGCTCAGTTTTATGTTATCTGCTCATCTATAATAATTGTAATACCAAGTCTAGAAGGCACCACCTTATTGTGTCTAATATAAACACGGTGCCCACGGGTTAGTCAGCTATCTGCTATTGAGTCTAGCTAAGTCTTCTATCCTAACTGTTGATCACAGGGATCTATAGACTTATAGCTGTGTTTGCCCGGCTATCTTTCATAATAAAAATATAATTTGCTATTCATAAAGTCATGAAATACAGTACTGGGCCACAGATAAAATCTATCAAAGCCATGATAAAGCTGCAACAACTAACCTTTCATTGGAGAAATACATTTAATAGTGTTCAAGTCATCTTCCATCAGTCCTCTATGTCGGTATTGCTTGTAGAGCTGCTTCATTTTCCTCGGTATGGTTTTATCAGCTGAGCATATTGTAATCAATGTGATGAGATATAAAATATTTATCTTCCAATAAGTCATTTTGGTTTAAATAGTTGAGTAATAATGGTTTGTGTACAGATTCACTTATATGTCTCCAGGTGTAGAACAAAGACTTCTAAATAACCTAAAATGTCAAACAGATATCTAAATATGGTTTCAGAAAAAATCTAAAAGGAAAAATGTGCAGAAAATTTTCTTTTCAAATTATCATTTAGGATCCTTCAAGACAAACATTAGGTGCGTGAGCTACTTACTTAGTCTCCCAACCACATCAAACAAAGCCTGAGCTTGTAGTGAGTTATTGCTAAGGAGTAACACATGGCCTACTGCTTTCCAAAAAAGAAATCACTGAATTTATAATTTGTAAGACTTTATTTGCTGATATTATCAGCGAGATTTGCTAATAAAATCAAAACAATGCAGTCTAATAAAAGAGGTTTAATCTGTTTACACGCATACACTGGCTCTTTCAACACGGATCGGAAAGAAAATAAAAGATTTGTTGTTTTGTTATACTTTATCTAAGTGTTTGATCTGAATCTACGCATTGAATATTATTTTGTTCAGCGCCACCAGCAAGATTCTGACTGAACACAGTCAGAGTTTGTGTAATCGTTCAGTCGTATCTTCATCTAGATTAAGTAAATATTGCAGTAGGTTTTGTCTGCATTTCACAAAAAGTTTAATTTTAAATATTTCATGCTTCTGCAATTTGAAAACACTAAGAAAACATTATATGGTGTTTTAACTTCTTACTAGGAGCAGCAAAATATATTATATGCATAACATACCTGTTGGTGTAGTAATAATTAAAAGTGTTGATACTGTATACTTGGCAGGTTTAAATATATTTAATTAACATATAAAATTCTACTCCAGGTTGTTGCTACAATATTCCAGCTCATTCTCTCTCCTCATTTTTATCAAATGGGACTTCATATAATTCAAATGCAGTAACATAAGTCCCGCCTTTTGTAACTTTGATATTGTGGCTTCATCAAATGAACAGAATCTTTGGTAGGTTTGATCCAATCAAAACAGACAACACTCTTATTTGTTTATAGCTTTTATATCAGATCATCATCCACCTTGCCACACTTGGCTAAGCTCAAAACAAAAACAAAAGTAAAGTTGAGGAACTCTTTTATAGTAGGTAAACCTTATTCTTTTTTGTCCTGCTTATACTATGTGCATAATGAATTGCTTTACCATTTACAAATTATGATACAATATCAAAAGTTGTATTACATTTTATCTTGCAAATAATAGCATGAATTGAAAAATTAGCATACGCTGCCAGATGCTAATTTTATACTATGTGCTGCAGCGGCTCCAACATATTAATGTGACATTAGCTAGCCACACAAGCAGTCGATCTGTATATTACCATATGTGCAAGTATAACCAATCATCTTTCACATTTTTTTTTCAATATCATATTCTACCATTTAATTCCTTCCTGCATGTTCCAATTAGTAGTTAGTTGCTACTAGGCCTTTCTGGCCAGCCTTCAGTATGTAATTTTTATAGCTTTTTGACACAGAATGTTTCTTTAGTTTTTAGATGGTCAAACCGATTTAATTATAGCCAACCATAAAATATACATCATTGTTACGTGCAGCACTTGTTATTATTAAAAGTTTAAAGCTGCATCAAACATTATAATTTTTACAAGTAGACAGAAGAAATTATTAGGGGTATAACATTTTTTCTGTATACTTTAATAAATTCATAATTGTATTCAAAAGAAAATGGAAGATGCATAAAAACAACACGTTTCACAAAACAAGCAGGTTGCTAAAAATAGTACTAGAGTAGTAGCTTCCATAGAGCATAAGTTATTATCTATTATAAAAATATAAGAGAAGTTACTATGGTTGAAAATACAGTTTGTATTGAGCAATAGTCAGCTAAATCTAATACGAGGGAATATTAAAGCAAAAAATGAGATAAATTAAGATAAATTTTTTCTTCAGAGAAAAAAATTGAGATGTTGAGTCACTAGTACAACTAAAGCTATTAATGTTTACAGCTTTCAGGCATAGATATCAGAGGTGGTGGTAGCGTTGGCTCTTGCTGCAATCTTTTGCAACCTGTGGTGCTCCTTGTCATGCCTCTCCAGATTGTGTTGATCTTTTTTCAGCATTTCTCTGTGTTTTTGAAGTTTTTCATAACTTTCTTCCCGCTCAGCATGCAGCTAAAAAACAACAATAACAAGCTAAGTTGTGAAAAAGTATTTTAGAGATAAATTTTCTTCCGCTTTATCCTCCCTTTGGCTGTTTTCTTTATGGAGTATAAGTTTCAGAATTAGTTGATTCATTTTGCCAGTTGTGAATTTTTAGAAGCTTTATAATGTGATGAATGGTTTTAAGCTTCTGCATTGTGCACGGGTTGACCACCAATTAAGCATTTTTAATCTGAAGAATTCCACAGCTTCCCCTTTGAAGTTAGGCGGATAGCCATTCTAGTTACTATGTGATTTCTCAGATGAGGCTCTGCTGTTCTATGATGAATACTTATATAATTACTAGCTCTGTTTACATTAATTTGAGTAAACCAAAGCGTGTCTTTGGAGACTTGAATGAGATTTTATTAATAGATACCCAACTGATTACTTAGTGGAGCCATAGGACTTTCTACAGTGTCTTAAAATAGATCCAATTCAAGTGTTACACTAACCACTGTTACCAATTTTAGTCTGTGACTGAAAGTATTCTTTTTTGTGGATAAGAGGTCAAGTGGCTGGTTGAAATAGTGCAAACTATTTAACTAGTGTAATTGAAAAATATGCAAAACAAAATCTACTGAAGCTATGATTGCTATAATTATACTATTTCACAGAAACTGGAAATAAACTTATACTATTTACAGATTAAATAAACTACTCCATAAAACCCTAGTACTAGCGAGGTGCTTGGGAATTCATGCTATTGTACCCCCCCCCCTTTTTTTTTGTAGATATAAAAACTGTTATTACGCAGAGCCAAGGTATATCCTACAATAATGTGTAGCCTATTTCTTCTTAAACTGGCTGCACAGTTGTGATTCAAGATTTTCTATTTATATGTTTCAGGAGTTTGGTGTAGTACGTGTTAGGTTTTCAGGGTTGAGAGACACATTTCAGTACACAGTTGTGTAGAGTTTAGTGGGCTAAAGGTTTGTGCACTAACTGACTCTATGATTCAATAAATCAAGTAACAATACCCATTCAAGATTTTTTCTAATATTTGTTGTTAGAATCTGATTTCAAAAGTTGAGAATGTTAGCCACTCATCAGGTTGATGGTTTTATATGTGAGTGCCCCATTCAATTTTATAAAAAGAACTGCACGTGCTTACCGTGATTGATTGTTGGTTTTGTGAATAAATAAAAATGCATGTGACAAACTGTTTTGAATTTTATGAAGTACAGCTTGCTACTGTTAAGAAAAAAGCATTTTGAAAAAGTAAAATTATTTTTAATAGTCAAATGTACAAAAATCAGGGAGCATTTTCAAGACTTTAGGATAATGCTCAATAAGGTTGATAGTAGTACATACCTTGTCCAGCAATGCCTGCTCTCTCACAATCTTCTGGTCAAATTCCTTTTCCACTTTTATAATCTCAGTCAATCGCTTCTTCATTTCTTGAGAGTTGCGGGTCTTAGTTTGCTGATATTTAGTTTGAAGTCGTTTAACAGACTGCTCTTGTTTCTGTCTTGAATATTCAGCTTCTCTCACTTTGTTGTACAATCTATTCTCTTCTTCTTCACCCTTAGTTACCATTTTCTTTAAAAAAGATATTAGACATTTTTATTCAATACTTCACAGTGGACCTGCACGTCTTGTTTCAGTTTTGGTTGAATTTTTACAATAACGTGTCTGGCTGTAGCTGTAGCTTTCAATGGTGAAACCGAAAGTACAGCTGCAATCGAAGGGCATGTTTTATAGCACTGTTAGAATCAAAAGCCACTCCTATTATGGCAAGATGTAGTATTGCAATTTTTGAAATAGTGGGAACATAATGCATTACAACTACAACATGAAGAGAATAGAAAGTTAAAGACCATTGTGGTTATCTGTCACCGTTATTTTTTATATACACACATGATTTAAGGAATCCTAAATAGTGTAAGTCAGCAACATACTGTTAACAGAAACAAAATGCCTAAAAGAAATAATATTCACTATTTATGTTATTTAATAAGCCACAAACGCTGCACTAAAGTTATCATGGGCAAAAACAATAGTTGTTTTACTAAGCTTGGTGCAAAAAGGGCATATGTGCGACAATGTTTCATTTCATTGAAAATAAAACCGAAAAGAAAACTTGTAGACAGACTTAGGGATACGTAGATGAATATATGTAGATGCAGAGATATGAAGTGTATAACAATACAAGATTACAGCTACATACCACACACATTGGTTTTAACTAATTTCAAGTAAAACATAGTCAACACCTCCATATACCAGCCTAGAGCAAGAGCCTGAATGCAAGGGTGTTTAACTTTTGATCAAAATGTGAATAGCAATCATTTCTAGGAACAATTAGTAAATCTAATGCAGTCCAACATGTGCATTGAGTAAATTCTGTAAATATCATTCACATTGTGAGAAACAATACAAATAAATAAATTGAATAGATTTCATTAGGTGGTCCAGAATTATGTCTCCAATGTAATTTAGGTACTGATATGTGTGTATTATTTATGCATACATCTAATAAAAATTATGTGATGAATGTATTTTGTCAATGACAGATATATGATAATGTACATAAATATGTCTGAAGAATTTATATTTCACTGGTATACCTAGAGAAGGTAATTAGCCCACTAGTTTGTTAAACAAGAGTTGGTTACTTGCAGCATTGAAAATAAAACTGCATATTCATTCACTTACAATATATATAAAAAATTGCTAAATTATCAAAAGTTATAGAATTTTTCTACAATTCAATGAGGTGTGTCTGTAGAATACTATTACTTTATAAATGCTGCAGTCCTTCAACTGAAAAAAGTAGAAGATAACTCCTGCAGACTAGCTACTAGGTTGTTATAGGTTATTATATTCCTGGGGTGAGAGTGTGAGGGTAATGGAGATTAGATTTATGTGTAAACTTGTAAAGTACAGTTAATTGTGTAAGGCTAGTTTTGATTTACAGTTAGTTATTTTTTATAGACTATAAAACATTAAACAGTACTGAGAGTAGAGTATAACAGCTCTGGTATTGCCACATATAATTTCTATAATTCTCAATTATATCTATAGTCAAACACATGTCGTAGCAGCTGTGTATAACTACAGTGTATAAGATTTTATTGTCTGGAATGATTGGCTTCTTGTAATTTTGTCATCATTTGTCAATTTTTGTCACCAAATACAAGCCCTTTTACTACTAAGAAGCTTTTAACAGCCCTCAAAAAGTTTCTACTGAGTTATAAGTACTAACCAATCACAGACGATGTAACAGTTAAGCACCTGGATTAGAGCTGAGTAACCCAGTGATTAGCTGAGCTATACAAATAAAGCAGAAATATCTTTAGATTTTACTTGAGAGTTTATACTACTAATTATAGCAGCATAGCTGAAACATTTTTTATTTAATCTGAACTAATCAATTAAATCCATTTTTACATTTCTGGCAAAAATAGTTTTTTAATGAATTAAATATGTTGCTATAAACCTGCATATACACTGCAGTTTGCTGAGACTTATGTCTGCATAGTCACAGATATGTCACAAAAATCTTGAGAGGTTAGTGAAAGTGTAGAGCTCACGGTGCTCACTTACTCAGTTAACTATAAATACATGGAATGCTGAAGGAATGTGACAGACTGGAATAGTATCTTTAGAATGAAGGATATTGACACCCAAGCTGGTTTAGACAATTCAAACTATTTGCAGGTGGATTGTATCATAACAAGAAATACGATATGTTCACACCTCACAAGAGCACAGTATAAATATGCTGAGCTGGTCAACTCAGTTTCACACAATCTTCATATTTCTCTTTATGCTTGAAATAAATAACATGTTTCATTTGATACTAAAGAATGTTTTTAATTTACACACAAATAGTTGTTTTTATAAAATATTTTGAACTGAAATAATATAAAACTTGCACAGTAAAATTCAATAAGTTTGCACTATACTTGAGCAAAGCAGTCAATGAGCATGTGTGTATTGAGTGGCCAGATTGAACCATAATAAATAAATACATCTGGTGTCCTCAAGTGCACGCAGAGGGTACTCAAACAGAGCACACTGAATAAGGAGGGAAAGCACACAAAGAGACAAGTGCATACCACACTCTGTAGCATTATGTTTAGAGAAGTTAATCCCAAGAGTCTCACGCATTATTATTTGTTATATAATTCTTAATCTAAGATTGAATGAAAGTGCAAAGGAATAAACTTGTAAAAAGAGAGAGAGAGAGAGAGAGAGAGAGAGAGAGAGAGAGAGAGAGAGAGAGAGAGAGAGAGAGAGAGAGAGAGAGAGAGAGAGAGAGAGAGAGAGAGAAGGAAAGGTCTAACCTGGAAATGCTTGAGATGGTCCTCATGCTCTCTTTTGGCCATGTCAGCAAACCTTTTCTGAAATTTCTCTGCAAAAGCTTTTTCTTGGGCTTCCGTTTTTTCTTTGCGGCTGGTTAAAGCATGGTGCATCAGTTGTGTTTTTCTTGCTTCATGCATCTGCAAAACATAATTGTTTAGAATTTTAACATATAATCCCTAACAAAATTGTAAAGCACGACATTTATAAAAATCAGCTGACACAACATTTCAAAAACGATAATTTCCAACTTTGCAGAGTTAGAGTATGCATAGTATGCTATTGACCACTACATTGCTTTTTAGGGAAGCATTTCTTGCATACTGAAATGCAGGAGTGTAAACTTATGATGCTTATCTAGCTTATATATAAATATGACATAAAAGCTTATAAATACATGTGCATGCATGTGCATATTTATGCATAAATGCATAGGTGAAAATGAATGCTTATACTATTAACTGTTTGTTTTACAATATATTTTCATATGTGCACCAACTTTAATTTTAAACTAGATAGAATTTTAATTCAAATAAAATCTGCACTTATTGAAATAATTGTTTACTAAATAAAATTAGACGGTAGTAATTCCATTCATATACCAAAGGAATTACTCCAATGCCGTATTAACATTTATTTCCCCCCCCCCCGCATATTGAATTGCATCATATACATACAGTTATTTTAGAAAATTACCACTAGCACATATAAAATCATAATATTAATAATAAATTCACAAATACATAATATAAGGTTTTCTTTTCAGTAGTGCAATATCTAATTAATGTGATTGACCAGGTTGATAAATAAAGTATAATAAGATTTACTTTGATACTAAATATTTAATATACATATCAATATCCTGAATTACAAATAATCCACAGATCCACAATACTTATTATATGACAAAGTAATTTGAAATAGACACAATATTATAAGTTACTATAAGGCTATATAAGTACACGCCAGGAGTTATAATATATTTTACAGTTAAGAATTCTATAGTGGGTAAAACATGTTCATATATTGCCACATTGGATTACCAACCTGCAGCTTATTTTCGATCTGTTTAGTTTTTAGGTCAAGTTCTGCTTGAGTAGCAGCTTCATTCAGCTTTCTCTGCTGGTGACTCGTCTCATTCAGCTCATTTCTTGTGTCTTGGAGTTGCCTTATCTCTAAAAACCAATTGTTAACATGTGTTAACTAATGCTAAACTTAAAATAATATAATGATATAATATAAACTTGGGCAAAAATTTCCATTCTAATCAAAGATTAGAAAACCAGCCTAATTGGTAAACTTGAATCGTAAGCTACACTGCAACTGCAAGGAAAATGGTTTTCATTGCAATGTTTTAATCAACATTTATAAATAATACATGTATGTAAGCATAATTTTATTGGAACTTCATGTCATTTCATTTAGACTTCAAGCTGCATGCAGTTTTATAACATAAATATAGTAACACCATATAAAACGGCAATGAGTTGGCTGTTGAATCTATAAAAAATAATTGTACAAACCCTCTCGATTTTTTAAACCGAGATGCCCTCTTTGTAACGTTAGATCAGCACTTAGCCGCCTTTTATCAGTAATAGATGTTTTAGCATTGACGTCTCCTTTGCTGTAGCAATTAACAAAAAATGTCATCAATGCATGATAGAAAAGTAGCAGGTATGCTTTGATATATTAGAAACTTACAGGCACAATGTTAATATGCATGAAGTTTTAATATATGCAAGTAATAACAGGCTTGCGTGAATTTATTTCCCACTAATAACTATTTGATAAAATCTTGATTTTAAGGAAACGTCAGTATAAACAAATATTTTTTTAGGAAATAAAAATTATAAAAGTGTATTATGTCATTATAATATTAATCCACAATCACCTCATCTGCTTGTTCAGGGAACGTTTTGCTTCCAGATCATGTCGGATTCGGGAAGCAACTTCTTTGTGTAATTCGCTGAAATAATTAGAGCAATATTAAAAAGTATGTACAGTAAGTTAAAAAAGTAATATTTGTGTGAACTATATACCTTATTTTTATAATGATTATCAGACATAAAAGCAGCATAAATATTCTACGGGATAGTATCACTCTATACTCTGTACAGCAAATCAAACTTTTGGTTGGGCTATTGAAACGCCACAATTTTTCAGTCTTAAATTTGCAGTTCAAAATCTAAAACTAAGCAAAATTTCTTACGGAAATAAGATGATATGTAAAATATAATACAATAATATTATATGCTAATAAAAATTGATTTGTATTACTAGATTCTCCCATAGGTTTATACATACTCATGTGATTTTGCTTTAAACTCTCTTCCTTTGCTGGCTTCCATGTTTAAACTAATGGCAAATTCAGCAAGCTTTTTCTTTAATTGGAATTGTTCTTGCTAGATAAAGTCAAACAAAACAAACTATGTTAACATTTACACTCTCTAAAAATGTCCTATTTGAGAAGACAACTCTCACTATCACTGTTCATACCTTGTTTTCAACAATTGACTGTATGATTTTCAAAATTATATGCCATTTAATACAATTTCATATTATGAATAGGCTCTATAGCTAAGCTCTTTTAATTGATCTGGTCTCCAAAAAATACTTTATAATTTATATATCAAACTATTTCATATTAAAACGTCCTTATACCATCATGCATAATATATAGGTGCGTTTTCAAATATATAATCATTCGGTGCCATTACGTTAGGCTTACTAACCTCTTTCGACTTAAGTTTTGTTTCATATTCTGAAACTAGTCTATTATGCTCAACTTGCTTCAGCTCTAGCTCATCTAAAGTGGTCTTGTACTTTCTGGCTAAGTCAGTTCTAAAAAGGGGCAATACAAAAATGATAGATTTACGACTTTAGAAACAGGACATGTGCCATTGTTTGAACCATGCATGGAAATATTTACCCTTTTGTTAAATTATCATTTAAAAACAGTTCTAATATCTGACAAATTTGTATTATGGTGAAATACAATAGATAATAGAATATAATGTTGTTTGAAATTCCTATTATAGCTAGTGACTTACGTTTGAAGCACCACCTTTCTACCTTGATCCTTTTGGTAGGCCAGTGAATCTTCATTTTGACTAGCTCTTTCTTTAATAGTATCCACTTTCTGATGAAGATGAGCTTGCTCTAGTTTAGTGAACTTTTCCATTTCCTTATTGAAAGTTTGATCAACAGCCAATCTCTGCTTTCTAATGGCTATATCACGAAACATATAACTGTGTATTATGTTGTCAAACAAGAAAGCTCTTGCAGTAGATGAAAAACCTAGCAGTAGTTGGAAAACTATACATCTGAAAATTTCTACACTCACAAAAAGAGATAATTTTTTTATGTATTAAACCCATCATAATAGCTTATCGTCAGAATCGTTTAAACAGAAATAAAAAATTCTAACTGATAATTCTTCGGTATACCCAGAGTTGGTGCAAATATAAAATTTAAGCTAAATAATCACTATATATGAAATTTTTTATTGAATAAAAAATATACAGCTACAATTTATGAAACTATGAACAAGTATAAAGAACTTTTACCTATATGGATTCAAATGGCACTTTTAGCCTGCTGAAATACAAAGTACAGCTTAAAGCAAAATTAATTTTCTATCATTCTATGCAATTATTATCTTTAAAATACAGGAATGCAAACCTTTTGAGTTGAAATCATAAAAAATCAAATATTTCAATTTTTCCTAATAAGTTTGTGTCTAGAATTATACTTTAGAGCTTACTGTTCTCATAGTCTCTCAGAGTGTGTCTCACAGCATAGCGCTTTTTAAGAACATCACCTTCAGCTCGTTTCAGTTCTCTCTCATCCTGCTTATGCTGCCACATGTGGTCCTAGTATGATAAGTATATATATAGTTTACAAATATGCATGCATTATCATGATAAATTTTCTGAGGATTAACAGTTGAACAATTATTTTGAAGATTAATTATTTGCCATTGTTTTCACATTATTAATTTGTCTTTTCTTATAAAATATTAGTAGTGACCCGATTATTTTATCAAAGTTATGTATGTATGGAAAATATATCTGTTTTATTGCATTGCATTTTATTGCATTGCATTTATGAATAGTAGATAATATTGAATCATATTTATAGTATGTTAGATTTTATACAGTGTGTCATATATTAAAAAAATTTTAATTCTATTATTAAATGGCCATTATTTCAACATAATATAATCCTGCAACTCGTACAGGACCACGGCGATGAAAGGTGATCATTTCAATATAATATAATATGATATAACATAATATATGTTCACATACTATAAGTATAATATAATATCTTGCCACACCATTTTTATATTCAAATATTTTCATTGTAACAATATTACCTACAGAAAACATAATAAACAATCAAGTTCTTGTTTTAAATTAGTAATTAAGCTGCAGATAACTATTAGAGTTATGTGCAGCAATAAGCATAGCGTTGGCAAACTACATTTGCGCTGCAGTACTTCTCAAGTAAGGCAATTACATTTTTATTAGCATGTTATATGATTTCTGATGGAGTTTAGCTAGTAAATCAATAGAGCATATTGAAAATATAAATTATTATATAAGCATAGATACTTAGAGTAAACTAACTAATATCACACATAGGTTCATTGCACTGTTAATACGTATTGCGATTGTGTAAATTGATTGTTCGTAGCAGACTATTCTAAAATATAAATATCATGTTTAAAAGAAATAAGAAGCTATGATCACTTTATGTACCTCGATAACCTTTATCCGTTTATCATAATCTTTTTTGTCTTGCTCAGATTTTATAATGATGCTGACAGTATCAATTGGTTTTATTATTTCAGTCTGAGAGCTTGGACGTGGGGTTCCAGCTCTCTTAGTTTGTTTTTCAGCAACTTCATAAGTGTGTGTAAATTTCTTGGAATCTAAAAATCCATCCGTTCCACATTTCCTCTCTTGCTCCCTGCAGTGCATAAAATAAAACTATGCAATGCTCAAAGTAATGTTTTATTACAATGCTCTAAAGTGTTAGGGAGAATTTAAATTTTTTATTTTAATTTTTCTGACCATCACTGCAATATAATTATCCAAACTATAAATGTATTTTTTGCATATATTTGATCAAAAAGTTTAGCTCAAGTTGAAAAGAACGTTTTTTCTACTTTTCAATTAAAAAAAGATGTGGAGCATGAGCATAAAGCAATTAAATTCAGGACATGGGTTATATGTTGAATTAACAAAGACATACAAAATGTTTTTTCTAACAAATTTAAAGTTTTTTTTCGCAGCTACAACTTATAAATTAAGTCAAATAAAGCAAACACATCAACATTTGTTTGGTATTTTGAATGTTCTAATTTTTTTATTCATTTGAAACAACTAACTGATTAAATTATTCTTGGTAAAAAAGTTTTAGATTTTTAGATAAAAGGAATTGTATATTATATGTATTACTAATAGCTAAAGTTATAAATTATTATGAAAAATATAAATGCAACATTATGCAGTAGCTTGCTGAGGATGTGCAATAGAAATTGGTGTGCTTGTGAATGAAAGAAATGCAAAGTGATCAAAGGCTGGAGATTGCTTGACACCAATACACTTTAAGAAAAGGATAAAATAATAACAGTGCTCAATTTAAGTGTAAAAAGGTTTCTTGCAATTTAGTGCAAATTTTTACATATGATATTTCATGACCACCAAGCTTTTTGAGTTTAAATATCACTTTTTAATTTGATGCTTAATTAGAAACTATATATTATAATAATTCAAACTACTTATAAAAAAATATCTGTTACGGTTTCGCAGACTGTTGAGTTATTTCCTACTATTAGATGGTCATCACTGATTGGATAAAGTTACTACGCTGTCTTCAAGATTTTAAACAAAAAACTTGGTGTTGACGCTAAAAATTACCTGATACTGCTACGCTGCCACATTTTACTCATATTACTGCAATAGCATAATATCATTGCAATAGATAAAATGTAGTAGCACTGTCAAAAGTATAAATATGGCAACAAGATATTAAGTTACTAAATTCACTATAAAATTTGAAGCCTTTTGCTATCTATAACACTTCTTATACTATCAACATGCTAGAGACTTATACTCATTTTAGCTAAAAGAGTTTAGAATAAGTAATGAATAAAATAAAAACCCATCTATGTTTTACTTTTACTCTCAATGTTATAAAATTGACTTACCAAGCATACATATATTTGCAGATTAAATAGATGTGATCAATTTACATTGTTAAATAACTTGTTATAGCTATTTAGAGTTGCACCAAATAACTGCTGTCTAAATTAAATGTTAATTTTTGTAGTCAAATCTAAGTTAGTAGATTTTTGAATTGGCTGTTACCAACACTAAGATAAAACTTTTGCACATGATTTTTACATAGTTTTGATATAGTTTATGTACTTTAGAAATGCAGCATATTCTTTGCTTCTTCGAGCTTCAACTTCTTCTTCATTCTCATCAACAGGCACTCCAGGAATTCCACTCTCAGGTCGGCGTATTAAGGCATAGCGGCTTTTCTTGGCTCTTTCTTTTGCATCAAAGGGTACATCAGTAATCACCATATTGGAAGTTGTTAAATCTATAAGTTGAAATCAATACAAAGTAAAAAAATGCAAAAACAACTTCAATATCAATGCATGCTATTTTTTATTTCAAGAGATGCGCAGTGAATTTCTCAAGCTTCAGGCATTAGAATCAATCACTGTAACAAATCTATCAGTTTTTCAAATTATTCAACACTTTGCATTATTATATTACTTATTTTTTATTTATCTAGACATTTAAAAAAGCTTGTTCTGCTATTTGTGTAGCAATTATACTAATAAACTAAATTAAATTGTACTACTTACTAATAGCAAACAAATTGTCAAAATATAGAGTAAGTAAATAATTTTAAACAAGTTAAAACTCATTCAAAAACAAACTCAATTCGAAACCTGCCTCAATAAAAATATGACACGAAGCAGCTCTGGGTTAAATCAATTGTTTATTTTAAGCAGATAAACATACGTGTATTAAAATATTACTGAAATTAATATATTTCATTTTTATGTTATAGCGTGCATTTAAAAGTTGATATTTATGTTTAATATTGCTCACAAATACAAAATCAAAATAGTACTAGTAGTACACTTCGTCTAAAACTTAAAAGAACTTACATACGTTTATGTTTGTATTGTGATAGCTAGGCAAAAATTAAAAAACACATTATCAATTTACTGTCTAGAATGCAAAATTTTAGTATGGAATTTTGGCTGCTACCAGGTGATAATTTTGAATAAAGACGTGTATTTTTAAGATAATCATAATTATAATGAACCAACATTTACACATGAGTACCGTTTATTGGTTACCAGGCACTGACCATATCCAAGGAAAGAGAAAACGCGAGAATATTATTATTGGTCTACATATAAAAAATAGCGATTACATTTATTGGCAATCTGTGCAGGCAAAGGATTGTGGGGCAGGCGGCGTCAATATTGCCACGTAAAATCGCACTGTTCTGCAAATTGTGTCATTCATTGAGGGTTTTAATGTTTTTTGGCACGCCGTCATACATCAACTGGTGATGATCAAATGATTATTTAATAACTAATCAAGGTTTTAGGTGCTAGGTATGCTGCTATTTTACATTATATCTATTTTGATTCAATTTTAGCTATGTTACTGTTAGTGTAACTCACTAACCAGTGAGTGTAACTCAAACTGAGTCAAATAGTAATACTAATAGAGTAATACTAATACTAATAGTAATAGACAATAGTAATACTAATACTAATAGTAATAGTAATACTTGGACTAATAGTAAAACTAATAGTAATACTATTACTATCACTATTAGTATTAGTATTCTAATAGTAATAGTTATACTTATAGTAATTATATGAGTTGACCAACTAACTAACAGTAACTGCAACATTATTAATATTATAGTAGCTTTAGTAGTAATAGTATGAGTATGAGTATCAGTATGAGTATGAGTATGACTATGAGCGATAGTATCAGTTTGAGTATGCCGTAAGTGTACGAGTATCTGTTACTAATATTCAGTATAACTATAAGTATTTCTATTGATTATCATTATTAATATTATAATGATAATCATTAACATCATGATAAGGTGTCACATTGACTGCAACAATTTGAATTACAGTCACTCAGTTTAACTGTAGCACTGAATCTTACTTAGTTGCGCAGACCACTTCATAATTCATATACCAGTGAAACAACTAGATGTAATACTTATGACTTGATCAATTAAAATTGAAATGGTTGTTGTAATCAAATTGAAATTCTAATAATAAACTGATCATATTTAATTATGTTGTTAATAATATTATATTTATAATAATTTGTCTTACAGCTATACTAGCATTTAATTACAATAATTTGGAGTTTCTCCTTATCATTTTTCTCTTACAGTTGCTCTTAGTTTCATACTTATAGTAAATATAGTTATCATT
This sequence comes from Bugula neritina, assembly GCA_964035545.1. Lineage (NCBI taxonomy): Eukaryota > Metazoa > Bryozoa > Gymnolaemata > Cheilostomatida > Bugulidae > Bugula > Bugula neritina. The sequence goes on from OZ037765.1 coordinate 27,482,168, forward strand.
ATAGTCAATTTTTATTTTATATCAATACTAACAGTAATAATAAGATTTTAAAATTTGACTTTAGCTTTAACACTTCTAGAGTGGGTGGTAATTATTTTATTGCCCCCACTGTCATTTTTCTCTATTCAGAAATCGTACGGAAGTAGACAGCTTTGTTAGTTACTGTATAAACCAGTGGTTTTTTTGTTCATTTAGTTTTACTTAGTTTTAAATCTCTTCACAGTGTCAATAAACCATTCATCATTTTCTTAAAATTGGTTCCAATGTACAGGTATCACTGAGAATACACTTGATATAAAATAGTCTAGCAAGTGCTTATTTAGTATAAGTAATCTTTCTGTTTGTCTGAGCCACATATGTTGATGTTTATTTATTTATATCAGCCTAAAATTTAAAGGCATAAATGTTAATAGTAGACATAATTTTATTTCTGTCAGCTAATGCTGGAGGATAAAACAACTGTCTGAGTTAATTTAAGGTTATGCATAATGTGCACAATGTATTTTATTCATGTTGGAAGTAAATAATTTTGAGGTGTAGGCCAACTGTGGTATGTTAGGAGGTATATCTTGGGATCTCAGTGAATAGGCTATACTGTGAATTGAATGTTGAAGGGTTTTGTTTAGTCTACATTTTGTTGCTAATTTATAATTAATGCAAACTAGAAACAAGTTGTATGCATATACAAACTTGATAAATTCGCACAGGTGAATTATTCATAACTTTGGGCAATTTTTTTTATAACAAACTAATGATGTTTTCATTCAGTTAACTTGGATACTTGATGTTATCAGGTTCTAAAGTAGGTTATTTGTACAGACCCCAATACTTCTTTGTGTGATTTTGTTGATGTTTTTTCCTATGTGTTAAAATAAACTAAATAGACTGATGAGTAGTTGATTACAGCTATGTGGTGAGCAGATTTGGAGGATAAATATCTTTACTCTTATTTTTTATCTTTCAGTCATCAAGTTGAGCTATTAGTGTTAATTCTATACAGGTATATTATATTATTCAGCCTCCGGAATACTTCAGTCTACACAATGAAGGTGAAGGAAATAGAAAGAACAGCTAATGTAGCCTGGTCACCTAACTCTCAGTATCCAGTATACCTAGCTTGTGGCACTGCTGCCCAACAGCTTGATGCCACCTTTAGCACTAAATCTGCTTTAGAGGTGTTTCGGTTCAATCCAGAGAACCCAGGCTTAGCATGTGCACCTGTAGCGTCTGTTGAGACTGATCATAGATTTAGCAAGGTTAGTGCGCAAGGGAATCGCATTTTATTCTTTGTTTTATTTTTACCATCAACTAAATTGTGCTGTTTATGAGTTGCAATGAAGCCGTTTATTTTATAGGTAGTATGGGGCAGTCTGGGAATGGATGATGGCCATGCATCTGGTGTTATTGCTGGAGGAACTGATAATGGTTTAGTTTGTGTTTGGGATGCCTCTAAGCTCGTTATGAAAGAATCCGACTCACAGCTGCTGAATTTAAACAAACATGTTGGCAGTGTTGCAGCTCTGGATTTTAACAAGTTTCAGGTACTATTTCAGTGGTAATACTGCAAATAAAATGTTATTGAAACTACCATGTAAACACTTTTCCCACAACACTGAATCTGAATATTTCTGAACTTGTCCTGCAGGACAACCTGCTGGCATCTGGCGGTGGAGACTCTGAAATACTCTTATGGGATCTGAACAACCCGACCACTCCTATGACACCCGGCGCTAAGTCTCAGCCATCAGATGATGTCACCTGTCTGTCATGGAACTGCCAGGTGCAGCACATTCTAGCAAGTGCCCTCAATAGCCGCTGCGTCGTCTGGGACCTCAGGAAGAATGAGCCAATCATTAAAATCAGTGACAGCATGTCGAGGGTGAGTAGTGATGCCTGTATACATGGTGTGAGTGATTGTAGCAAGTACTGCAGGTGGTTGCCTTGTAAGCTGCTAGTCATAACTGAAGCTGCTAGTCATAACTGAAGCTGCTCTTGCTATTGTTAGATCAAGTCAAAGCTGGTCACGTGGCACCCTGAAGTTGCTACTCAACTGTTGCTCTCCTCTGAAGATGATCATTCTCCAGTCATACAGCTCTGGGACCTCAGATTTGCTGCATCTCCTTTGAAAGTAAGTCACATCAGCTAAATCTTTAAGTTTACTGAATGGGCGTTTTCTGTTTCTGCACAAATTCAACTTTCTATACTACTCTTAAATCTCTATACTACTCTCTGTTTTCACTGATCTCTATACTACCATTCTACATATCGTGGGTAACTGTACAGGCAGAGTTTATTGTACTCCTGCAGGTTCTGGAGAGACACACCAGGGGAATCCTGTCAATGGCGTGGAGTAGGGCTGACCCAGATCTGCTTATTTCCTGTGGTAAAGATAATAAGCTGCTGTGCTGGAACCCAAATGCCGACGTAGTAGGTGGCCAGGTGAGGTGCTGGACATTAGCTCATCATACAAGTTACTATAATTACTAGAAGAGTTACTATGTTTAATGAGCATTGCTTACAATCTGTATCGTAGTAGCTGTGGAAAAATTGCAAGTTCTACATCGTTGAGTTTCGTTTCCAACAGATAACTTATGAGCTGCCTGTTGGTAATCAGTGGTGCTTTGATGTGCAATGGTGTCCGAGAAACCCTCATTGCGTTTCCGCATGTTCATTCGATGGGCGTGTGGCTGTGTACTCTATAATGGGCGGGGAGATGATGACTCAGCCCCTGGATACTACTAGCAAGGTATTGCGTTGTACCACTCAGTGTTTACATGTTCCATACTCCAATATATTCACTCAACTGTTGTTGCTGTTACACTATGTATTGAATTAATATCTTTTCTGTTCTAGAGATGGGTATGGCAACTGTTTTTGTGGTAATATATATAGCCAGGAGTTTGTTGTGTTCTTATTAACCATCATACTTACTTCTTGTGTTTCTGTTATACTAAAAGTTACCCTTCTTCTGTCTGTAAACTTTGTGAGGCCCTTTTTAAATATTATCCCATACAGTCTGCTGCACCTCTCTTTCCTATTGGCAGATAGCCGATTCGTTTAGTGGGTTTGAAAGTGTTGCACCAACTCACACTGTACCGAAGGTGGAGAAGCACATCGTACCACAGATTAGTAAAGCACCAAAGTGGTTGAAACGTCCTTGTGGAGCTTCTTTTGCAGTAAGCAGACATCTATTTTTAAAATATTTATATTTTAATTTCTTCACTTTATTTTTTACCTGCATGCATGCGTGTGTATGTAATATTAAGTTACAGTGCTCTCCATAATTCACGGTTCCATTTCTTACGAAATTCCATAGGTCTTGTACCCTCAATTTGTGGTTTATGTATGTGTGTATAGGGACAAAATGGCCGGATTTAACGGATCTGTGAGTTAAATCTGGTATTGCACTATAATACAAATTGAGGTTTCAGGACCTGCAGCTATAGTGAGAGGGAGGAGAGGAGGAAGCACTTTATTGTATTATATAACATTTTTGTTTTATTCCTTTTTAATCATAGTTTGGAGGGAAGCTGGTGACTTTCTCTTACACCAAGTCTGCAACTCCTGGTTCCAATACGCAGAATAAAGTCAACATACATAAAGTAGTAACTGAAGGGGACGTTGTTTCGCATTCGTCTCAACTTGAACACGCCCTTCAAAACAGACAGTTTGCAGAGTTCTGCTCCCTTAAAATCAGTAACAGTGAGGGGCATCTTGAGGAGACCCTGTGGAAGTTCCTAAAGGTGAGGAATCAACAGGCTGTAAGGGTGGTAGTCTGCAGTGTAGCATACAGTGCAGTGTAACTTATAGTCTGAGTTGTATGTTTATATTCACATTAATACCTGAACTCTGGCAATCTTACAGGTCAACTTTGAGCATGAGCCAAGGACCAAATACCTCAATATTCTTGGATTTGATGCTCAGGAAATATCACAAAAAGTAAGTTTTGTATTGTTTTACCATGAAAATAATTTTCAAACTATTTAACAATGTGAGATTGTATAATACGTGCTGCTCTGTGTGTAGTTTAGTTTAAATCTTGCTGCTCCAATAGAATTCACGAAGGTTATTGTTGTGATACACAATTCTGTATGCACTAAAATAAAGACAATAAAAGACCCTTCATGTACGAATAGTTTTGTTAGCATTATTGTATCAGCTGAGAGCCATTTTTGTTCATAGATTGTGTGGTAAACAACATGTGTATGAATTTTAATGCTGGCTACATGAAACTTGAAGTCTTTGTGATATGAAATGTGCAGGTGGGCTCTACGGCATCGTCTGCCACTAATGTGTCCGACAGCGAACTCACGTCCGACCTCTCGGACATGGCTGTTGGGGATCAGCAAACTGCGGCTGATGCTTTTGACAAGATTTCCCAGCCTAAGCCTGCAGCTAAAGAACTTCGGTTCAACACGACTGACAATGGTAAATTCAAATGCAATCAGTTGCTCTTAGGGTATGCGTTGTGTTCTCATCACATAGAAAACATCTGTTGGATATTTATATTAGACTTGAGCTATTAAATGGGAGATGATTTGATCAAGTTTTATCCCAAATATCTCTATTAGTTTTCTATATTTAGCCATATTATATAACCAGAGTGTTGTCATGTCAGCGCTGACCTTCTATTGCAGGACCAGAGAGTCTGCTGACACAGGCTCTGCTCACAGGTCAGCTGGAGGAGGCGGTTGACCTCTGTCTGTGTGAAGGACGTATGGCTGACGCTATCATCCTGGCCAATGCTGCCGGCCCTGACCTCATGGCAAGGACAGTGAAGCGCTATTTTAAACAGTGCTCCAGTTCAACTGCTAGTGTAAGTTAATACTGATAGTGTAAGTTAATACTGCTAGTGTAAGTTAATACTGCTAGTGTAAGTTAATACTGCTAGTGTAAGTTAATACTGCTAGTGTAAGTTAATACTGCTAGTGTAAGTTAATATTACTAGTGTAAGTTAATACTGATAGTGTAAGTTAATACTGATAGTGTAAGTTAATACTGCTAGTGTAAGTTAATACTGCTAGTGTAAGTTAATACTGCTAGTGTAAGTTAATACTGCTAGTGTAAGTTAATACTGCTAGTGTAAGTTAATATTACTAGTGTAAGTTAATACTGATAGTGTAAGTTAATACTGATAGTGTAAGTTAATACTGCTAGTGTAAGTTAATACTGCTAGTGTAAGTTAATACTGCTAGTGTAAGTTAATACTGCTAGTGTAAGTTAATACTGCTAGTGTAAGTTAATATTACTAGTGTAAGTTAATACTGATAGTGTAAGTTAATACTGATAGTGTAAGTTAATACTGCTAGTGTAAGTTAATACTGCTAGTGTAGGTTAATACTGATAGTGTAAGTTAATACTGATAGTGTAAGTTAATACTGCTAGTGTAAGTTAATACTGCTAGTGTAAGTTAATACTGCTAGTGTAAGTTAATATTACTAGTGTAAGTTAATACTGATAGTGTAAGTTAATACTGCTAGTGTAAGTTAATACTGCTAGTGTAAGTTAATACTGCTAGTGTAAGTTAATACTGATAGTGTAAGTTAATACTGATAGTGTAAGTTAATACTGATAGTGTAAGTTAATACTGCTAGTGTAAGTTAATACTGCTAGTGTAAGTTAATATTACTAGTGTAAGTTAATACTGATAGTGTAAGTTAATACTGCTAGTGTAAGTTAATACTGCTAGTGTAAGTTAATACTGATAGTGTAAGTTAATACTGATAGTGTAAGTTAATACTGCTAGTGTAAGTCAATACTGCTAGTGTAAGTTAATACTGATAGTGTAAGTTAATACTGCTAGTGTAAGTTAATACTGCTAGTGTAAGTTAATACTGATAGTGTAGGTTAATACTGCTAGTGTAAGTTAATACTGCTAGTGTAAGTTAATACTGCTAGTGTAAGTTAATACTGCTAGTGTAAGTTAATACTGCTAGTGTAAGTTAATACTGCTAGTGTAAGTTAATACTGCTGGTGTAAGTTAATGCTAATAGTGTAAGTTAATACTGATAGTGTAAGTTAATACTACTAGTGTAAGTTAATACTACTAGTGTAAGTTAATACTACTAGTGTAAGTTACTACTGGTAGTGTAAGTTAATACTGGTAGTGTAAGTTAATACTGATAGTGTAAGTTAATACTACTAGTGTAAGTTAATACTAATAGTGTAAGTTAATACTGCTAGTGTAAGTTAATACTGATAGTGTAAGTTAATACTGCTAGTGTAAGTTAATACTGATAGTGTAAGTTAATACTGATAGTGTAAGTTAATACTGCTAGTGTAAGTTAATACTGCTAGTGTAAGTTAATACTGCTAGTGTAAGTTAATACTGATAGTGTAGGTTAATACTGATAGTGTAAGTTAATACTGATAGTGTAAGTTAATACTGCTGGTGTAACAAACTAATTGTCATGTATCACCTAAACTAACTTTTGTAATAAAGTATATGCATTGTGTTAATATTGAAGCAGTCATCACAAACTTACACATAATTCATGTTAGAATGAAATAAATTTCAGGTCTGCACCTCCTCTCTAGAGTGTAAACAGCTTGTCTTTGCAGAATAGGGAGGAAGTCCAATAGTATATACTTGTACAATAAATAATTCATGCACCAAATTTACCAAATAATATTACTAGAGGACATATGAACTTATTCCTGTGACTCAATATCTAACTTGTAGTTGATATCAGCAGTGGTGCAGAAAGACTACGAATCTGTGGTTGAGAATGCTGCCCTGGAGAACTGGAAGGAGACTTTAGCTGTAATTCTCACGTATGGAACTGCTACGGAGTTTGTGCAACTTTGTGGTGAGTTGACGTGTTTATTCTACGTTTGAGCTGAAATGTTTTATTCTACAGTAAGAGAGTAATAACTTTATGATGGTCAGCTGATCATTCTACTCAATATAGAGTTGTTCTACCATGAAATTGGTTATAGTTGGAAATATATGTGTAAATAAAGTCAATCTTAAGAAGTTTTATGATTAACGGAGTTGCTAGTTGTCATAAAGTACCACTAAGTTGTTAGTAAGCTTATTAGTTTTATAAAAAAGTGCCTGTTTTAACTAATCTCTCTTTTTGGTTTTTGCTGTTGGACTTTTACTGAATTTTTTAGAAGACAGCATATCTCATACAATGCATGTGTGGCTAGTTTAGAATGTGGAGTTTTTAACTGTTAATGTATTTGATGTTCCAGTGTTACAGAAAAGAGCTGTTTTATCATTAGCTAAGTGTATTATAATAAGGGCTGTATTTAAAAAACTACCAAGTGCATGTAGTTGCGTTTCCCTTACTAGTGCCTCTTATTTGTATTTTCATATGCTGCTCGTATTATGTAGATAAACTGGGAGCACGTCTTGAAGATTCACCAAACCAGCACCTCTCCTCCAATGCCGTGCTCTGTTACATCTGTTCTGGTAACATTGACAAGTTTGTAGATTGCTGGATGAAACAGCCCTGTGCCACTTCAAACTCCTCATTTGCTCTGCAGGTATTTGTTTAGTTATTAAAACGTCTTTCCTATAGAGAAATACTTTCACTGATTTTGAAGCAATAATTTATTAAAATTATTTACTCATTGTTTATTTATTTGTATATGCAGGGAAGCCGAGTAAATGTTTTAATATATAAAAATTCTAGAAGGAACACCTGAGCACTTTTTTTTTTAGTTATATAAATGATTGATGAATAGTGTGAAATATAAAAATACCAGCTTTTGAAATGATAATTCTCAATCAATTAATGAGTTTATAGCCCATTAAAAGAGTTCAGTTTGCCAAGGTTTCTCTCCCAACCACTCACCAAAAGTTAATGCACTTATATATGTATATGTGTGTGTGTGTGTGTGTGTGCGCGTGTGTGTGTGTAAGCTGATTCTTGCACACTGCACAATGGTGTATCTGGGATGTGAATTAATGTTTTAGGAGCTGATAGAGAAAGTGATGATGTTGCGTAAAGCAGTTGAACAATTACACGGACAGGAGTATTCTGTGTCAGCTGGCAGCTCATTGGCCAACAAACTAGGTCAATATGCTGAACTCTTGGCTGCTGAAGGTAGCCTTTCTACTGCTCTTGGATACCTGACAGGTGTAGCCCAGGTATTAGCACCAACAATTAGTAGTTGTGCTCTCTTGTCTTGGCTTGCCACTTCTTAATAAATCTAGTTGGTTGAATGTAATATGTAATAGTATATAATATTATATTTCACACCTATACAGTCATAGTCCTGACTATAATATATAATATAATATACACAATAATATATACTACATAATATTATACTGTAATACATATTAGTATATTATATAGTATATGATCTATAATAATATGTAATCTATAATATGTAATATATACAATAACTTTGCAGAGTCAGAAGCTGAGTGTACTCAAGTACAGACTGCAGACAGCACTGGGTCAGCATGTCTCCTCCACCCCGTGGCCCACCGCACCGGTGCGTGCTGCCCGTACTACCCAGGCTGGTCAAAACCAGGCTTATACACGGTCCACTAGTAACCCTTATGCTCAGCCAAATCAAGTAAAGAACTACCCTACATCCGCTCCTGTTCAGGGGAACACCTCTTACTCTAACCAACCTGGTCATAGGTATGTATACTGGTTGTTATGTAGCTGATTCTAGGTCAGCATACTGGTTGTTATGTAACTGATTCTAGGTCAGCATACTGGTTACTATATTATACTCACTGTTATATCATTGTAGTGGTTACAGTGCATACAATGGCACACCTTCTGTTACCACGACGACCCCGTCTTATGGTGCTTACTCTTCTCAACCCAACTACCACCCTAATGCTTACTCATCAACTGCCGGCTATATGCAGCCAGCCTCCACTTACCAGCCTTCCCCACAGGCCCCCTACTCCACCCAGTCATACTACACCTCTGCATCCACCCCCTACTCTGCTGCTGCCAGCTATTCTAGTGCCCCCGGAGGCTACATGACACCAGATACGAGCTACATGGCACCAGCTGCTGGATACGGACTCCCTGCCCAACCCGTGGGACATGTAGCTGCTCGAGGTCAGTTAGTACACCGAAATGTGAAAATTATCTACTTCTTGTCTACCAACTGTATTCCGTACTACTGCCATGACTTATTCGTATGTGGGTTATTATAGGTTTACTCGGTAAGAAATATGCTGCCACGTCATCTTCTACAGTCACGACCGCATCACCTGCCTTGTCGGCAGCACCCTCACTGTATAACCCTAACGCTGCTACTGCCAGGTTTGTCAGCTTCCCATCTCACCAATAGTTTTTGCTGTTTGACCATATCATTGTCTACTTATCTTGCTATCAGTCCGTGCCTAGGTTCACTCCACTCGTCAGTGGATAACACTCAATACTTCGAAGGAAATTGGTGATGCAAGGGTTTAAAACCCATTATTGGCATGTCATTTTCTTTTTGTTCAATGTGCATCCAGTAGTATTGCTAGTTGTTGATGGGTTGTGTTTGTAGTATGGTGTCCAATACAACCACTGTGGCAAGTTCTTACAACTCCGGCTCTATCTATAATCCTAACAGCTCATATAATACTGCAGCTCCATCAGGTAAAGCATCAACTAAATCTCAACTCACTTAGTGGCTAATATAGTTTAGTATACTCTGAATCATTTATACTCATCTGTAAATTTTCTTCCTGTCTAATTGTTTTTGAAATTATGTAAGCATTGTTTTTATGTGGTTTATTTGGCTAACCACTAGTTTTTATTTATACCCGTTCATTGAGCTTTTGTTTACCAAAATTTAAAAATGTGTTTTTATGAATTTATGAATTGTGTTTAGCGTTAGAATTTTTTAATTGTTGCTTCAACAGCATTACATACACCCACTAACCAAAAATCAAAGGTTTTTTGGTTTAACCTTTTTAGTAGTAGTTATGGTCTACACAGGTTTGAGCAAATCATCTTTTTTTTTTAAAATAGGAATAAATATTGGTTTGCAAAGGGTAATAGTATTTAAAACTGCCTATAAAGAAGACTTTTGATAAGAAACTACAAACTTACAATTGCAGTAACTATTAGACCTTGGGATTGTCATCATGATCAAACAATAGTCATTTGATTTTCGATACCGAAACTGCGTGTCTTGCGTCTGTTTGAAGAAATATAAATAGGATTTCTGTTGAGTGCATAATTTGTGTGCCCTCGGTAGATTAAGTTATGATGCAATGCAAGCTTCCTGTGTTTTCGTACTCAAATGTTAAGTTAGCTAATCAGAACTGAACAAGTTCTTGAACTGTTGGACTGCCCCAGGTGATAAATGCTGTGGAGTTAAAACTCTACTGAGACTGAGTTGTTTTCCTCTCTTGGGTTGTTGAAGGCAGAATTATCCAATAATACTCATTTGAGATATCATAGGTTTTGATGTAATGGAAGCCTTTTTATTTAAATAATAACATTCTGCATCTAGATATTATTTGATCAAATCACAAGGAGAATAGAAGTAGCTTCACTCTTGTCTTTAGTATTGAGAATTTGATTTTCCAATAATATGAATAACATTGAAAATGTGCAATATTTTTGGCATTGCTAGTTAAATTTGTAAAATTTATCACCATTTTAGTTTTCAGCTTTCCTAAGACTTGCCAATTTGATTACACAAAGTTGTGTACTTAGTTTGAGTGTTACTTGTATTTTCACAGCTCATTCATACCACCAGTCAGCTTATCAGCCACCAGCCACGCCAGCCATCCCAGTACCCACTGTAGACGCTGTCAGAACTGCTCCGTCTGGCTGGAATGACCCTCCACCTGTTCATAGCAAGGTAAATATGGAAGATACAAAAATAGCTTTTGCTGATTAGTGTTTACACTTTTTGATATGGTGTGTATTCTTCTGTACATGTATTTGCCAGGAGCCTGAATCACCACCAGCTGCTGCTAAGACTGCCCCTATAACCATGCCAGTGTATAATCCTGCTGCACACCAGCCTGCCATGGCCGATCCTACATATGGCAACTATAACCAGCAATACACTGGTGCTGGTATGCAACAGTACAACTATCATGGACAGGCACCTTCAACACAGCAGTATGCCCCTCCAGCCAGTCAACCCTCTCCTAAACAACAGGTAGTTACTTCCCCTTGATGAATTATTTGCTTTTTTTCACCGGGCTCAAAATATTCACTCAATTGTCGTTATTAAAAGTTTTGGTTTTTGAAAATTACACTTCATCCAATTTGCTTCCAGTTGTTTGCATCTTCAAACTCATTTTGAAGTTTTTAAAATTGGTATGATTGGTGGTGGGTGGAGCTGATAACTTCAACTTGCTTTTATTTTCAAGTAATGTGTAGTATTCTTTGATATGCCTTTTAAAATTTTAGGTTGCTGCTCCTGAAGTAGTGAAGCCTCCTATACCAGAAAAGCACATGGCTCTTAAGGAAACACTGGATGCCTTAGCGAATAAATGCCTGCATGCGTCAACTAATCCAGTAAGTGTACTCGAAACTGATGGTTTTGTTTAATACAAATGGGCAGGTAGTTAATGATTATTCTTTGATTTGTAGCAACAGAAACGAAAATTAGAAGATGTGCTAAAAAAGTTGGAGTATTTATATGATAAATTAAGACAGCAAGCGGTAAGCATACACAAACCCCTTAATTTTTGCATTATATTAGTTCTCAGCATATTGTGGTATAGGAATGTTGATACAACTGGCTAGGAACACCGATAAGGGGAGAAAATGACTTTTTTGTCACTGCAAAAAAGTCCAGTTTTTATGCAGTGTTTCCTTTTTCAGTTGAACGAGACGATTCTTCAAGGGCTGAATCAAATTGTCGCAGCCATAAAGCAATATGACTACAATACAGGCCTGGCTGTACACACACATATGATCTCTCAAGGAAATTTCAGTGAAATTAGCGCATTTATGCCAGGTCTTAAAATGCTTATGCAAACTGCAACTCAGTTACAAGTGTTTATTTAGTAAGGATATCTTTTGTGTACACTATTAGAGGCAGTTGTTTTTCAAACAATCTGAAGTGACAACATAATACATTTCATGATCTAGGAAACTATACAATGCAAATTAAATTGCAATATATTATTATATACGTTGTATCTATTTTAACTGTTATTTATCATTGGGTAAGTCTTTTTATATTATTTGGAATTCGTAGGATGCTCAACATATTGATAATGCTTAGATAAATATGTATACAACTGTGCTTTATCAAATAAATTTGTCCTGAATTAATTTCTAGAACATTTTTATTGGATAACCCCTAAAATCATGATTAACAGCCAAAGATGTGATAATGAATTGCTCATCATTGTACACATAGAGAGATATAGAGAGCAAATAGTAAGTTGTCTAGAAGTGTGTAATGCCATGGAGGTTACCTGTATGCATATGCATTACAGAGACGAATGAGAAAAAGGTATAAAAAATATTATCTCTCATATAGCAAGCATAGTTGTAGTAAGTATAAGTTCATTGCTAATAAAACAGAATTTACATATTTATAATCAATGAAATACAGTGCCAAGTATCTGTACATTTTATAATTATTATAGTTTTGATTCTAACTAAACTACAGTATCTCAGAGTGAAAAAGTATTTATAATAACAAATGAACTGCAGATGAAATGCTGCAGTATGGGCAACTATAAGTATCTTGATAGGCAACAATCTACATTCAAAGACAAAAATATACTAAAAAGCTGCTGCTGTACAAAAGTGGCTGCCATCAAAGGGCTAGTAAACTCATAATTTTTATAATTTTAAACCACTACCCTCCAAGTTCGCAGCACTATTTACATATAGAAGAGTTTGATTTCAACAGGTACACAATAAAATCAAAATAATTACTGTGTTTGTTCAACTAGAAAGATGACAGTCTAATATAAGAAGTGAGGGAGCACAACTTCACTTGTCAATTGATTCACTTTGATCCAGCACAGCAACTGCATCTTTGATGGCGTGATATATAATATTTTTAACCTGCAGCTTATCTTCATGGTTAGCATGTGTATTGGAAAGCAGCCTGAATTCTTGAGTTAAATTAAAGCAGTGATGCAAATGCTCAGGTGAAACAAAATCTTCAGCTACTTTTACACATCCATTGAGATTCTGAACCTGCAGAAAGCATACAAAACATTTAACAATAAAAATATTATTTACAAAAAACTTTTCCCCACAAAATTTACACTTTAACCAATAGGAAGCACATTAAGAAATCAATTCACATAAACATATCTTAATTTTATGGAATTTGTTGCAATACCTGATGAGGCGCTCCAGCAGGTATAAAAACTGCATCACCGACGCATTGAAGGATGGGGTACCCATACACACCATACTCATCAGCTAATCTTTGGCGCAAATTCTTATCTAGATAAAATTGCTGGTCATGAATGGGATCATGGTATGGTTCCAATTCCATCCCAAGTTCTAAAGCAACCTGTTTAAAACAAAAAATAAATTACACTATTCATACATATTTAAATTAGTGTGGAGATAGTTTAATAAACAAAAAAAAACTGATAGGAATTAGCCTGAAAATTTCAGACTTGTCTTCTCAGTGTCATAATGAGGTGTATGTTTACAACTGCTAGAACAATACCTGGTTATGTATGACTCATGACTTCACAAGGTTAATAATATAAGCTGACATTCCGGCACATTAATACTATAAATCATTACAAATGCAAATGAGACTATCCATATATATTTGCATAATAATTATTATAACAACTTCAACCAATTGTTAAATTTAAACCTTCTACTAGACAAGAAAGCTTTGTTATTTAACCTCACAAATTGAATTTGCTTCTTCAATCATAATACATTAGACTGCAACACCATTCTTCCATGGAACACAACAGAATAATTTCTCAAGTAATCACATATACCCCAAATGACATGCATGTGGTCTGCATACGTATAATTACTGGCTGTTAAGCTCTAAGACAGTAAACCAACTTACCTTATTCAACAGGTCTCTCATTTTGTCAGCATCACAGGCATCGTATATGTGCCACAATGCACCTGGTATTTCACCATCGTCAGTAATTCTCTTCTTCATGAGTTCATCACAGTCCGAGTCCTCTATCAACTTCATCACATCTATAAATGAAATTACCTCATATGACTTTCATATGTCTGCAGTGGCAAGAACATGCACGTAAAACCATTCACTTACAATCTAGAATGCAGATTCAACACCAACCACCACGCAGAGAATAATTCCAGTGGCACACCGAACAGTAAGTAAATAGGCTCATCAAACAGGTTATTACCATTAGTCATGCCAACTAGGATACAGATTTTAAGCAAAAAGTCTTCAACTAGTAAGCTACTATCATTGTATTTTATGCCTGACCAACCACTAAGCCATTGATACTAATAAAAAGATTTGACAAATTACCAGGTTCCAGTTCCTTTTCATGAGCCACAAACACCATAACATTTACAGCGTCAGATACATCTAGATGCAGGTTGGTAGTTCCACTTTGAGGATACTTTGCCAAACCATATGCAATGTACATTTTTGGTCCGAGATCTGGTTTGACAAAGAACTCAGGGAGTCGACCCGCCAGATTTAGCTGTCCGTTTCTCTGTGTATATTGTGGCATTGGAAGAGCAGACATTAAATCTTGGAAACGAGAAGGCATTGACTCAGCAAAATCTTCAGAAGTTGGCCAGTCTTTCAGTTTCAAGATTAACGGCTGGCCATCCGCGTCAGTTAAACGCTCTAAACAAAAAATACAAATCTATTGTTAAAAAGAAACAAATGAAAATGTTTTTTTTTGTTTATCATCAATATATCAGTGCATTTAACAAATTTCCACCCCAAATAGAAATGTTAATGTATTTAGACTGGTTTGTGGAATGGCAAAACCATGTTTTCTGTTTATCCACTCAGTTCCTTCAATCATTATGTAATACAGTAGCACACATCAACTGAACAACTGCTAAAGTATTACAGAGTAACATTTGTATTTACATCAGCAAAACACACTTACTAGACTGGTCCTCGAATCCGTCCCAGAAACACTTGATTTGGTAGCCATTGAGGGGCTCATTCCGCCTGCAGTCTATGAGATCATGACGGTCGTGGCCAAACTCCTTGCTGAAGGCCTCAGGAGTCCACAA
This sequence comes from Bugula neritina, assembly GCA_964035545.1. Lineage (NCBI taxonomy): Eukaryota > Metazoa > Bryozoa > Gymnolaemata > Cheilostomatida > Bugulidae > Bugula > Bugula neritina. Next base: position 27,497,287 of record OZ037765.1, read on the forward strand.
CTCCTCAACTTTCATGTGTTTGGATACATTCGACACGATAACAGGCTGGCCTAGAGTGGCAAAACTCACGTTACTTACACGGGTCATAAAATTGTATCCAGCAGGCATATAAATCACGTGTTTATGGCTGTCATTTACTACTGAGAAGTAAACTGCACTCACCTGCTACTGATAGTCATTGTGACATGACATACCATAAACACATAACTGGCAACTGATACAATCAGATATTGTTGTAACTGAGTATGTGCAGCAGATCGTAGCCAAATAAAACTCTTATCAGTGATAAATAGCTAGCTGAATACTTTAGAATAATCACAAGTTGCTTCGACAAAACACATTTAGAGAAGTGACACACATTGGCAAGATACCAAGTGATGTTTGAGTGAAAGCAGTTTGTGTTAGGAGAATGATGAGGCCTACTAACCAAGTGTCCAGCGCTGATTGAACAGCTGAAAGTTGTTGGGATGCTGTGGGTCATGGAGAATGAGAAGCTTTCCCTCACACATCCAGCTATGCTTGATGTCCGGGTATTGCAGGGAGGTTTCCTTCAGGTAACACGTAGGTATGGCCTCCACACGACCTAAACACAACAATCAATATTACAACAAGAGCAATACACTTAGCTAATGGTAATACACAGTCTATAGGTATTGTGATGGCATAACTGATTAGGGGAATGAAACAATACCTCACAGCTTTACCTAGCTAGTGACTGCTCTGTTGACAAATTGATATTTGATCAGCAGGCTATTAAAATTTGACTCTTAAATAATCACACGATTGTAATGATTGCAGCTTCACAACATTGTTTCCCCAGAGATCCAGAGGCTTGTGGCTGCATCAGTAAACATTAAAATATGAAATGTTTTACAGTTGAGATTCGTTTGAACAAAAGCTGTTACAATAGTACAGGTACTAACCAGAGAGGTAGGTCCCATTTCGTCGCTGATAGTGAGCAAATTCATGGTGGTTTTTAGGCCCTGTGTTTGGCGGACGCTTGTATGTAGCAGCAGCAGTGTCCATCGCAGTGTTGACTATTTCGTGCACCTATAATTGGCAACTCAACATTCAATACCATCATTCAGCTTAGCCCAGACTGGAAACCAACCGCATTCTGTGTGTGACTCACTCATTCAATAGAAATAATATTAACAGCAACAACTACTACAGCACCCAGCAACAGTATTTGGCAAAATAGACAAAGTATATCTAATTCTATGTCTACACAGTAGGCTAGAGAGCTGCAAAAAGTTACCCAACTTTAGATTGAGTAGAGAGTTTGTAAAAACTATAAACCTGAGACTCTAGTAGAAACATCACCTGCTTGTCAGACGTGAGGTTGCCATTGGCCTGGTTTCTGGTGAGCAGCTTTCTAAGGGTGGTGCAAGGCTTCTTCTCCCCACCACCAGTATCCATGTCTTCCACTGTGGCTGTGCCATTCACTTTTACCTGTAAAAATACCTGTTTACAGTGAGACAGTGCCAGATATATGGGAGCAGAGAGAAGGTACAACTTTTCTATCCCCAAACACTACTAGCCCCTAGACCAAACAGTGACTGTGGTTGCAAGGAAATTGGTCCAATTACTCAGCCATTTGTTTTTATACAGGAGCCATGGACTGGCATGGCCACAGCAACCCAGAGCCATGAATAAACCTCGAGATTGGCAACTCATCTGCCCACCATTAAACGTGATTGATGACTCACAAATGTCCATGTTTAATCGAGTTATGCGTCTTTCATTACTATAGCAACCGGACATCTAGTACATCAGAATAAAGCATTGCATTATCCCTGCTTGATTGCAAGGCTAAATTATACATTCAACTACCAAATCTCCTCATACTATATGCATTATTCAAAGTCCTTCAGCACATTCTGGCATTTCTCCAATAAATCAACTTATTTAACTTGAGCTTTATTTAGATCAGACAATATGTCAAGACTGCTGGAAACTCAACAGTCAGTGAACTCCTACAACAAAATCCAGTCCCAAACGCCACGAGCTTGTTCAACTCACGGATACTGTTAGTTAAGATAAGTAAGTAACAACTAATAGACAATGCACTTACTTCTGACAGCAGTCCTGGGCCATTAGTGGAGGGCGCCATGGCCGCTACGTCTGCCAACAGACTGAGGGGGTCATCAGAGTAGGTGTTGAGAGTCTTATTATCCAGAGAGGCTGATAGATACGTTGACTGTCTGTACACATCTTGAGGGTAAGACAGAGAGAGCCTGCCCTCAGCTGCGCTGTTGACAATGGGAACTTTGGCTGGGGCGGAGTCTATAGACAACTCCTAAAGACATCACAGGAGTGGTTTTGTTATTACAAGTCTACTAGAGAGACTAGTACTAGACGGGCTAACTACTCTATTATAACACTACTACGCCATGTGTACCAGCTAACACTTCGATTAACATCAGATCAACTGCCAACTATTGCACAAGCATGAGGGAAGTTGAACCAGTACAACAATTTACAGTAAACAAAAGAAAATCTGATGATTTTCAAGTTTTAGCTATTGAAAACCCAACTGTAATCACATACAATATCAGTGATACTTCATAGTTCATTGCATGTGCAACAAATTATGCTCAACAGGCATTTCTGAGGAGACCATCATGAAAACTGTGTGTAAACAGCTGCCTGACTGATGCCACAGGTTGGTTAGTCATGTGACTATGCAAAGTGTAACAAGCTTGGCTGCCATAATTACTCTGTACTTTTAGTGAGATGCTGAGTTGCTATTCAAAACCCATCAGTAACCTTAAATCTCTAAGAAATTTAGAATTAACTGCAATAATTTACTACTACATATTCGTACAGGTGACTGGGCAGGTGAATTACCTGATTGATGTTTTCCACACTCTTAGGAGTATCAGACGACTCCGGAGGTTCTGTACATATGCAGCTCGACTTGATGCTGTGCTTACGTCTCACATGGTGAATCAAGTCTCTAGTGATTTTAAGAGCATCGGCTGGAATAATGGACGTCAGCATGAGCTTATCTGGCTCGTGATTTTTGCCGGTCATGCAGGGCAGCCATTTTCTGTGTTCCTCAAACACGCCATTACTCGTCCTGCTCGGCATTTTCCTCTTCACTCTGTAGCAGTCGATGCACACGACGTAGCCACACCTGTGACACACCCAGTGCACGTTGAAGAGCGTTGTGTCACACAGATCACACATCTCCCTCACACCTTGTACCGCCCTCTTCCAAACCCTCTTCGTATCTGAAATATACAAGCAAGGTGGTGCAGGCAACAGCTGAGCCTGAGAGAAACAGTGTGAGGTAATAGTATAGTAACTGCTGGTGCTAGTTAGCTAGGTGACAGTTATGATGATTAATGGACTACTAAACAGGAGAAAATCACTCTTTGTTATCTCAAGACTGAGAGGGAAATGGCGACTATATTTGGTTTCCCACAGCAACCACCAAGTAGAATGTAGTTGCTATGTCTTGATGTTACACCTTAGGCCAGTGCTACTGCACCAGGGTCTTACAGCCATCTCTGTTACAGTTGCCTACTTCTCTAAGTTATTCAAGGAACTTACTGGACCAACTTATACATTCTTGCTCTTGTTCCACGAGTCGGCAGAATTCCTCTCCTACATTAGAAATAATGTACTTGGCATTCTTGACATCCTGTGGCAACAGCTTTCGAGATTTAGTAGCGATATGTGGCAGCCATATTGTGATGTCATCAGGCTCAGCCTGAGAGATGTCGCAGAAACCAGCAATACTAATCTGACCATTTCTACTGAACTTCAGCCTGTAATTATAATATAGTCAGCTGACAGCAATACCAACACTGAAAGTCTACCCACATAGGGTACACCATATGAATAATAATTAGCAACTTATGCAACTACAACTCAATATACTTGGAGTGGAATAGATTCATTATAGTTTTACTATATAGTCAGTACTAGCAGCAGTGACTGGTATATGACCTTGAAACTAACTCCTAACTGATTAAAGGCAACACGAGTTAGCAGGCTACACAAATGTGAAGCACTTGCTGGTAGGCTGACTAAAGCTACAAACTTATCTCTCAACTAAAGGCAGGTCGGGGAAGGCTGTCTGCTTAGTATAGGACTTTGTTTGATAAAGGAATGACTAAGTATGAGTGGCTCTATCTAGAGTTAGTGAGTGATACAGCAAGTGTTAGCTTTGTCTCGGTTTTGTAAACAAATACATTGACTGGGTATTAACACTTTATACTACTAAACAATAGATTAGAAACTGCATATCAAATTACTTTACAATCAAAATTAATGTGGATGACATTGAAAGGCTCTCACATTTCCAGTGGGTACTTGAAATGTTTTGTCAACTGTAGTTATCAAATTTACTACACGGCAGGAAACAGGTTCAGATGTAAAAAATGTTTATAAATTGCCATCCATCCATCATTCGGTGGCCTCAATAAAGGTTACTGGTGGCTGATTACGCCTTCTTTAAAGCATACGATTATATTATTAAGCTGTAACATAATTTATATATCAAAGAGAAGCTGAATTGAATGGTAGGGTGTGAATAGCAATATTTCATTGAAAAGATACAGCAGGGGATGTGGAAGGACTCAGTTATCACAAGTACCCAACATATATTTACTATCAACTAAGTGCAACTAGCAGATGACAAATATGTTAATATATAGATCAATTTCCATGGTACAGCCAGTTTGTCGTGAGAAAGTAAGAGACTGGAGAGATGTTAATCAAATTAAATTCAATGGCTGAAGAGACAGCAAACAGAAGTAAATATGTACTACTTACATTCTAAATGCGTAGAACCTGCAGAATATGTTTGGTGTCTTTTTGATTCTCTGAGTGGTGGACAATTTACACTCCCTACACTTTGTGAGTTTGGGCGCCATCTCTATACACGATCCATCCTGCACGAAGGGCTGCAAGGTTTTCTTCAGAGTAGCAATATTCGTTCTGACCAGAGGCTTGCTGGCATACGGTACCGCTGAGAGAGAGAACAAACCAGCGTTTAGAATACAAAGTACAACTCAACAACATAGCAATAGATAAGCAATGTACCAGCCATACAGTATACTGCACACACCTTCCATCCGATCAGCTCTAAAAGCTATCTCTGCCAACTGTTTAATACTGTTTTGCTCGTCATTGTAAGAACACTGCATTATACCGTCTCCTCCAGCTGCAGGCTTCACTGCACAACTGTTGAGGTTGTGAGCCGATGAGCCCGACGAGCGAGATGTGTTCTCATGTTGGAGGCTGGAGGAGACTTCAGAGTTTTTTGTCTTCTTTGATTGACCGTTTGCCACTGGGTTTAGCGAGTCAGATTTCCTTTTCTTTGATTTATGTTTGTGAATCCCCTACAAGCAAGAGAAACTTACTTAGCCACCCCAGGCTTCCTCACACAACCTTATTACTATAATATAACACTGGGACAATGGCACTTAGACTCTAAAGGGTAACTAAAGGGTAACTAGATGTAAACTTGTAGAAATACTTTACATGTGCAGAGGACTGCAGATTCTTACCTGGTTTTCTGCTTCCGTCTCGGAGGCAGAAGTGGTGGTCTCACTGAGGTTTGACACGCTGCTGTTGTTGAGCAAAGGAGCCGACGCTGTCTGAGAAGTTGGCGACGAGGAGGAAGTAGGTGCTGTGACACCACATTCTGTGTGGCGCTGCAACCACTCTTTCTTCAACTTCATTTTAGGATGACACGGCTTTGCTTCTTGACTTTCAGTTTTGACACTGAGTGTGGGAGATGGGGCACTAAGAGTGTCACTGTCCGTATCCATCGTGCCATTGTTACTCTTCTCTGACTTCACTGCAGGGTTGGCTGCAACAGTTGGAGATCTTGGTGGGCTTGACTTCTTCTTCTGTTCCTCAAGCTCCATGTCCTTGTAGAACGCCTGCGTAACAGCAGTTTCCACGAATGACTTAAAGCTCTGAGGGTAGGTGGAGGTGTTGGCACTGCTGGTTGTTGAAGGTAATGACATTGATTGGCTACTCCTGGCAGGCAAACCTGGCTGAGATTTAACTGAGGTCTGCGGACTGTCTTTGCTATACCTGTCTCCTGCGACCAGGTGATTGCCGGCTTGCATGCTCATGGACACGAGGGCGGAGATACTGCTGCTGGCATCGTTAGTAGGAGCAGTGCCAGGAACAGAGACACGAGGGTTGTACACCGGATTGGGTATGAGACCCTCTTGTATCAACTGATTGGAATAAATAGCGTGAGAACCAGTTGGCTGGGAAGCTGTCCGCGGGGGAGTAGACCTCTGCGTGGGTTTACTTAAATCTTTGCCAGCCAGAGTTTGTATAGGAGGTTTGATATCTTTAGTTTCTATCTTCTCGTCCTCACAGAGTTGCCGCTGCAATTGATCTCTAGACACGTACTTATACGGGAATGACTGCGACTGATATCCGTACAGACTGTACTCTGTCAGTTCGGACTTGGGCGGCAATTGCGCCAAACCAGCTTTCATAAAATGTTCATCAACTAGTTTAGCTGGTGAAGAGGACTGTTGGCCTGAAGAGCCAGTCTGAATTGATCTCATTAACGTCTCATGAGGCCTCGACAGAGCTGCTTTCTGCTTTTCTTCAGAAATACTCATGTTTTGTGCGGAGAGAGCTGCGTGAAACTGCTGTTCCCTCTCCTTATCCTACAACAAAACATATAGCAATGCAATACCAGCAGACAGCACAGGTTCTCAGTATTGATCAGCTCTAGTCGCTCAAGTTGGGTGATATTTCAACACAGTTACGCAATACCCGAGAAACCCAGGCCAAAAGAAACTATGTTGATATCAAATTCAAGACAGCACAAACCTAGAGGAGAATGACATTAGTGGTGAAAAAATCAATGCTCCCAAAAGGACGGACAGGAAAATCACAAACTAGCTCGAGGATAGTTAAGTTGATTTGCTTTACCTGGAAAATTAGGTATTGATTTCAACACAAACGTGATGTAAAAATATTAATTACTATGACTGTGGCCTACAGAGCTAACACAAACCTGGCGAGTAGATTCTTTGTTTTTATTGCTTATAGACAAGTCTTGTGGCTGAACACTGCTATCTCCAGCCCCAATGAACTGTTTCTTAGTGGACCACATGTTCATCATCAGTGGGTTGGGAGAAGGGTTGACTGGTGGCGTTGTGGTGGTGTGAGGCATCTAAAAACAACAAAATGCACTAGAAATGTAGCCTTGCCATATCCGCACAGTAAGCTATATAGACCCATGCTAAATAGGTTTAGTAGTCTAAGATTATATACAAGTATCAAGATGGAGTTTGTTAACTTGATATCAGTTCATGACAACTAGTTCAACTACCTATTCAGCTGTGTGGTCTACTGTTCTATAAGGTAGAGTGGTACACCATTGTGAGTTCAGGATTCACTGACACGCGGCTTTTCAAGTGGCATTTGAGCCGCTGTGGTGGACAAAAGGGCTAGTGCCCCCCCCCCAAATATTTCAAACTGAAGTATGGGGAAGTGTGACCATGGGCCTTGTCTAGTTAAATTGCATAAATATTTGGTAAAAGCAGCCAGACTATCTCTGGGGCAGTAATAGACTTCAGGTTTACAAGAAAACTTGAAGATTAGTTGGCAAAACTTACTCTTCGTAGACTCTCCGAGAAATGCTGATTGACAGCATCCTGGGCTAGTAAAGCAGATTCTTTCAAAATTCTCGCTCTTTCTTGCCGGTCATGCATTTGCTGCTTCTCCTTCTCTTTGTCTAGTCGCTCCTTTTCCGCTTTCTCTTTGGCAAGTTTCTGACGCTCTGCCCGATCAGCTCTACAGAACATTATAATGTGTCTCAAGATTGCTAACTGTGAAGGAGACGTCAAACGTCCAACTCACAAGAACTACTTACCGTTCTTTCTGGTCCAGTCTCAGTTCATGCTCTCTTTGCAAGTCACTGAGAAGAGGTTTGTCGCCGCTGAACTGGGGCATCATCATCCACTGGGCAGCAGCAGCTGCAGGGTTTGTAGGAAGACAAGGCCTGGGTTGTCTGTCAAACATACCACCTAAAGCTAGTTGCTGCTGTGCAGCCAATTGTTGCTGTTGCAATATACTGTACTGTTGCAGAGGGTTCAGCGTCTGAATGGCCTGCAACTGCCGAATTTGCTCCATCATTTGGTACTGCTGCATGAGTTGCTGCATTTGCAGGTGATGAGCTACTTGAGGGTTAAGCATGGCAGCAGCAGGTAATGAAGCCGCTGCCGCAGCTGGTAGGGGAGGTGCTGACTGCTGAGCCAAGGCTGGCATAGCAGCTGATGCTGCCGGGATAGACCGAGAGGTCGGAGGTTGAGAACCTGACGGTGTGTGCGCCATCTTTCTCACCTCAGCATCCCTCTTCAGCAGCTCGGGGTCTCTGTAGGGTACCAAGGGCGGGTCTCCCACCAGAGGGCTCACAGAACTACTGTTGTATTCTTGGCCAGGTTTTGCTTTCAAACTGTGGGGTGAAGAAATGCCAAGCTGTTTGACAAAGGAGTTTTCAGTTACTACGGAGGTAGGCGCTGAGCTGGTCTTAGGTGAAGGATTAGAACTAACAATCAGTGCTGCTGAGGGGTTTCGGAGACCATCTTTATCTTGGGGAGAGACTGTACTGTCGGTGGTGGTAGCACTGCTGTAACCAGAAGAGCAACCGTCAATACTGCTTTCGGAGAGCTTTTCAGCTTGGTTGTTAGTACCTATGTGGCCTAAATTTCGAAGTGGCGAAGATTGATGTACTGTTGATGCCACGGGTGGCAGCAGTTTAGTATTGTCCCCACTGCCTCTGACTATAACACCAGTTGTGCTACTTGTAGACGCACTGTTGATGTCAGACTCACTTAGTCCTTCTATGTTAGAGAATGGTTGTTTAGATTTTGATTCTGAGACAGCACTTAATATTCGCTGCTTCTTTATATGCATGTCAGGTAAGCTATCCTGTTCGGAGCTAACTGACTGCGTGTCCAGTGGCACATCAATTACATCTTTTGAGCGTGCTGCTGATAAACTAGATAAAACTTTGCTTTGAGAGGACGAAGATACGTTAGTCAGATGATTAGATGTTTTTCTGGACTTTCTACTGCCAATTTCAGCTCCCAATGATGTAGGCTTGTCACTTTTACCCAACCTTTTCAGCCTTCTCTCTGGCCTGGGTGTGTGTCTGATGACAGAAGTTGGAGCAGTGGTAACTGCAGCTGAAAAAGAATTAAAGAAGTGTTAATCCTAAGCCAGCAAATAGTCTTTATGTAATCAACCCATGGCAACTAATGTCGTAATTTGTTCTACTCCGTAAGGATTACTTAGGAAAAGGTCAGGCCACGTTTCTTTAATGCTTGCATCAGTGGATATTGTGATAAATGAACCATCTAGTCTACGGAGCCTAACTGCATACCATATGAACATAAGTAAGCAATGCCAAATACTAAACCAGTCAATCAATCATCCAGTTTTTTGCTGAAACCACACAACCAGAAAGGTGATGAGGAAAACAACAACACACCATTTGAAATGACAGTCAAAGTGCAACAAAAAGCCAACAAAAGATTGCAATCACACAGCTTTGGTAGTACACTTGGCTAACTCAGTACGTAACACTAACATCCGCTTAAACTGCTCCCATTGCAAAAATATGCTAAATAATTCGATCGAAATAGCTATAAATAAACACAAAGTAGTAAGGCATTACCTGATGAATCCAAGTTACTCAGTTCCTTCTTGGACAAAGATGGCTGTTTGTTGGTTGCACTATCCTGACTATAAGAACCGCTGCCAGCTTTCTTTGTATGAGTTTTATTGGCAGAAACAGACGTAACAGACTTGACTAATTCCCCTCGGGATGCTGTAGGTGTAGTTAGCGAGTTGATTGGTTTGGAAGTTTTGATTGCTTGATTGGAAGTAGAACTAGCTTGGGTACTCTGCTGCAATAAAACATGCTGAAATCAATAATGAGGCTTATCACGGTACAACCTTGCATTATTACAGTTCAAGAGTTAGTCAAGTGTTGGCTGTAGCCGTGTGGCTTGAGATTTAAATAAAGTACCTTCGATAAGATTACTAACTGGCTTACATATACCTCTAATTCTAATAGAACGATCAATCATTAATTCGACAGTGTTTGCCAGGTTGTTATCGTGGCTGCTTTTGCTTCAACATGAATTTGTTAAGCTGTCTAAACAATTCCAATAGGAAAACCAATTCAAATTAAGTTATTACATTTTATCAACTTGGCATAGTGATTGTGCCATATAAAGTTCAACAATGCCCTTACGATTAAAAGCATTATATAATCCCCATGCTAGGTATAACTTGATATGCGAAACTAAACAAAGAGTCTTTTCAGAGTAAACTACTATTCTTCCATATTCCATAAAATTATCGACGAACACTGAGCAAACACCAAGCCCAATAAACACACCATTAGCAATAGTATTGAAACATTCAAAATAAATAAAAAAGAGAAGTAATGTGGTTGATCAATGAACAGGCAAATAGTCCATATTGTACTGTAAGATCTATAAGTTGACCTAGTTAGTGTTAGACTACAGACCTGCTTGGGAAAGAAAGACTGGTCAATTCAAATCACTCACTCACCAGCTCCTGGTGTAGTCTGTCCGTATAATAAAATATCTTATCAGAATTGGATAGGAACAGCTGCTCTCAACTGCCCTAATCTAATCTCCCTAAACTGGTTGCACACGTTGCTATTCCAAGACTCAGCCGTCGCAGTGTAATGATTAAGACTACTTTGTTGTACCTGATAGATGGATGCATGACTGTTATCAATCAGCAGAATACCCAGTGCGCTAATCACAAGCATACACGCCTGACTGCCCGCTTTTCCTACAGTTTTTATATTGTAACATAATCAACACTTTGGCAGGCAATCATTAGGTTGAGCGATTCACCCACATATTTCAAATGATGACATTCTATTGGGCAATTCTGAACTGGGTTATCATCAAACCAACCAGCATCAATCATAACATTAGTAACGTGCCCGTAGTTCGGCACTCAGTCTGATAAATTACTAGCAAGCCTTTGTGTTCAACATGTGTATAACAATTATTCCATTAATAGGCCGGGCGAATTTCGGAGCGCTAGGATGTATAACCATATCTGCAACGTGTATAAACTAACAAAGACTGTTGATTACCACTGCTTCCGTGAACAGAATTTGAAATTCCAAACTGCAACAACCAGTTATGGATTATACTTAGTCAGTCAGAAATTGGTTTAAAGCATTTGAATGCCAACATGGCCATAAGCATGGTACAGGTATAAACCAACTTCCATGCATGTATGTAACTGATAATATTAAAAATTAAAGTTTTAATTTTCAAAATTAATAAAATTGCTTCATTTGGTGGTAACCTAAAGAACTCAAGTCCCCAACATACTTACCTGAACAGCTACCTAACTGGTACAGGGAATCCTTGCCAACTTGACAATCTTGAATAGAAGATAAGTGCCTGCTTATTGAACCAGATTAAAATTCTAATAGCATGAATTTCCAGAGTGTTCTACTACTTCACGTTGCTATTCACCACTAAGCATAATGCGAGTGTAACTTAATAGTTTAATTGAATGCCAGCGAAGTCTCAATAGCCACTCCTACAAACCTGCTACATCGCGAATAGCTCAAACAATGGAACTAGGTCACGTTGACCTAGTTAAATAGGCCAAGCGAATGGTGGCAGGTGAACGAGGCAAACGCAAAAATCTATAAACTCATCCTACTTGCACAATTCAAATTGCCATCAAGTAAATTGATTACTGTACTTGATAGCTGTACACAAATAGTAAGCCTAAGCCTTACGAACTTTTCAGTTCAGCTACAACACGTAGCAAGCAGGTCGATATCTTTCAATACATTAAAGAATGCTAATATTGATTGATGAAGGAAGAAACACTCTTAGTATTTGCAATGCAATTATTTTTGTATTGCTTTACATTAAATATATTTAGCTACTAATCAATTGCTCAACGCTTACATGCTTGGCTCATTATATGTGTACATTACTAATAACCTACTGTATGTGTAATACATCTCAACTTAACTAGGGCTGCTGATTCACTGATTCCATAGAGCCTTTCCTTAGATTCTATCAGTATCATATAATATACAAGTAGTCGAGGGAGTGCATAACATAATATTATGTCTATAATCAAGGGTGGCTAATAACCAACCTTTCAAAAAATAAATTCATATATTTTATTCAATAGCAACTATTTTTAAGTGCTTAAAAATGTTATTACCAAACATTAACTAACCACGGAGGTTTTGCAACTGGTAACTGCAATTTTTTCAAGCTAGGCTAGGGATTAATTTAATAATAATAAGATGAGCATTTGTAGCTGCTACATCATGCTTGCTATTATTACAGAGGTTGGTAACTCCAGTGGCCGACATAAGTATGATTTATTACCAAGTTTAAAACCTGCGGAGTCTACAGAGAATAATGACAAATCTTCAAACTCACCCCGGCAGGTTCTTTGCCGTTTCCTTGCTCCTTTGCTCGCCTTCTTGGCACTATTCTAGACTCTGTGCCTTTTAGTATTGTCTCAACAACTGTAAGAATATATATCAATATTCACAATAATATTCACTAGGAGTGAAACAAACGGCTCAAACTGTATCAGCTATGGGTGGTTGCAGAGCTAATAGTATGCCTTTTTATGCCTTCTTCAGTGCTCTTGTGTATAACGTTTGCAAAGACAGCTAATCAGTGGCACCTAATCAGAATAGCTGGGTCAGAGAGCAAAAGCCTAGTGCCAACGTTGTAAAGGTCTATTATCATTCTAACAAACACGCCACTGGTGCTATTATTTTCCTTATAAACTAACACTGAGATGACATTCACATTCAAGTTTATATGCTCAAACCAGTTGAATGCTTCATTTGTTTGCTTTGTGAAGGAACAATGAAGAAATTCCCTTTCTGCTATTGACAAAACTATTTTAATATTAAACCGAGGCCACTTGGTGTTCACTGCTGTTTCATACAATGTACAACAACAGAGGCTGTTGGTTTCATTTTTTTATAACATAATTCTTTTCAAAAGGGGCAGTTATTTGCTCTAGTGCATGTGAATAAAGCAAGTAATTGATGTTTACATGCCGTTCATCCACATGCAAATGAAGAGGTCAGGCTGAAGTAGGCCAGAGGCATATGGTGATGATTTCATCAATTCAGTTCAATAGAACTTATACAAGTAGTAGTATTATATTACAGAGCAATAAGTAGTTTTACATTCAAAGGTCTGTTACATCAACACTGTGTAAGAATGTCACAACAGTTACACTGACAAACTAGTTACTGTCAATAGCTATTCACTGGCACCTAACCATAAATTCCATAGTAGCCCAAAATTTCCATCTACTAACAGTAAATACTAGTGTACAATAGCAGCCCCTCACGCTTTTCATCTAACTTTTGATGCATATAAACATGTACTATATCTATATTTACTTTGTCGTCAATAGAGGTTGTTAAAGCACTTGGGGCTAAGAAGCTGTACTACATTATCTAAAAACTAACACTGGTTTAGTGTCTTTTTACCTTTGGGACTGTAAAATTATTATAAAAATATACTTGAATTATAGTATATATGCTACCGCCCAAAACAATCGAAAATTAATTATAATATGAGAGGCAATAACGGAAGTCTTGCAAATGCTTCCAGAAATCAAGGAGTTTGCTCCCCTAAGTTAAAAAAACTTCACCATATGCATTAAAATTACTTTTATTTGGTAAAGTTACTATTGCACCTAGTGCCCGCGATGCAAAACCTGCTGGCATATAATATATATATAAGGCACAGCGCTTCCAGGGCTGTAATAATAATGATTATATTTTGTGTAATACATGTAATAATAATCCAGTAAAGCTATAATATTATCTCTATAAATATAATATTCTACATACCTTAAAGGACTGGTATTGTGTATATTATGTAACAAACCAGCTGGTACTATACTACACCTATCTTGTAATTTGTTTCTAAAACAGCTGCTGTGTGATTACTAACCAGTTACTATATATTAGTAGTTAATATTTTACTAGAGTAGCTACCATTTAAACAGCTACACTGGAGTGAGTACGCAATAGCAGGTTGTAAGCACTGTGAAGTTGGCTGTAAGTTGCATAACTGATATCAACTTCTAAATATTTATCAAGCTTCTTTCCATCTCATTGACATTACAAGTAGATAAAACAGTATCGCAATTATATACTCTAGTTGGTATTCAAAAGCACCAGCGCAACAAGGAGCACAAATATCACCAATCAAAAGGTAGTCAAATGATGGAATCCATGTTTATTATGTAATTTGACCTTAACCTGGCTAGCAGCAGCTTGAGCAACTCGGAACTTGATGAGATAAAAAAATACCCATTAGTTCTCACTTCCAGTTATCAACGCCTGCTGTATGCATACTACTGACGTGCTTGTTTGCATACGCTCAGGTGAAAACCTGCCTCAAGATAACAGGATAAGGGTTTGATTTACCAACAATTCAAAAAGAAAGTGATTCAAGTTAGAAATTTCCTGCCATCGCGAATTTTCAAAGAGATTAGACCTATGTTTGTGTAGGGTGGTTCCCAAAAGGAATCTGAAGTATATCCTGGTAAACAGTTACCAAGTAGCTGTAAGGAAATACAGCACAGTTGGCTGGGTGCTAACTCACCTCCGTCAAGTGGGATAATCTGGGTAAGTTCTGCACTTTCACAGTGCTCCTCCAAAACTGTATCATCCAGTAAGCTCAGCTCCTGCCAAAAATAACAAGCAAGTAGGCAACTTGGTTTGATTAGGAGGCATGATGTAAGCTTTATATGTTGACCAGCCTTTACTGATATGCCAGCTGTCAGGAATGTGGCAAAGTTCACTCATGTTTGATGGTGTTGCCCAAAGTTCAACATAAGAATAATCACACAAGTTATGGCAATCGAAGCGCGGCTCAGGGCATACCCGCTGTAACTACACCTCAACTTTAATTTTGCTAGCCTTATCCTAATGCGAAAAACCAAACCAGCCATCAACAGTACACAATGAACATAAGTAGGCCACCTGGTCGCCTTTATGTTTTGCGGGAGTAATTCTTAGCATACATAGGTCTGATTTTGATGAATTAGCCATCAATACCACAATAATCACCAGACTCAAAAACTTGAATAAATTAAATCCATAAAAGCGCTTGGGATTGTAACAATGCTCGGGAATTGGTTGGTCGGTGCCACGGGCTAATACCGGTAGAAGAATAAAATTACCTGCATGAACAAAATATCTAGCAGGAATTCCAACACGATGACGACAACTAGCAAATTATTTGATTATTGATAAATCTATAAGTTTTGGCAAATCCCTTGACTTGGAACTGAGACTTAACTAAGTCTACTTTTACTTCTAGAGAAAACCACAACTACCGACTCTAAGCAGGATTACTAATATTAGTCAATACTGTTAGCGTTCCACGCGATGGAAATTTTGCTTATCATTGCTTCACTTTTGGTGGATATTGAAACTTGGAATCTAATTTTACAAGTACATTTAGGTGGTCATTTAGATTTAGAACTTTAACCGGACTCGATGCACTCTCACTCACTAGGATACGTAACTACCCGACGGCATTCGTCTAACGTTATGATTTATATTATTATTAAACTTATATTTAGCTGTTTACAACATACCCCCAACTTGCTCCGGGTGTCCTTTAATAACTAGTGTACTAGCACCGCTACTTACTTGATACTTATCCACTAGGCCCAGCGGAATGCGTACAGTTTATTATTACAATAATGAATAATTATAATGGTCTAACAATAGTTGTAGAAATTCGAATACGCTATTCCAAATCAACATGTGCGGATTAAAAGTTATAATTATAATACATTTTATACCCGGCATACTTAAATTAAAATTATATATTAATATTGATATAACTGTAAGTATAACTTTCACTCTTTGGTAGGTAGCAACAGCCTAGGCTAATACTAATAGTAATCAAACTCGCACATAAGGTATTACCTATTGAGTTTTACCTTCTACCGTTACTAACAAAGCTCCAACAAAGTCAGAAAACCTGAGTGGTTATCCAAATATCAATTGGGCGTGTGCAACATATGTACTGTCTAGCTCTAGTCTAATAATTTGCGCTTACTAACCTTGCTTCAACACGCTCCGACAAAACAATACAATCAGCTAACCAATAATGCTGGTAAACCGAACTATTGACCTTTGTTCCTCGCTAACGGCAACGATTGGACGGTTCAGTAAGCAGGCTACTAGCTAGAAGATGTTATTACAGGCTCATTCCTAGGGTACGCCTGCATGTCAAAACATTTGAACCACAACCTAATTAGACGCGCATTACACAAGTAACAGCTGTCAAAGGCGATACTAGCTGGTGAGGTGGCGTATTCAGTATTTAACCTTCATTCGCTAATAGAATAGCACCCGGGCTACTGGATTACTCTAACCCGCGTGTTAGTTCTTCAACTAGGAAAAAAGTTAGAATTTGTGTACTTCTTAAATGGCTTGGTAACCGTACTGAATAATACACCACAACTGGGCTCCAGGAGTCTGGAAACTTGACAGTTCTATTTAGCACCCTGCGTCTGACCTATTATTAATGATTAGCTAGCATTTCAAAGACTCTGAAAAGACCCCATGTCACGATATGCCAGTCTGAAAACAATTAAATATCAATAACCTCCCTAACACGAAGTCCCATTGCTTCTATAACATTTCACTATGATCATTGCCCTGAACTATTAGCTAACACCAATACTAACTGCAACTCTAAAAATAGTGCTCCAGTTCCCAGTGGGTTGAAGGAATAAAGCAGTGACGTAAATAAAAGCTGATATTTTCTGATGACTTACTGAATTGAATCATAAACTGGACGCATTTAATTAAGCCATGTACTACTTACTCTATGTAATTACATCAGTTCTGTTTGTTGGATGTATAGCCAGAGCTAGCACCTACTTACAACCCACATAACTATTAGACACATTACAAAGTCTGTGTGCACTTAGTAAGTTTATATCCTGTGGTAACTTCCCTTCTACAACCCAGTAACCATATTTAGTGATTTCTCTATTTTATTATCTAGTGTAGCTCAAATTACTCTTCAAAGATCCTACCAGATGACGAATTTCTTTTGATGAGAGTAAACAATAACTAGATTACTAGTATCATGACAGAAGGTGAAGGACAATGAGTGAGTTAGTATTCTCATTGCCGAAGTACTGAATTACAATCGTGTTCATCACAATAGCCAAACAAAATATAATTACGAGCATTGTGTACAATTAGTCAGCTATTTAATTTATGCATTCATCAACTAGCTTGTGCTGCGGAACGTACCAGTATGATATTATTATTAGTAAAGGGTAGACCCTCACTCTTCATTGAACAATTGAAACTTTGCCAAATTTATGGTAAATAAGATAGTTCCCTTCTACTGATACTCTACTACTAGCTCTTACTAATACTGATAAGAGTAACCCGATTTGCATAGTTGGATAAAATGTCAAACAAATCATCAAGCCACTCAGTGACTGTACTCCATCAGCTGCTTATAGGACTTAAAAAGTCCGAAAATGAACACTTTCCGAGAATATCTTACGGAAGAACAGAAAACAAGCAATCAATAAATATGAGTGATGCCTTTCCACAAATCACGGTAGCTAACTTCATCAAGTTGCTTTAAATTGGCATGAGATAATGCTTAATGGAGGCACGTGATTCTATACTAGCTATTAGTCACCCTATTCGCCAAAGGAGGCTCAGCTTTTACAAAGCTGTGTCAAGAAGTTGAAGGCAATAAATCATACCTCATCTAACATAGCTTTCAACCTGAATTAATTAGCATATCCAGCATTCTTCTAGCAACATGCACATTTACCTAGAGGCAGTTCTGTTGAATGAAAAGTAGCACTACTAGCTACACCTTACAGCATATAGAAGTTGAGGACATACCTTAGTAGAGTCGTTGTACTGTTGTATGACTGCAGTAAACCACTGAGTTGTGCCCTCAGTTCTGTATACTTTGACTCTGAAACCTACAAGTACAGTGGGAGTGCTCACCAAGATCCTCTGTCCGTCCTGGTATTCAGTCCACCGAGTAGCTGCTTCCCTACACTGTTGATCTAATGCTCTGTTTCCATCCTACCAAAACAGCCACTATATAGCAATTCAAAGTCACGTGTATTAAAGAATGTTACTCCATTATTTCTAGAAATGCTGGTTTTGAAGGTCACCGATGATGTATTGAAATGTGATGTCAACTTTTCCCTGAACAACGTAAACGCCTAACTTTTGAACCAGTGCAATACAACTTTAATTGGAAATTAATTGACCGAGGAGCGACTAAAATTTTCCATTAGCCGACAACTCCAAAAAATGTTTAAGATTTGTTGCCATATGTGATTGCTGCTAAAATATTTACAGCAGTAAACCAAATAAACTACTATTCAGCATTACAGCAATGATATATGGAAATAAATTTACTTGGACTAAATTACACTCAACAGATTATTATTAGGAAAACAGTGTTAAACATTCAGTCAATACTTTATTGACACTAAACATACTTGACTAGCATACTTGATCTTAGGAATAAGGTAGCCAGGTATGAATTGTTAGTATAAGATAATGCAAGGTTTTCACAGCATTGTAAGATAAGTAATGGCTTTATCTTCAAGTTTCATGTTCCAAGTACGCCTTGAGAATGCATAGTACTAGTAGACACAGCAATGAGTTATCATAAATACTTGTTTGAACTGTTTAACCACATTTCCACACACATTGTAATCTGAGCAAATGTCTTTGATAATAAGGTTGCTATAACAAATAAAGAAAAATCTTGCTTGCAATTCTTTCAACCACAGTTGGTATCCTTCACATTAAATGGTTCACAGTTTTACAGCCTAAATTACAGTAACAGCAGATACAATATACGGAAAAACTACTTTCAATAATTTAACCAGGGGGAATCATAGATTATCTGTAAAACATGTGTTTTCATAAATCTGCTGCTGGTTTTAGAAGTACAAAAAAACTTGAATAAAATTAATATTACAGCCAGTAATAGTATGGTTGGACTTTGATAATTTTTCAAGTTGGCTAAAGCTGCCTAACAAAAAGCTGTAATCTTGTGTGGCTACATCCACCAAACCTCCAAGTTTTGTTGGAAAACCTAATGAATGTTAAGTATTGAGCCTATAGGAAACTAGTATGTGCTAGTAACCCAGCAAGTGCTGTAGGTGGTTTCACATCAGGCCATTGGAGTGGCAAAATATTAATGATAAATGAAGACAAATTATTACAGCAGCTGTAATAACTGAAAACCTCCTTTGTCACCAGTTTACACCAACAAACAGACTTTGAGGAAACTCGTAGGCATTAGGCAATAACCAATGGGCACATTGATGTATAACATTCTCCAGCTGCATATAATTATTTTCACAGACTAACAGTTGATGCGTAGTAAATGACTTTTTGATTATGATCTGAGACGGGTATTTGGGGCTACATGCCGGGACAGGCAATGCTGCTAGTTACTAGTAGTAGTAGTATTATAGTATATACTGCATAACCCTCAAAAGAAATCAAGATTTTCTTAGTCATAGAAACCAGTAGAGTGGGACTAGTTTCAAATAGCTTATACAAATTTCAACAGTACATTCGGCACACCTATCAATGTTGTAATGCCATCCTGATATATGCATACAGTCACTTTGGCAGGATTCAGGGTCGATGAGAAGATAACCCCAATAGAATATGTTGTTAGCTTATCACAGACTTCTCTTTTTCCAGTCTATTTATTATATAGCCTAATAATGCTCATTTAAACTTCAACTTTGATTATAAGAAAATCCAAGCAAAGTTTTTTGGTAGAGAAATTGGTGAGTAGAAAGTTGCTTTAAAATAATAGTCTGAAACTTGGTGCTTTGCTTGATAAAAAAGAACAATTTAGTATAGCCCAGAAATTTTGACGTTTGATAAACTTTAATTTTTTTTAAATAAGTGAACCGAAATCTGGTGTTACCAGAGACTTGAAATTAGCACTTTAATGAGCTGGGAGAGTAAACATCAATCACTGCTAGCAGTAATCAGTGGTACTTTATCATCTAGTAGATTTACACACTAATTTTGTTAAAATCCTAGCTGTTAAGTTATTAGCAGTGTATATACATTGATTGATCACCTGATTATCATCCTCCTAGCAAGATGGTAATACCCACAAAAACTAAACAGTAACCCAGGCCTAGTTTCTTCAAACTAGTAAAAGAGGAGACTAAGTTGCTTTTCCTGTCTACTTGCAGTCTGACATTTTAGCTATACATAGAATATCTTCCTTTAAATTAGATGCAAACTCCAGTTTTTGTTGCCTGGGTTCTTGGAAACAAAAGTGCTTTGGATAGGGGACAATAACTGCATTTTCTAGAAATATATTTAAGAATGTAGACCTTTCTGAAAAAAGAGCTGTTTTGACCAAACCAAAGATGGCGGCCACCAATATTTCTGCTCCAATTCTATATTACAATTATTATGGCAACCTGTTGTGTAAACCTACATCTATTCTATGTCTCCTAATAACATTTGTGTACAGCTTAGCATAGCCAGGAACATACAACTCCCGGTCTTTACTGGAATTTAGCTCTTTCAAAACAATTTTATTGAGTGCATTGTGAGTCCATCAAACTGAAGAGTGGCTATTATATTACAGCCTACCTACTGCGTGCCAAATAGTGGAATAGGGATACTGGGATATATTATAGCTACACAAATGAGTCCAGTCAAATAAAATCCATAACTACATACTCTAGCCACTGTATCTCTCACTAAATTGCTGTTGAAAATCTCATTTTTTGTAAGTACTTAACCTGTAGTTTCGGTTAGTACTTTGACAACCAAGTGCAGCATGTTGTTTAGTTCCCTTATTCGACTTACTTTCAGACAGTGCTTTGATTTGCAGCTTAGTGTGAGTTTGAGGGCTAACAGTCAAGAAAAAAAAGGGTTGAAATTTTTGAGAATAGATGTAGCATAAATAATGAGGGAGAAAGGTTTTCACCTCAATAATAATTAGCCGCAATATCAAAACCTACTCAGGGTACGGAGCTTTGCATATAGCAGCTCTAGTATATGTATTAAACAGTACTCACCGTGTACTCGGACAGGTTACTGGGTGCAACAAAGGAGAGAGTCTGGTCTACAAGGAACTCCACTGGTTGTTTGTCACTCTTAGTGGCACCAATAGAGTCTACGATAACTTTAAATGTCTGCAAAAAGTTGGCAAAAAGTAAACCTATATGATTTTATAGAAACATAACATCTAAGCACTAAAGAGACAAATATTGTACAACCATTATGGTCTATGCAAGTACACTAGTTTGTGAATAACATTAGCAGAAAATGGAGCAGTAAATCATGCAAACCAGAATAGAAACCAATTATGATAAATATTGCCAACTATGGATGCTGTATACCAGCTACGAGTAGGTACATTGCCCAGCATATCACTAGCAATGTAGGTCTATTTAGTAATTATAGTAGCAACTAGCAACACCACTAATAGTCCTACATAATTCACTACCCCTAGTAACAGAGTAATTATACTACAGCTGATATTTGATACGCTTGAGGCTAAGAAATCAGGACCAGCTTAAGTGGCATTCTAATGTTACTAAGCAGGGTAAAAGTGGCACACACTTCACAAGTGTTTTGCTGCTTAGCGTTTTTCCTGTCTCAGTAGAATGTTGTGAGCATAGTAGAAATGTTTTTTAAGATGTAGGAAGTACATTTAGTGAATCTCAAACTTTTTAATTACATAAAGAGTTTTAGGTTTCAGAAAAAGAAGCATTACTAATATCAGAGTAGGACGATTACTATCAGGTATTAACCTTTATGGGATTTGAGAAGCAGGCTGGAGCATTCAAGTGTTTGCTTTACAAACTCACTGAACACCCCGAGAAAAACTTTATGCAAATTTGACTAATACCTTTGTCCCACTTATATATATTTGAAAATACAACACCAGTTTGAAAACATACAAGCTTTTACAGACCTAAATTAATTGGTCTCTAAAATAAGTAAGGGGGTTTGGGGTGCAGAGAAAAAGCTAGACAATTCTCTTATGAAATAATTCAGTTTTAAAGCCTCAAGCACAACATGGAGTAGTGGTGGTACGGAATGAACCAGAATGCCAAGTGTAACAGAAGTTAATGAGACACGATGGGAGAGATGTTTAGCAAAGCCTATAATATTACATTGGGGTTAGTAAGTTACACACAATACTATGACTCAGGTAGTGAACTAGTGTTGACCTCAGTCAATGAACAGTGACCCACTAGTAAATATTTTGCTACTCTAGTCCAGCCTGAGCAATCATTTAAACAGGTGTTTTTGAATGATAAATTATTCGGCATATACTATTTTTTACAATATTACAAAAAAATTTAGACTAATTTTGATATTATCTAGAATACACATATATTGCTTTGTTACTGTCAACTTAGTATGTACTGGCTTTTTAACTATGCTGATCTAACTACACAGACTAGTTATACACTAACTCAAGCAATCCAGGTGGAAGTGACTCAGTTACAATAATGAACTTTGCATAATCAATGTCAATGTGGTCAACAAATAAAGACTGAACAACTCTGAGAATAACAGAGAGGGACTTGTAGTATATACTCCAGAAATTATAAGTGACATGGGTGATTTACAAAGTCAACTTTTTAAAACAACCTGAATATATAAGAAGAGACAGGTAAGATTGATTATTACTAAATGGACTGTAACTAATGAAAGCAATGTCTGGCAAACCTTGGCCTCGTGGTGTGGAATTAATCTTACCAGACTAGAGGACTCCATTACTACGTACACTAAGTGAGATCTAAAGAGCTGATTCTTACCAAAGCTGGCCACCAACACTTCTTAGTTGGTTTTTCAGGATGTGATCTCTGTGATATTACCAAAGTTTCTTCTACCAACAGTACAGAGAAATCTTCATGAACTTTAAGCCAGTCTCTTTTCTGCCAGTCACAATGGTCAAACTCAACTAGAATCTACAACCATCCAAACACTTGACATTTACAAAATATACATACAGTTGTATCATTTTATTCACACCGGCTATGCCTGTTGTAAGTAAACCAAATATTATTCCATCGGTCAGGAAAATGCAATAAACACTGGGCAACGCTGAAGCCAACTGGTCACCTGTGCCATCTAGAAATTAATCAATATTAAATGAGCTCCAAGAGTTGAAGTTAGGTTTTCCAGGCTTGTGATTTTAGTGGTTAAAAGTTTCAGAACTTTCCAAGATACTATATGAAGTGTGGGAAATAGTAGGAGAGCTGAACCGAAGCAGGTACAAGACCAGCAGCTGGCACATAAGTACGGCGTATGACTCAACTGAACTGCAGCCACTCTACATGTCTATCACTTTCATCTGACAGCCCTCTAAAGCTGACACCATGGAGAACCTTGCTGAGTTAAGGATCAGGTGCAAGTTGATGTGAAAGATGCAAAGCATGTAATTAATATTCTACACATCGTCTAGCTATTTTGCCTACTTATGCGTTGATAGTTGAGGGATGTAATAGACGCTAAAAGTCAACAAATGACGCTAAGATAATCATTCAAAGTTGACAATCAGATTACACTATCGAGAGTGGTCAATGGATCCGCCAGCCCGCTGTCTGATAATTGAATAGAATTGATCTTCATTTAGGTGAGTTATTGATCAGAGTTTTACTAGTCCAGCTTTATCTGACTGGTCATAGTAAGAGGTCATGGAAACTCACTAAACATTGGGGAGGGAGTGAATACCTCCCTAGTCAAACCACATGAGCTGGCAAGTTAAATGCAATACCACCAAAATTAGAGACCAATATAAATTGCCAAAACAAGCACTATTCATTTGGGCTGGAAGCTGTGATAGTGGTTCCCATCTGATAGCACAAGTGTGTGTAGCACACTACAAGCACACAGTTTCAAATAATACTGCTAGTGGATCAACTGCTCTAATTTAACTACTAGCTGATAAGGTACCAGACTGCTGTTGCACTAATTCCAACCAGTCTGTCAATTTACTTGAGTGCAGTATAGTGGGTCATGCGATATGACAGCAAAAGGGCCTAACTTTACAGTTCCCCAGACTTCATGCAGTTATGTAAAATCTAAGTTCAAATGATTTCGATTGATTACTGCTTAACTCAAGTTAAAAGTGTTGATGGAAGAAGCAAAGATGAAAATTTAGTGATAAAATAATATATTATTTCGACGACAGTGAAGAATAATCTGTATTTCAACCATTACACATACTACGGACAATACCAACTTTGACTATTTCTAATGAACACAACTTGAGGAGCTTTGGTAAAGCTAAGGATGCAAAATCCTGAACATAAAACCGAAGTTTTGGTACCTTCAATATGTTAGTCTCCTTTGTCCTTACAATACTTACTACTGTGCAATATTTACTTTCTCAACTAATATAGTGTAATTTTGATATATCCATAGGCATATGCTTGAAGTGGAAAAATGTGCTCAAGTCTAAAGCTTAAAACTTGGGAACAATCATGTACATAGGATGTAACATGTTGATACACTATTACAACTTCTGCACCTGCATACTACAACTTTCTGGAGATGGTGACTCAACACAAGACCTCTCTAAACTTCAGCAAGAGAAAATCACAACAAAAGTAATAAACTTTAGAGGCAAAAAACACTAAAAGAACCATAAGGAATACTCCAGTTGTTACAAGTAAAAGAAACATTTTAGTTTTAGTAATTTTTCCTAATGATTTTTTCACTGCCTGTTTTTCGTATTAGCAACCGTTCCCATGATTAGCTTTCTTCAACTTGTATTAGTATATTTGCATATTCTATTGCTGATAACAAGGAACAGCTGCTAGCATTATGTTAGTGTTACCATGGAGATAAAGCAAACTGCCTTCACCAGCAGTACTTGGTGCGATGTCAGATCAAGCACAATTGTAGTTGAAAGGGTAAGCTCAACTAATTTTGAACTCGAAATGATAAACACAAAATCGTGTAACTGTTTCAAAACAAAATTACAGGGATTTCAAGGCTCCCAAAATAAAACTGAAAAACAATTATTCAGCAAAAATAAATGTCAACATAATATAACATCTTCACACTACTTATAAGCAGTCCTTCAGTTGAACATATAAACTTCGGTGACTTTACAGCTCTATATAGAAGTTAACCAATCTTTGTTAGAGTTCGTGTAGCTATGTAATAGACTTGATATACTATAGTTGGCCTGAGATATCTTATCTAATTTACAATCTCATTACTACAGCGAGGTTTGTAGACTAGTAATGATTGTATTAAGCTGGCTAACTACTAAAACCGCTACTACGTGTGTTGCAGTGATATCCTATGGCACAGTCAACAAAGCCAATAATAAAATGATGGCATTGATTACTGTGAATGGCTAGTAACCAAGTCACTTCAGACCTAACCAGTTTCCTAGTTTGGTTTGGAGAAACTTTTAAACAAGTTTATACCAACCATTACTATAATTGTAGAATAAAAGTAGAAGGTGAACCAACTCGTAGAAGAACCTTTTAAAAATTAATGGCACATTTTTTGTTCCTCACATAGTAAAACAATAAGCCACCATTAAACATACAGTTAATAGGCGCTATTTAATATAAAGAATTTTGGCTATTCAACTTCCATCAAACACAATGAAAGGTGTACACACCTGATGCATTCAGGGCAAAAGCAAAAGAACCATTCAACAACAAAACACTCCCACTAATACTATGCGAAGATATTGAACATGAAATGGCAGTCAATAAGATTCTTCAAGTCTTAGTAGTGATTTGTCAACTTAGAGTTTGACTACAGTTTGTACATGTCACAGGAGAGAGATTATAATTAGATATCATGCCTGTCCGGTTAAACAACTAAGTTGGCTCGTTTTGCCTTTTTTATCTGGGGAAGGGTGGGGTGGCCAGAGAGGCTAGCAAACAACAAAGTTGAGTTTATGCAGATGGGGTTCTAGAATTTGTATTACAATAAAACTCTGGGTAGGGGGTTAACAACATTAGTTTATCCCTGAAGTCTGGACAGCCATATTGTCTAGACTCTAGACTGTAACTGAAATCAGCTAGTGATTGTGAAAAGTCATTGTCTAGTAGTGAGCTAGTATTCTGGGTAGTAGATAGCATACTCAAACGGCTAGCCAAATGTGCAATGCACATGGCAAACAGTTCTATAAGCAAAATCCGTTACAGAAAACTAATTCTTTGTGACTTTTACTAGTGAATTTGTAGCAGACTTGAGCCTTTCACTTTAGGACTTGTCAGAGTTAGATCAGTTTTATTTAATCTTTTTCATCTTCCTGAGTTTAAGTTGTCAATAAGAGCATGGAAAATGTTTTTTTGAAATAAGTCTTACTGTTACAAACATTTTTTTATATTTATTTTCCTAATCTAATAAGTTGAAAAATGATTAAAATTATTAGTGTTTACAATCACTAGTTGTACTACAACAATTATAATTATTGGTTTGGTAATAAATGCATTATATATTCATAATTAGTAATCAATCATATACATGTTTTTGATGAAGGTTAGTAGATGCTAACCATTTGCTGTGCAAATTAAGGTTGCAAAAGTAGCAGTTTATAGAAAGTAAAGCTACCGAAAATTTCACTGAGGTAATGAATCCTGTTAATTTTTACATTTAATAATTAACATTTACATAAATGAATGTTTGAATTATCAAGTAGCTATATTCACATGTACTGCTTGCACCAACAAATCTGCATAATATTTGAATCTTCATTACCACATCTAAAAATTTCAATGATTTCATCAACTTGTAACAGTAAGGAGAAATTGACACCAGGGAAGTGTGAGATCCCCACTTCTTGAACTCTATACGAAAGGGATTGAAGTTGCTAGAGGTCAAATAAAATGTATGATTGAGCTTGCACGATGACGATACGATGCTAAGCCGCTTGGTATTTACTAACTAGCTCAATTAAGGAATTTCTAAATTTGACTGTTTATTTTAAAAAGAATAATTGTGGATCATGTTTTCAAACGAAATGCGGGAATTATATTAATAATATAGGTCCACTAAACAACTGTACAACCTACAGCACTCAAATACTGCCAGTCTAATATATTTGGACACAGCTGAAACATTCACTTTTGCTGATGCTGCAAAGTCTAGACTGCACAATGAATAAGCAGGGAGAATTATTCATTTGAATGCATCTTCCTAACTATAATTGCTGTCTGCCATTACTACGTCTTTTGCAGGCAAAGCAAGTTATCTTCTACACATCTCGTATTCTGCATATAATTGTAAAAGTAATGCCAACTATTTTACCAGCAATGTGGAAAAGTCATCAGTTAGCTGTCTAAGGTTGGCAACTCACTGACTAATACTAGAATCTAGGCCCCATAGTTGCCAAGTAGTCATAATTTATTGCCAAGTTTATAGAAAAATTTACCACATAGCAGTTGACCTATCAATATCGCAGAGGAACTAGAAATGGGTGTAGCTAATCTCTGTAAGAAATTAATAAAAGAACAAAAATTAGTTTGCCATGGATATTATTTAGTGGTCAGATTTGCAATTAAAAATGAAGCTAAACCAGCACGCTAATAATTTATTATCACTAAACTGCACTGCTTTATACACTAGCATCGACATCATTTATAAATTGGCATTCGAATCCTTTTACATCAGGATAAAACAGCATTGCAAGCCTAGATTCAACTGAAGTGAGAAATCAGTCAATAGTCAACTATATATACAGAATAATAGTAAACTTGAAATATTCAATAGCAATACAAATAGTTTGTATTGTATGGTTTAAAAGCCTTTAATTGACAGACGAAGTAAACTGTGCGCTTGCGTAAAACTTGCAAACCTTATTTAAAATGTTGAAAATTAATGAAATGAACCTATTGGATGCTTAGTTCAGGGTTATTATTTAAAATTCATAAAGACTTGGGGAGAACTCAGGATAACTGGGTGATATGACTTGAGCTAAGCATCTTCTGACACACTAAATGCCAGGTCCAGGTCCAACACAAAGTCTGTCCATATTGAAATACTTCCTTGAAAATCAGGGATATTGAAACTGCTGTCAAGGACAGACACATTGGGATAATGAGATTTTTCTACTTGCAAAATTTGAACCTTAAGAATAGAGACATATTTTTAGCAATCATTGTCCAACTATGCTCAAAGCAGTCTGTTAAACAAAGGTACTAGTTGGTGCATAAAACTAAACTAGATATTTTTCAACTACTTTGTTTAAGCAGCACAGTTTCTTAAAAATCATACCTTCATGGAATGTATCAATGTTGATGGGTCCTAATTGTAAAAAATAACATTGGTGTTGGGACTCCATACACTTTAACCATTTGGGCAGTTTGAAAGCCCAGCCTTGCAAGAATTACTAACATGCAGCTCAAAGCTGAATGTCTTTAGACAAAAACTTTAGTGGCCGGCTCTCAACTGTTACCACCCAAATGAAGTGCGTAGATTTAAGTAACAACTTGTATTTTGCACCTGTTTCAAATGGAGGGTTGCAATTTGTATAACAGCCCTTCAGCCCAGGGTCCACAAAATTGCACAATACTACTAATGTTTATTATCCTCATCGCATCCCTCAGCATTGTTGAGAATATAAGCCAAACTACGCCCACTATATGGTCAGTTGTAAGCATTCCACAAGTTTTATTAAATAACTTTCATAGCTAAACAAACAAGTCTGTAACTCTGCTTTAACGCTGAGAACATTATTTTTTGTTTTCTATAACTCAAATAACAAGTAAAAAATCTAGCTAATAGCTACGATCAGCTAGGACAAAATAAATCCTTTTGCTATTCATATAACTACTGCTAATCATGGAAGTCGGGCAGCTTTCAACTCCAAGACTACAATTTATTCCCAAAAAGCTGTGGTTCCAAATATTTTAGGGCTTCCAATATGGGAAATGGACCCAAATTATTTTGATACATAGTTATACTTGCATAGCCTATAATTATATGCACTGACATACAAAAATATTACTTATGAACATTATTCAATAGGTTTTATATCATTGAATGTGAATTAGGAATGCCAGAGTGTCAATGTGCTCCAATTCAATTTGAATTACAAAATCTAAAAAATATTAACTAGCTGAGGAAACAGCAGACTGTTGAACTTAAGTAAGGCGTGAAAGTTGATGAGCCTCATAGGTTACAAACGCAATCATAATGGAAAATAGCATTAAAAATTAGTTAAAACTACAAGTATAACAACACAAACTAGTGAAGTACAGTATCAACATGGCTCAGTTCCAGAAAAGATTGCAATTTAGTTTTTAAAAGAAATAATAATCAAATAATTATAACAGCAATATAGTCTATTATGACTAACTACCTCTGTTATAGATAGTAAGACAAGAGTCGATGTGCTACAATAATGATGAATGATGAATAATAATGAATGAAGTCACACCATGACCAGTGCAATCGATCAACGAAGAAAACTTACTCTACACCTTATATCTTTACTAGTGTCTTACTGAAAGTCAAATTGAATCCAAAATTCAATAATAATTAGTAGTGCATTGCTATTTACAATTAGAATTACTGCTTATTGTTTAGGAGCATAAGTATTCCATCAAATTAACTTTGCGTGCTAAAGAAGAGTTAACTGTTAAGACAAAGAGACTTGTCATCATGATCATTACCGACTACTACGGCGTGAGACTTTTTAATAATACTAATACTAATAGCTATGAATATAACCACTAACCAGTAGTCTTAGACTTAGACGAGCTTAGTTTTACATAAAACATTCATATTGAATTTGATTAAATGATAATATTAATAATAATATAAATTAAAATATATACAAACTAACACGTCAACATTGAAAATATTTTACAAAATTCACAAGAGTCAATGAGTCGAGGAGCTGAAATAGAACTCAAGTTTAAATTTCATCTGATGCTAATGCTTACCTGGGGCTGAGAATCTTGGCACGTGATGTCTTTATCCGAAGCGGCCCGAACGACTCCTGATATCCACTTGCAAGCTGTTATATCCCAGTTTGAGTTAATGTTAGAGAGCTGATTTTTGTGACTGTGTAAATTTGCACCGCCGTGTGCTGTGGAGGTATTGTGAACTGTTTCAGTCGATCTTTCGGCTGTTGATTTTATTTTTGTTATAGCCTTTAAAGTTGATGGAATTTCAAATTCAAATTGAGATGACTCCCTCAACAAGGCAAGGAATCGTTTACCTACAACCTCCTCGCGAAATTTCAAAGCCATAGGCATATGTGTACCATAGTGGACACCAATACCCAGCTATCTCAGTACAAAAAAATTAGCTTAATTATTCAAGACAACCTCTATTAATAACGTGTAAAATGTGAAGCAAAAACAAAACAAAAATACTGTACAGCTTTGTAGACGTAGTAACTACTTGGCACAGCGTAAACTGCAGGTATAATTACTATTACTACTAGTAGTATACGATACCGATAGTGATACAAACATGTAGCTTGTGAATTTACAAACAGCGCTATATTTTGCGGCGGAACTGCGCTCAAGACTCAAAATAGTGTTATTCATTTCTCAGGGTCATAGCTAAAATTATTCACAAATACTTCGTATATTATTTCGCGAAAGAGTTTCTTTTTTAGATATATGAATTTTGGTGTCAATATTTTGCTTTTATTATGTAATATTTTAATTTAAAAATTAAATTAAATATAATTATTTATATGCTTTAGTTTTAATTGCAATAATTTCGTTTTGTATTAATTTATGTTGCGGGCTAACATCCGAATATTTATATTACTTTATCGAGAGTTTTTTTAGGATGTCAGCTTGTAATAGTTAGCCTGTTGTCAAAAGACAATAGCTTAAGGAGTGTGTTAATAAAACAGTTTCATTGGGTATGTTTCTAGGAGCGTCATAAGTCGACATACTGTTATAGTGCAAGCCCTTTGGGGATAGTATTATATTATATTTTGTTGTGTGTTGAGTATTTTGTAGCTAGTACTAGTCACTATATAATAAGAGTGTGCTCCGGGCTACTGTGTAGTTACCATTAGTTAATTTGAAATTAATAGTCATAACTTCGGATTGGAAAGCTCGTGAAGTTAATCCAAGGTTTTCTCCCTGGTTTTATTATAATTATCATAATTGATAATTATAATTATCATTATGATTATCATTTAATCAATTAATGATTTATCATTTATGGTTTAATTCTAGTACTAGTAGTAGTACACTGTACAGTATGAGTATGAGTAGTAGTAGTAGTAATCAGTAATGATTATTAAAATTAATGCCCGAGAGTGATACTGATTGTCAGTATCAGTGTGAGTATGATAGTGATACTGATACTGATAGTCATACTCATACTGTCATTATAGGTATCATAGTGATAATCATAACCACTTAATGATAATCATGATATGTGATACTATAACATAAACAAGTTATACTATAAGTATAAGTGTAAATATAATCATAGTAATACTACTACTAATAGTAATACTGGTAGTAAATGTAATTCACTAATACTAATAGTAATTGTATCAATGTTGCAATATAATGATTTAATATATAATAATAATGATAATCATTATGATTATCATTATGAATATTATTTTTAGTATTGTATAATTTTATCAATAGCATAATGATAATCATAATTCAACCAATCAATGCGAATATTTACTTTTATATTAGACTAATATTTCAAATGAATTTTTTTGCCACACTGAGAAGTAATTTTGCTGCTAGTGCTACTGAATGCTAAAAATACTAGTCACTAAGAGTGATGGCCATAATATTAATTTAAATAGATATTACTGCTACTAGTACCTGTACTATTACTACTAGTAGCAATAGTAGCAGTGGTACTACTACTACTATGTCTTTTACTGCTAGTGCTAGTAGTACTAGTAAAAGTAATACTACTACTAATACTACTGCATTCGTTGCTTCAACTACTACTAGTGCTACTCAGAGTAAGCGTGACTATAATGCAATCACAGTATACTCATGTTCATGCTGAACTGATGTTGATACTGATAGTTATAGTAAAAATAACTTAAAATTTAATATTTCTACAGAAGAACAGCACGCAATGAAGGTTAGCAATAATTACTACTATTATTAGTTAAGTATATCCAGGCATTCGGAACCAACTGGAAATATCTCCAGCAAGTGATCAGAAAGTCCAAATTAATTCAGGGCATGTTTGAACAAAAGTTATTTTAAATTAAAATTGAGCATAAAACTAGTTTGTCGATGATGATTTTAATACTGTATAGATCAAGTATGTTAGGGATTCTTTAACGTAGTATTTGCTGGTTTTTGCAAAATTAGTTGCTATCATGATCACCATAGAGTAATAAATGGTAGAGTTCTTTCTCACCCAGAGTTTACTGACCCTATATCATGACTTTAATCGGAGTATGTAGTAAGTCAAGAGTTGTTAGCTAAAACATTAGTTGCTCCTTTCTTTCATGGAAAGTTTCAAGATGATAAGTACCTGCATGTGAGCATGGGTACAAACATTGAATTAAATTCAACTCTAGCAGACAGCTATAGGTATAAGATGAACTTTGGTGAAACTGCTAAGATTAAAATTGCAATCGGTAGTGTTTAGTTATACTGCTATCAAAAGTGATTTATTTTCTAAATGCTGGAACTTTGCACTGACAATGCTCTATTGCTGTTACTCCTATAATTTTTTTTTGTTTCTACTGCAATAAATATTCTAGTTTCAATCACAATAATTGTAGCAATCAATGTTATAAAAATATATTTATTGTTTTGCTTTATTAAACAAATGTGTTTTTACTACAACTCTAGAAAACACATGTTTCCACAAACGCTTCTCTTCATGAAAACTACATGTTTTGTATCTGCAATCTAAACGTATTTCACCTCCAACTAGCAATTCTGCTGTACTGTAGTTGTTACTACTATTGAGTTCGTTTCAAGACATTAGTTGCACTAATGATATTGTTTCAAGTTCTGTGAAAGTAACAATCCCAGCTGTGCTATAATAATCAAGAAGTCTTACCATATTGAAAATATATTTCAACTTGGTTGTAATTTCATTTAGTTGTAGAGAGTAAATGGTTTGATAGCAAGGTCGGGCCAAGACTTAGTGTAAATAAGGTAGGCAGTAAACAACGGTCATGTCAACAAACCTTTAACTGAAAGATTCACTAGGCTCAAGTTGGGTGCAAGTTGCAGCAAAGCTATCTCTGACTTAATCTTGCGGGAGAACAGGTATAATATATCTTAAGTTAGTCCAATGTCCTGTTAGACTCACAAATTCGTAGACTGCACTACTTGTGACCATATTGGTGAATATGCATTTTGAAATTGTGTTTTCAGGGGGAATGCTTTAACAATACTAAAAGTCATAATGTGGTTTGAAAACTGTGTAATTTCTATTAAATTGTTAACTAGTTTATCTCAAAGCATGCTTTGTAAATGCCAAATGTTAATTCTATAACAATTACATACAATAATATTGATTTTGTTTTTACTAAAAGTTGACTGGCAAAAATTACTGATTCGACCAATAGCATTACCATTACAAGATTAGACCTGCCGATGGTTGAACTAGTAGATTATCATTTAATATTTATTAGAGTTGATATAAATATTACTATTTTTTGTCTAGTTGACACAATCTACTCGCATGTTTGACAAGCTCTGCTGACAAGTCTGGGCAATGGTTTCAGGAATCATATCTCGCGTCGTCATGTAAGTCCGTTGGTTGTACCATCTAACTTCTAGTGGATAATATGATACTTATATGCTTCATGTACTAACAATTTTATTCATCAAATTTTGTAATGGTTGTAGATTAGTATTTGGCACACTATATCCAGCCTATGCATCATACAAAGCTGTCAAAACTAAAAACGTGAAAGAGTATGTAAGTTGATTATGATGTGGAATATTGCAGGCATGTTCAGCCTGTCTTGATACGTTATACTTGTATGATTTTCGTCTATATTAACATATTTCACGCATGGTTGATGTGTGGGCAATGATGTTCTCAAATTTTCCACAAGTACATAACATCTCAAGCCAAAGTATGCTTTGCTTTAGGTGAAATGGATGATGTATTGGATAGTATTTGCCCTGTTTACCACAGTGGAAACCTTTGCAGATGTGTTGATTTCATGGTGGGTATTGTACCTTTTTGTCTCCCATTTGTTAAATAGCTGATGGTTTCTTCACTCACTGGTAACTAAAGCTAAGAACAGGTCTATCTGAAACTTATTCTGTTATGTTTCAGGTTTCCTTTCTATTATGAGTTGAAGATAGTGTTTGTGATATGGCTGCTGTCTCCGGCTACCAAAGGCTCCAGTGTACTTTATAGAAAATTTGTGCATCCTGAGTTACTTAAACGGGAACAGGTGAGGTGTTTGCACTGCTCAGCAAATATACTTCTGCAATAATATAGTTACAAAGAGGCTGCAATGTCCTTCATACTCTGAAAAGGCATATAAGCTAATTTACTAGTGTAATTAGGTGTTATGTTTTAGTTATTCAAAAGAATAGATATAAGAATGGCTAAACACAAAGAGAGCCTATTTACTCAAAATATAACTACTGCATAATAAAACTAGAGTAGATGTATTTACACCTGAATTATTGCTACTAGCTTACCTTCTAGTTTCTAGCTTTCTGTTGAGTTAAAAAATTATAAAGACTTTGTATGGGCTTCCTATTTTATAGGAAATAGATACGACTTTAGACAAAGTTAAATCCCAAGGGTACTCAGCTTTAGTCAATGTAGGTCAACAGGGTCTCAACTTTGCTGTCCAGAGTGCTGTAACTGTGAGTATTACTTTAAAGTTGAGTATGTTCCTCGTTCTTGCTGAATTTGTCATGGGGTGTATTTTTATGCTTCAGTTGTACTGCTAGGTGGTTTCAAATTGCAAATCGTGATTCATGTTTTACTGAAAACAGTGGCTTACAGTTGAATGATGATGATTTGAAGGGGCAGAACAGAATGATGGATCATCTAATGAAGAAAAGCTTTAGTATGAGTGATATATCTAAGCAACAAGGCAACGCGGCTCCAGTGACTTACAAACCAATTGACCTCATAGAAGAGGTGGATGAACCAGGTGAATACATTCTTCCCTACTATACTTTCAAGTTCTATTTGTCAGCTGTTGCTACAGTTCAAGACACTGATTTGTACAATGTGAAAGCTGGTTTTAACCTTCCCTGGGGGTTGTTACATTTCAGCTTGACTTCTTACTGAAAACTTGTCACTCTACTGTAAGAGTTCTGCTAGTGTAAGTTGGCAGAATCCAAGAAGGCAATGCCTGTTTTGTTAATTTTGTTTTCCAATATAAAAAGTTTCACTTGTCCTGGAACTTTGTCCATTGCAACACCTTCACTTTTACACAGCAGTTGGCATTTTTTTATATTTGATTTGCAATAGTAGTTGTTGTGTTTGGAAATGCTTTAGATTTCACAAGCGTTGCACTGTGATATATCAACAGTCATGTTAAGGCAGCTGGTTTTTTGCAAACAGGTGCTGGATGTGTTGAAATGATAGAATTTCTATTAAAAAAACACCAGCCTTCACACTAGCATAATTTTACTAAGTCCCATTTTTATTTGTGAGGCCATGTTTTTAGAACTTCATCAAATATTGTTTGCATTGTTAGAGTGAGTTGCGAGCAATGCAGTTTCTCTTCAGTTTAGCAACACAATAACAATTTAGCCTACTGGATTTGCTTTTTTATTCATAGCAACTGCAAATTTCCATGCATTATTAACTTCTCCACTTAGTTGATGTAATCCTACGGATGAATTCTGTAAAAGCTCTCAATTATATATTCATATTTGTGTGTTATAGACTATGGCACTCAGTCACATGATGTTCAAGGCCCTAGTGATAATTACCAGCCCCTTCAAGAAGGTGGTGTGCCAGGAGCAGGTAAGAATTGTTTCATTTTAAACCTCAATAAATGACCAGTAAACTGTGAAAATTTGCTCAGAAGGGCAACTCAATGCCATCTGATGACCTTTCTCTGTTTAGAAGAGCTTGTCATCGACACTGACCTATGAGGTCAAGTGGTTAATTGTGCTCTTTTTATTACACTATGAACCAGTACTGACTCTTTACATGTTTATAAACTCATGATATGTTCATTTGTTCTGTATTGATCAGTGCCTTTTAATGTTCTCCTTAGCCATGTAATTGTGAGTAGAAATTTTACTTGTCAAATACTTGACTCAGTGCTGCTAGTTTAGCCTCTTAGAATTGTTTTCAAAGATTGCAACTTGCACTAGTTGAAATTTGCAGCTAATGTGTTGTGTATTGCTGTGCTACTTCTGTCTATATCTTATTTGGTGGTAGCTATACTTGCCGCTGCAGTGGTGTTGCTGTACCAAACTGCTCTAAGACACTCGTAAATATACTCCTAAGGCAGTATGAAGTCAATGTTCTATTTTTTGAAGCCAAATCTATGCAAGCACATCATCAGCACTAAATGTCTCGTTTGTTTTTGCACACTTGATTATTGGCAGGAAGGGTAAAACTTTTGGGTTTCGGTTTGTTCAATGTAATATAATGGGCATTGTGCTTGTCAGCGTAATGCAACTTTGCAATGTAGTAAGACAACTCCGTGCTCATAAACTATAACTGTGTACTGTATAGAGATATCATGAGTCAGGCTGTCCTTGTTGTGATAATAGTTCCTACCTATAACACAAATAGCATTAGTTTATTTCATAGAAGAAATATAGAAGTTATTTTATATCCCGTGTTCAGATTATGGTCAGACCAGAGTATTTTGTATATTTTTGCTTTACTTGAGATAAATGCAGTTTTCTATTGCTTGTGTTTGTCCTGTTATTATAGGTATATAATGCACGCCAATATTTCATCTAAATTTCTTACAGTTTGCGATTTATCATTTCTTAATTTGAGCAGTTGGCCTATTCCACTTCAATAAAAGAGTTTTAATATTCATAAATTTATGCGTTGACCAAAGTTGAGGTTGATTAAAATATTCTGGTGTAATCTAGTTTATGATTGATATGTCTCTATTTCTGTTAACGATTAGTTTTGTGCCCTGTTAGTGTTTGAATTCAGATTTTAAATATTTCAGGTGCTAATGTCAAGCCACACGAGTATCATGGAGAGATGAATCCCATGCCTGGTACAAGATCTCGCCCTTACAACCACAACGAGGTATGCATTGTAATGGTGTGCTGTACAGTATCAAGCACCACTATACTATGTTTATTAGTTTTTTAATTGAAAATAGTTTTATGAATGTCACATGTGATTTAAAGATTATGATGAAAACTAAATTCAGTCATGGGATTGTGAGCTTGTAATTAAATACTATTTTATGGTAACTTAGCAGATATTGTGATATTTTGTGTTCTGTAGGGATACCATTATGGCACACTGCCAAGACGGTCTGCTAGTTTACGAACGAAAGTAAACACTGCCTTGCCAACTCGTTGGCAGAAACGCTCCTAAACTCGTATAACTAGTTGTTAAAATGTAAATAGCTGAAGCGATTTTTCCTTTTCACAACTCCCTAATGTACAGCTTGAATTCCAAATCCAGCTTATGCTTTTATTGAATGATATTCACAATACATGCTTGTAGGAGGCAATTGTATGCTTTGGTAAGCAGCATATCAGTTGCTAAGTAGCTGCATGCTGGGGCACAGGAATGTCCAAGTTCACTGTTGATTTGTGTATGCTTGGTTTGCTATTGTCTGGTATAAGCACTTCTAACAGTGCTTATAAAATTACCCTGTGATCATTTCGTTTGCTAATGATATATTGTCTCTGTACTGTCTTTATAAATTGTAGATGTGACACGGGTGGTTATTTGAAACTTGTCTATAATCCATCTTATATGTTTGATAAATTAGAATTATGCTTGCAATCACTAATGCATTGAGGATTACTGATTAGTATTTCATTATGTGGCAGCATGAGAATATTATTAATGTGTTACTAAAATACTCCGTATATATTGTAATGTATTTTATTTCTGTTTTACAAGGGAAAATTAGATCAAGTTAAAGAAACTAAAAAGCCAACTAGAAAACCAAGATCCAAGTCCTGTTCTAAAGCAAGACCTCGTTCTCGCTCTGCTGGGAGAAGACGAGTCACAAAGAAAGTCTAACTGATGTTAACAACTTCATTTATGTAAAGCAGTGTTAAATCACTTTAAAACCAAATTTTTTACATTGCAATGCAACATATTTATTATACTCAATTTTATCTTTTTAACTGTTGTAGTATAATTTAGACTGTTGGTAATGTTCATGATAGCCTATTGGCACACATGTATGCAGAATCTTATTTTATGCCGATCATTTAATGCTCAAAAATTATATGTACGATAAATGCCAATAGGCTATAAACTTGATTTTTGTGTTCCCTTTGCCTAAACTACAAAAATATGGCTACAAGATATTTTGCATAAATACAATACACTATAAAATACATGAACAATGCAGCAAAAGATATAAAGTAAAAAAATCTTGAATAGTTTCAGTTAGTTCAATGTAGTCAAAAAATTGCTGGTGTAATTATATTATACTAACTGTACTATGTAATTAAAAGAAATGCTATTCGAAATAGATTGTTTTTGAGCAAATTATGTGAAGTACATAATATATTAGATTGTCGCGAACCGTGCTAAAATGCTGGAATTTCTGTCCTTGGAGTGTCTTTCAAATCGTCATCAATGAAAAGTATCACCTGAAAAATAAAGGTTGAACATGTGTACAGTGAAATTGGAATCTATGCCAATTGCCATCACCTGCCACAACCATTCTGATACTTACTAAAAATGAGCAGAACATGGCTCCTGCAGACAAGAAATGCCAAATATCATGACCGTCAAAAAAGTCGAGAACAATACAAGGAGCATTTAAATTTCTTGATTGTGCAGGTGTTTTCTAAAACAAATAAACACATTTGCAACATGTGCCACGTATATATGCAAGATTAGATTGACTGCTGATACATATTAGCTGGAACTGCAAGAGAAAAGATTTGAAATACTGAAATGTTGTAGAGAATTAAGGTAGCCAAGTATTTGACACTTGAAAGTATTAAATCATATAGCAGTACGTACTTGCCAGTCTGTCAAGTGGTTGAAAAAATACTTTAATGCAAAAGCCCACAAAACAATGGAAAGCAGCATAAATATCCATGCCTGAGGAACAGGTATCTCCTTACGCGTTGACTAGAAAAAAGAATTTTGCAATTAAGTAAGAAGTCACTGAAAACACGATAAAAACATGAATGACTAACTTGAAACTTCTAGTGCTATGTGCACCCAGCTACACAACTATAAACATCAGCTCACATAATAATATTACTTAAGGATGCATATGAATATATTAGTCAATGCACATGCTACATGATGCTATATAATAGCACACTAATATCTAGCACTAACATTTATAATAATTTCATTTCGTCTACATGACATTTACAGACATATTTTTTGAAGATACACCACACAGTCATGACTTTATTTAGTAATTCCAACAAATGCACTTTAGGTATAGCGATATAGCATAATATTAAGTAGGTATCTGGGTCATTGAACAGTGGTTTTGGGCCGACCTCTTACAGTATTTCTTTAAATGACCATAATATTTATAAGTGTTAATGATTTTTCATTATACTATGCAAGTTGAATATCAAAACTGAAAAAAGTTGTTTAACTAGTAGGCAAAAAGTGTACACTTTGAAAGTTAATTATAATAAACATCAATATTTTTTTAATCATGTTATTCACAGATGAATATTATAGTGTACATACCTTCATTACAATGTAAAACAGAAGATACAGCGCAAGGTTCATAATTGTTATTTCCAGCATAAAAGTTGCAAAATCGGCGGGTTGTGTTATCACTCCGTAAAGGCCCCTATAAAATAATATTGGTGAATAACTAAATAAACTGAATAATTACAATTCACTCGAAAAGAAGCTTAAAGAATCGTGTTCCCAGTTATATATAAAAAAAATTTCCTTTACGTTTATAGTCGATACTCACATGCCCCAGTTGCAGGCATTCATAAACAGTAGAAAGCCAAACTTTACCTACAAAAACATTTAGCTTTTAGCATTTAACATATGCAATGAAATTTTCTCAAACTGATGAATATTATACATTATGAATAATCTATTAGGAAATAAAATTTAAGACAGAAAACAGCATTGAATGCTAGTAACCATGTTGAAGCAAAAAAATATAAAATATATCTTTGAAAATGTATGAGGAAAATAAAAGATATTAAAAAGAGTATATCTCACATGAAACAGAGTTGTGGCTTATCATACAAGACTTACAGGGTAAGTGAGT
This sequence comes from Bugula neritina, assembly GCA_964035545.1. Taxonomy (NCBI): domain Eukaryota; kingdom Metazoa; phylum Bryozoa; class Gymnolaemata; order Cheilostomatida; family Bugulidae; genus Bugula; species Bugula neritina. The sequence continues at coordinate 27,537,705 of OZ037765.1, forward strand.
GCTAAACACTTTTTCTTATCACTTTTAACTGAATAAAAGTGATATTTTATGCTCTGCATCAATGCTTTGTCTAAAACAAGTGTATTATGTTCTATACCCATCCATGTATTACAGGAGAGAAATCAAACAGTGATATATTATAGTATCCATAGCTTTTGCTGCTTTTACTTACTGGCATAAATTTAGTATAAATAGTGGAAGTTGTCTTCAGACAAAGGTCATGCTTTAGTCCATTTGTAATTACTAAGACCACAACTTGATGTTTTAGGTTCAAAGTTTTGAAATAAAAAATATTTTTGACTAGTTCAAGTGTAGATAAAAGAATATAATATACTCACTTAATAACATATCACATATAAATATGAACAGCATATTGTAAGAATTGTAAAATATGTATGGGAAACATATGATCAAAACTCAGCTGAATACAACTGTATATAACCTTACCAAACTTGAATCGCCCCACATAGTAAATTTTGATGCTCAAATACGCGACGGAAGGAAGATAGAACAAGGTGAACACAAACCAGAATACTGGAGAGATGAACAACTACAAGACAAAATAAAACTCAACAGTGCCTGATGAAAAAGGGAACAAATATTTGGGTTCACACATGAAATAAAAATACATAAAATAATCTGCTATTGTCATGAAAATGCCAATTTTTGTATAATTTCGTGTTTCAACATTCATTCTAATAAACACAGTGTTGCATTAGTTGCATTATAGTTGTGACATTAAATCAGGAAAACGACAAGTAATTTGCTTACCACGCCAACAGCTGCAATGATGATGATAATGGCGAGCGATATGAAGGCTGTATGTGCATTAGCATTGATATCAGGGTGTCTGGATTGGAATAGTCTAAGAGTTAGTAAACCGCCCAGTATGTACATGAAAGCTGTGTCTAAATAATACAGAAATCACAGCTAGATAGTATAAATAGCAGATAAACTAAATACTTATAGTTATACTGTAATAATTTTATGCGTGGAATGTTATGATTCGCTGCATGTAATTATTGGTGTGGGTTATTAGCTGATGGAACACAGTGACTCTTTGCTGAGAATATTTATTAATAAATAAATAAGAAGGTTTATACTCACTATCCTTTATTGCACTCCAATATATATCCAAAAATAGAAAAAGAGTTAGAGAGGATAACTCCTTACATCACGTGGAAAACTATATGTACTACTATTATTCTAGGTATAAGGTAAATAACTATGCACTAAGTATACAAGTGTCCTGGCTTGGTAGCTCCGAGTTGTGTCTTCATCTGATGCTGGCAGTCAACTAAATTCACTGGGTTCTCGCTTCGTTTTATATGTTTGGATGTGACTAGTCTAGAAAGTTCCATGCGAATTCGAGGGAGTTCGCTCGAATCGCAGGGTAATAACAAAAGGTTCGCAGGAATTCGCTTAAATCGAGCGAACTCCGAGGGCGAATCCCAGTCATCTCTATTATGTAAGCAGTCCTATGCGTAGCTAGGAACAATAGCTAATCCAGTCAGTACTATAATAACACGTAGCTAGGAACAAGGACTGGGGCTATGCAGCTGATACATTTAAGAAAAACACACATTCCATGGGAATGAAAGAAATACTAGTAAGAAATATACGCAATTCTACCACAATACACACACCACTCAACTCCATACACTACAGCACAGCATTGCATATATTAGTAAATAATTATAGTTGTCATACATACCAAATTGGAAGTTGTTGTAACTTGGACAGACATGGTAACACCCACTCATTATTCCTTCGACAAACAAAGCTAATCCCATAGCGTAAAAGATACCCGCATGCTGGGGAATTCCTAGAAGTTCCCGTTCTTCTTCGGGTTTGTTCATCGAGTCCCGAAACCTAACAATATTACAGCTGGTGAACTCTTGTTGAGTAATGTAGCTAAATTTCAAACATAATAATTCAAAACTTACATTCCCATGCAGCATGCTAGCAAGTTGAGTGAGTTGAAGCGTGAAATACCTGAAATAAGTAATAATAATAAAGAGAATCCCAAGCAGAATGTAACCAATATTACTAATCACACTATTGAAGCTGTGTAGACCTCCCAGATGTCTTGAGCAGAGGAAGTTGTAGTAGCAAGTGTCTTGGTTGCCAGATAAATTTAAATACTAAAAAATAGAGTGATTCAACAAAAATGAGTATGGTGAGGTACAGTGGTGCTATATACAAAACGCAATAAACAAAAATATGCAGAACGACACCAAAAAATCATTAAAGAACAAATACAAAGTGTTGGGAGTAATTATAATACAACATTATGACCATGTATACCACTATACAGATATAAACACTTTTAACATAAAAACGTTACTAGAGTTTACTTCATATCAATAAACCAAAAAAAAAAGAGAATACTACTTGAGAGGCCTAGAAATCACACAGGTCATGTTTGTGTGGAAGAAAACCTTCCCTGCCCAGGATAACATTCTCTTTTGGAAGTTATTAGTTTGAGTATATATTATAAAATTGGCCAGTTGATTCATATAGTTTGTGGGGTGTGTTTGAAAGATAAATAATGTATTAAAAACTGATAAAACATATTGTTTAAATAAAAATGTGTGCATATTGTAGCTTAAAAGCCAGAAGTTTCCAAATAAAATGTAACCGAAGTGGAGTATTACATAAATTATACCTTCTGATATGCCAACACCAACTGGATAACTGGGAGAGCGTAGAAAATTGAAATACTAATGAGGTTTCTAAAACAAAATGGTTACACAGACATTACAGTCTAGATTACAATAGGTCACTTTGGTGAGACAGAGTGGGGACAACTCCCACATCAGCTTGTTATTTGAAAGGTCGATATAAAATGAATATAATGGTTAAATTGATTAAATAAAATTGCTAAACAGCTTATGCACTCATTTTACAATGACCAACTAGACTGAAGTCCTCCACAACTAAAGGCGGAAACAGTGAACTTTACTATAAACTACAAACTCTTACCTTGCTCTTATAGTATAAACCAGCAAGAATAAGATTGTAAGTTCAATCATTGTAAAGGCTAAATCCCAAATTTTAAATTTGAAAATTATGCTTATATTTATAAGTACAACATGAACAAACATGAACAATAAAACACTAACCTCACGTATAACATATATTTCTTCCGAAGATGGGTGGATGGTTTTCTAGCCATGTCAGCCACCATGAGGTTTTTCTGAAAAAGTATGTATTAATTGCTCTATAGTATGTATTAGTTGTTCTGTAGTGTGTATTAGTTGTTCTGTAGTATGTATTAGTTGTTCTGTAGTGTGTATTAATTGTTCTGTAGTATGTATTAGTTGTTCTATAGTATGTATTAGTTGTTCTATAGTATGTATTAGTTGTTCTGTAGTATGTACTATTTGCTCTGTAGTATAAATATCAATTAATGTAGTCTTCACTTTTCAAAACTGTAGTCTAGTAGCCATGTTAAAATATAAGAAAACGCAATTAATCCTGGCTGTGAGATATAAATTTTATACCATGAAAAGATATTTGTGAGAGAGAACAAACCTTCAGCCTATAAACATCTTTTATCTCATCCTGGTCAGCCAGTGTGTCAGCATCTAACAGCAGACTGTCATCATAATTAATATCATTAATAGATGTGTTACCAGCCCTAGCAGGTGCTTCTGTGTTCCCATCACTGGCAGGCGCTTCTGTGTTCCCATCACTAGCAGGTGCTCCTGTGCTACCAGCACTAGCAGATGCTTCTGTGTTCCCACCACTGATAGTAGGCACTGTGCAGCAACAAACAACGCATGTTATTCTATAAATAGGCAGTCAACAAATTTCAATCCTTTTATTTTTGAAATTGTATCAAATTATGCTGAAAGTTTGGAAAGCCCCCTTTAGAAAGGATATTATTTGCTCAATCCTTATCCTAATGGCCGACTTATGATTTTAAGACCTGCTTTATTACTAATGAACACAGTAGACCTTCATATATTGCACTGGGCTTTACGTAGGCAAGGACGTATAACAAGTGTGGAAAGAGGAGGAGAAAGTGGGATGGTATAATGCTGGTATAACTGAACATTACAATGACTTTATATATACACTTTCTATAGCCTGTATAGCTGGCATATCGTGTCTATGTAAATAAGTCTAGCAAAAAGCTATGGGTAATGCTAGCAATTGAAAGGAATATATTTTATAGGCCGGCACATTGAATGTTAATGAATGAATTATATATATTCATTGACTAAGAAAAACTCAACAAAATACCCAACTTTCATGTGACATATTTGAAACTGATAGAATAGAATATTAATTCAACTACAAGGATAAAATGTATAAACGTGCACTAACTGAACCTACCTGGAGAAGTCACCTCAATTTCTTGGGCTTCTCTTCTCTTTTTCCTACAAATAATCAACTTTTAAGTCTCAACAGAAATCAACAGGCCATTGGTTGGAAAGTATTACAGAGAGAAAATATTAGCAGCAACCGAACACCCAACATGAAGCAGCAAAACTTTGGACTCACCAAAGTTTGATTACGAGGAGATAAAGTTTGATTATGAGGAGATAAAGCCCGGCAGCCACGTAGTATGCAGAGCAGTAGCCAACTGCAGCCAGCAAAGCAAATTTGTACACAGTCTCTGTGAAAGGAGAGATAGATTAGCATGGGATAGTAATTGAGACAATAAGTTTTACTAAAACAAGTCAGCATCAACAGAATGCTAATGAAAAATGCACCCCCCCCCCCCCGTCCTTCCTGCTAGTTGATAGTGTAAGCAGAACATGAGTAGCTTTATCATTCTTTTACATAACAATAAAGGGAAAAGAGAATTACTTCAGTTTTAAAAAGATTTTACCGTAAAATTTATATTCTAAGCCACACTTACCATCTATATGGTCTTCAATCCAAAATTCCATATTTTTCACTTTTGGATCTGCTCAAAAGCATGAACAAGATAGAAATATAAAACCATATAAACACAAGTCGAGTACAGAGAAAGGATTTAATAACCTGTTCTTGAAATACTCTTTAAAATGATATATATATATATACATATATATATGTATGTATATATATATATATATGTATGTATATATATATATATATATATATATATATATATATATATATATATATATATATATATATATATATATATATATATATATATATATATATATATATATATCAGGGTTAGGGTCAATTACAAGTAAATGTAAATAATTAAAATTACAATTTGTCAATTACAATTATAATTAAAGTTAAAAAGCAATGTAATTAATTACAATTACAATTACTTTTGTTCTCACAAGGGATAAATAGAAGTTATACAATGTCACTTCTAGGGTCCAACTACCAGAGGCAATTTTGACGGTGGTGAACCTTCTTTGTTCTCAACAGTGATACTATTGGGTCATTACATGCCAAATCAGCCAAATTTTAAGGGGTCCCACGCCTTTGTGTCTCGGATTTGCTCATATTTGCACCAAATGGACCTACACATGTCTGGAGTACTATTCGTGAATATTTCTGGCCTGACACAAAAACGTTTTGAGAAATGACTACTTTTGTGAACAAAAGTTGAGAAATATTTTGAGGAAAATTTGTGATTTATACTTTTAGACTAATTTATAAACGTCTATATCTCAATCATTTTTCTAGATGGAACCTTAAAATTTGATGTGGTGAATATTTGAAGTTTTTCAAAATTTACAAAAATTTAATCATATTCAATGGCTTAGCATATATGCACACAAGGTATTCTGTAGTATGTGTTGCTACTAGTGCAAATTGATAGGTATTATTTAATCATTTTAAGGCTCAGTCTAGAAAAATGATTGAGATATGGATGTTTATAGATTGGTCTGAAAGTAAAAATCACAAATTTTCCTCAAAACTTTTCCCAACTTTTGTTCACAAAGTAGTCATTTTTCAAAAAGTTTTTATGTCAGGCCAGAAATATTTAAGAAGAGTACTCAGGACATGTGTAGGTCTATTTGGTGTAATATGAACAAAATCTGAGGGTTTCATCCCACATAGACGCTTCCCAGAAGACGCTATTTTTTATTTTGTAACATAATAATGTATATAACTGGTGTATTGATTGCTATATAGCTAATTTGCTTATTATAACTACTATAGCGACTATAAAGTGTCTGGAATAATAGCCCACTTTTCACAGATTTGTGTGGGGTAAAAAACAGTAATACATTAATAATAGACATTATTTTTAATGAATACTTATCAAAAAAATATTTTTTTCAAATAACAAAAAGTATAGAATATGCAAAATTAATAAGTTAATGCAGATCAAAGGAATTTATTTATGTGCTAAATAGGAAACAATTGATCCAAGTTTATCTAAATATACATTTATTTTAGTAATGTTCAAATAAATTGCACATAAAATATGCATTGCACCGATATAAATAAATAGAGTCTAACTGGGAAGCGTCTATCTGGGATGACACCAATCTGAGACGCAAAGGCGCGGGCCATTTGGTGAGTTGGCATGGAATGACCCCATACTATATTGACTTAATCTGAACTTGTTATTTAACATGGTAGGCATGGTAGGAAAAGAATGAATTTTTTAAGATTTAAAAGTTTGAAGTAATTGACATGTAATTATAAAGTACTTGTAAAAATCAATTACATTAGATATGTAATTAATTACAATTACATTTCTATACATCAATAGACCATGTAAAACTCAGCCAATCAGCGAAGTGTACCAGGTCAATGTCTTACCATTGTAACTGATATAAAATTCTGCAAGTTCAATTGCAAAATGCATGCTTCTAAAAGCTAGTTGTGCAACTTTTTTTTCATGCATTATTTAATTTCATATCTTAAATTGATGACTCTTGAAATGATTTTTTAAACTGTCTAAATTAAGTGTTTATAAAACGAAATTAAAAATTGCATGTCTAGAAAAATGACCTGGTACACTTTTGCAACTTAAGGCCAATTATTACATAACTGCCAGCTTAGTAGTTATTTGTTGTTGCAGCTTGAATGGGTTATTGTTTAGCATTGGAAGCTTGCAGTAAACATCTGTGAATTTGGTACATGACTTCGATTGGCTGGTTTTTGAATGGCCCTTTAGTATATGCATCTGGATGGCTGGGTAGTGTAGACTCCGCCTACATCTAGCTAATGTACAGTAGCCAATCCACAGTAGCATTACAAAATTTCTGTTCAACAAATGAAATATTCTGGTCATTTGTTTTGTACTTTACAATAGTAAATATTCTATTCAACTAGAATTTTATTGTATGTAAGCCATGGGAACTACTAAGAGGTTAAATCAACCACCCATGCTGGTAATATTGTTGCTCGCAGTAATAGCAAGTCCACACCGTATAAATATACACATAAGTTATTATGTGCAGCTTATGAATGCTGAAATGACCCCATTTCTTACTTTCAATTTGAAAAAAATTGTATTACATATTCTGCCACTTCTGCACCAAGAATTTGTTTTCCTTTTAAATTTTGAAGATAGTAGTCAGTTTCTATAGCAGTCAACATCCACAACATAAGCTTCTAAATAAACTATAAATATATGGTAGCATATTGGCTTTGAAAGCTCAGAGGGATGTTCAGCTTCTCTCTTGTTGGAAAAACTATTAGATTGTTCAGTTCGTTTGCTAAAATATCTAATGTGTTTTTGAAGGTTTTGCTTGCTAGCAATCTAGAGATATAAAAAAGGCCAGCAAGCATTTGAAACTGTAAACCTTGACGCAGTTTCATCAAAGCCAATAAAAGTTTATCTTGTCTTGTAAACTTTTTTCTGAGAGTGAGAACTTTCATCTTCAGACATATAAATCTAAATATAGAAAATAAAGAATGAAAATTAAATTATGATTCAAATTATAATGTATGTGCTAAATAAATTTTGTGCTTAGTTTGTATTCATTCAGCAGTTTTTACCCTCTGGTAAGTAGCTTCAGTTATATTTTGCAACAACTATGAAGTTCGAGAACTGCTAGCTGAAAGCCCTGGCCACACGATCGTGAGAATCACACGAAATCGTCTATTTGACACGAAAAAACATTCGTACGAGAAAATTTGAGGGAATTCAAACGAAATCGTCATCGTTGGGTGTGCACAACGATGACGATGGACGAAAAATCACAATCAACGATAAGTACCATTTGATTGGTCAATAGAATTTTAGCAACAGTGATTATTTCATTTCTACTAAGTTTCTCTATTTGGCAATGTTTTGCTGCTTGTATCTCGTGCAAGACTCATTCACGGACTAATAAAAATGACTTGTTGCCATATATATATATGTATATATATATATATATATATATATATATATATATATTATGCACGCCAAATAGTTACTACAAATTTCAAAAATAGCATAAATTAAGTAGTATTACTATGCCTATTTGCATCCAATTTACTAGTCTTACATTTATAGCAACTGTAAAGTATTTTGCGTAAAATAGCTATTGCGAGCATTTTTCAATTCATATTCACATGGTAATCACAGCGAAGCTTGAACTTTATAGCTTTGTATTTACGTGCATGAGTGAGTTTTAATTTTTTTTTTATTTTATATGCATAAAAAATGTTTTTAAAAACTTTACCAATAAACAAAACTAAAAAAATGTACACATAAAGTACCAAAACAATAACAAAAATGGCAAAATTTTTCCTCTATAACTTATATAAACTTGCGGTACCAATCTCGGCATAATGACTTTTCGTTTAAACGATCATGTGGCTGGTCAATACGAAAAGATAACTCACGAATAATCGTCACACGAGTTTCGTGTCATTCTCACGATCGTGTGGCCAGGGCTGAAGGCTTGACCCAATATATCACCAACCAAACAAAATGTAATGTGTGTCAACATGTGTTACATAATACTGTAACAGTACATGGTAAGCTAGTTGTATGAATACATGCTTTGAATGAAGTTATGAGTTTAAACAAATAGTGTTGACAAACAATTATTACTTCATTTTATAATTATACTATAACTAATTCAAACCCATATTATTTCTAGAATAGCATTTAATAATGTTTGTGAATAAGTGAAACTAGTAACAAGTGTAAACCATTTTAGTTTTAAACACTGAGTTAGTTTCAGCTAAAAATTAGATTAGGAGGCCACTTTTGATAAGCTTTAAAATAACCAAGGAAAATTTAAGTCAAAACAATTAACTTTTCCTGGAAAAGGGAGTCAACTTGTCCACAAATAAAAGACTGCTGCTTGTTTAAATAAAACCCTAAACTAAATGAGTCAAAGCATACAGATGACCACTGTGGTATTTATGAACATCTTACATAAAACAACATATTTAATAAAAAATGTATGAATGATGTACTCACACTGCAACAAATTTAATTAAAATGACAGTTTTACTACACATCAAATTTAATCAATGTAGAAATTTTAGCATAGTGAGACTTGCATTGTTTATTTGTAATAAACCATAGTCTATCTTTGCGATAAGAAAATCATAATTTTCACCTTGCTAAAAAATAGTATAGAGAACGTGTAGGTATTCCAGTATAGAACTTAGTTTGCTCATCTGTAGTGGTGAAAGTTTTAAAAACTTTTACTTTTTCAATAGTTGCTTTTTGTTTAAACGTGGAACTTTTTGAGCCTTTTCTTCCAACTTTTGATTTTCGTCTATCAATAGAATGGGCAGATCTTTTTTTCTGAGTAGTTGATGATTCTGGTAACTCAGTTACTTCTGATGAAGTCTGACTATGAGGATGGCTGTCAGATGAGTTCTGTTGCTCTATATCAGCTGACTCTGTTGATAACGCTTTCTGTTCGATTCCTTCACATGTTTCATTAAAACCACTGTTTTTTGTGCGTCTTACATTATATGCTTTAGTGCGTCGATAACCCAAATGAAAGGTTGGAGTTGGATTTTGCTCAGTAGACTGACCATCCTTATAATTATGATAGTCTGCTATGCTCTCTGTAATCTACAGCCACCATTGGTGACTGATGAAATTTAGAATTTGAAGTAAAAATGTGTTATTTTTACCTGTGCCATTTTATAGAAATCTATATCTAACTTTTATATAATATTCTTGTAATTTTTCATCATAGCAAGAACTAAATTACATTGTTTCCACACTAATATTTCATAAATTTATAGTTTATTTGAAAGCTTACGTTGTTTATTGTGGATGCAGTTGACTGTTGCAGAAATTGACTACTATTTTCAAAATTTAAAAGGAAAACAAATTCTTGGTGCAGAAGTGGCAGAATATGTAATACAAGTTTTTTCAAATTGAAAGTAAGAAATGGGGTTATTTCAGCATTCATAAGCTGTACATAATAGCTTATGTGTATATTTATACGGTGTGGACTTGCTATTACTGCGAGCAACAATATTACCAGCATGGGTGGTTGATTTAACCTCTTAGTAGTTCCCATGGCTTACATACAATAAAATTCTAGTTGAATAGAATATTTACTATTGTAAAGTACAAAACAAATGACCAGAATATTTCATTTGTTAAACAGAAATTTTGTAATACTACTGTGGATTGGCTACTGTACATTAGCTAGATGTAGGCGGAGTCTACACTACCCAGCCATCCAGATGCATATACTAAAGGGCCATTCAAAAACCAGCCAATCGAAGTCATGTACCAAATTCACAGATGTTTACTGCAAGCTTCCAATGCTAAACAATAACCCATTCAAGCTGCAACAACAAATAACTACAAAGCTGGCAGTTATGTAATAATTGGCCTTAAGTTGCAAAAGTGTACCAGGTCATTTTTCTAGACATGCAATTTCTATTTGCGTTTTATAAACACTTAATTTAGACATTTTAAAAAATCATCTCAAGAGTCATCAATTTAAGATATGAAATTAAATAATGCATGAAAAAAAGTTGCACAACTAGCTTTTAGAAGCATGCATTTTGCAATTGAACTTGCACAATTTTATATCAGTTACAATGGTAAGACATTGACCTGGTACACTTCGCTGATTGGCTGAGTTTTACATGGTCTATTACAAATTACATTCAATTACTTGAAGAAATATAATTAATTACAACCAATTACAATTACCCCAATCTTTATATATATATACGTATGTATGTATATGTATATATATTGTCAACTAGCTCATAAATGAAGCCATTGAAGCTAAACTTTATAAATGAATAAATAAAATCTCACCTCCCATGGGAATCATTCTTTCCTGACTGGAACAAAGTTGATCATTGGGCATAACAGCAAACACAATATACACTGCCTTCGATACACGCTGTAAACAAATATACATACAAAATACTTTCCAAACATAAAATTTAACTTTTAGCTTAAAATAACTTTAATTAATCAGCTAGTCAAGAGTGTCAAATGGGAATTTCAGGGAGTTACATTCATGTATAGGATTTCAATAATAACAACTGTAAGCAGGCATACAAAAATATGAATCACAACAATTAAAGACTCAATTCTATACTAAATTAAACGGGTTTATGTCTGATAAAAAGTAGCTGCCTTCAGTGAGAGCTCAAGAAGAAATCTGATGCCATTTCCAAGGATTTAGTCCCCATTTCACTAAATTATTATACAAACATCCATCTTAATAAGCAGGGCAGTGAGAGTGCCTTGGCTAGGGGGGGCTGTGCCAGAAATTCCCCCAGAGCAACTAAGGAGGTGAGTGGGAGTAAAATGTGAGTGAGAGTAATATATAATAGTGTTAAGATTTTCAGTTTTAGGGTTGATGTGCTATCCAGCGAGTCTATTTATCTACTATAGAACTACACCAGGCTAAGTCGAGTGAACGAGTATATTTTATACACAACTATACATTATAAAAACACGATACATTATTTCCAAACAAGTTACACATCTAATCTATTTCACACTCTAGCTTCGACTGAGTTAGCAGCGGGAAACTACAATTGCTGCTAACTATCAACTACGCTAATTGGCTATCCATTGTTCCGGGTCAATTACGCGACCCTACATGTTGTGCTGCTGGTAGTTCCACGAACCACCACACCGCCCCCACCAGCAGAAAGCCATCTTTCTGATATATATATAAAAAGAACATTCAATAGTAATTGCATACATCAGTGGACAAATAATACATAATATACAGGAAGAGACATAATAATAGACAGAGTCATTATAACGATCCGTTGCATACAATTGGCCAGCTGTAGATAGACGAGGAATACTAGCTAGCTGTGGTATTAGACAAGGAATAACCTGTCTAGCAGTTAAGCATTTGCACGATTTTGGTTCCTCACCAAATGTGGAGTTGCGGAGTATTCTGGGTAGCCTAACTAGAGTCCTTGTTGGGCACGCCGGTGCTTGGCTTGGCATGTACGCAGTTTCCGTTTCATACGACATACGGATCCCTTTAGCTGGAAGAGTCCTGTTGTAGTGTTAAGTAGATCTGGTGCCAGCTGGGTGAACTCTTCTTGTAATCGTAGGAGGCGTTCTTCTACTGTGGCTAGTCGTACTGGGTCTGGGGACGGTGTCCGTCTGCGGCGTAAGGGTGGACTGGGGGACCTGGTCCGTCTCTTCGCCGGGGTAGGGGAGATCTCTCCTTCTTCTGGATATGTAGTTTCCTCGGGGGTGTATGTAATTTGAGGGTGGTCAGACACCAGCGGGGATTGTTGGCGGGCGCTGTCTAACACACGTTGGAACCCCGAGGACAAAACGGCTAATAGCATGGCCTTCTTCACCAGAGGTCGTATAAGCGTGAGGAACTCCGGGTACAGTTTAGCGTCGACCACATAGTTTTCTCTAGGGAAGCAGCCCGCCGCTCTGTGTCTGGTGACGGGGTAGGGATACACATCATTGTACCCGCAGGGCAGAATGTCAGTAGGAGATGAGCATTGACGTGTAGTTTAAGGGAACGGTGCGAGGCGCAATCTTCACCACAGATCTGGCATCTCGTCCGTCCTCTGGACCCCCAGGCCGTTTCTATTTCTTCCTCTGTTTGTGGAGACACCCACCGCCAACGGCGGCGTAGTGGCTCAGGCCGGTCACCACTAGCATAGTCCTCCGGATACGGAGCGGGAAGTGTTCTATCCCGTACCCTGGTTGTAGCGGGTCGAGTGTAATCTGAAAAAGTTTCAACAGTGTTAGTACAGTACACTGCTGTGTTGTCAGCTTGAACAGCTTGGCAACTCCTAATTCAGTTACCTCGTAGAGATTAATGATAGTGAATAGTCAGATAGAACCGTATTGCAATGAGATTATAAAAATCTCTAAGTCAAACTGAGTTCTTACTACGGTATTTCACTAACCTATCTCCAGCTCGATTGACTCAGTGAGTCAGAGCCGAGCGATGCAATCTAGTTTCGTATTAAGATATAGTTAACTCACCCCACGATCTGTTGTCGTAAGACATACTGAATATGTGAAATGGTTTGAACTACTGCTTAGAAACACGTCTACTCCTGACTGCATCAGCGTATGAAAAGATCGAGCAACGTGGTTGGGGTGCGTGATTAAGACTTTGTGCACCCGGCGGATGAATTTTATTTCTATTTCCGCCGATGTAAAAGTTGATATTTCCGTGGTGTTGACAACTCCCACATTTGCTCGATTCTTTTCTCGTACGGCTTTCCCCTAGACTTTCATGCGTGCCGCTTTTAACGCAGTCACATACGAAGTCCTTCAAGTATGCGGGGGGTTGCCTCGTACGCTGTCCCCTTTCTAGGGGGGTGACACGCTTGCCGGTTCGTTAGTAGGGGCCTCTAATGGCGTCTCTACTTCACCGTCAGCAGTCACCTCTTCTTGTTCTCCGGATGGAGCCCCTCCCTCCGTGGGGGTTTGCACTTCCGGAACCGGCTCGGTTTCTGGAAGTGATGGAATTAGACTTGGCGGTGGCGGACACGCTTCTGTTGGTAGAAGCTGCCGCTCCTCTCTCACCAAGTTTTCTTCCCGCGGTATGACCACTTCGTATTCAGGTTCATGCCGCCGTCGCCCGCGCGTTGTTGTCTGCCTCCTGGGCTCTAACAACGGGGGGGGCTTCTCCCACTCCGCCGGGGCTAGCCCAATACGGTTTCAAGCGAGACTCATTCTGGATAGACACCTGTCCTGAGCGCTCGATCTTGTACGTATGATTGGGCATAGCCTCGACGACCACGTAGGGGCCTACGAACTTAGGCTTCAGCTTATCAGCCTGTCCGCGGCGCCTACGGTAATTGACCATCCACACCTTATCTCCCTTTTGATAGAGAGGTGGTTCGTCGGAATCTTCGTGCCGCACCTTCCACTGCTGTTGACGCAGTATCTCGTGTGCGGCCTTCATCCGTTCCACTAGTTCACTGGCATACTCATGGACTGAGTTATCCTGCTCTGGAACGTGATAGGTGAGATGGTCAGGGACACGAGTCTCCCTCCCGAGCATCAAGAGGTTTGGGGTCTCACCAGTACTGGTGTGTGGGGTGCTACGGTATGCACGCATGACTTGCGGCAACACCGTATCCCATTCCTCTTGACCTCGTCCAAGGAGGAGACTCCGGAGTGCATCACCTAGCATCCGGTTGTTGCGCTCCACCACCCCGTTACCTTGAGGGTGGTAGGGGGTGGTCCTGCTCTGATTTACTCCCCAGAGGTGGCAAAGGTCGCTCATCAGTTGAGACTGGAATTGAGCGCCTTGATCAGAGTGTATCTGTTCGGGAAGCCCAAAATAACAGAATACGTGTTGGTCTAGTGCCCTGGCCACTGTTGGGGCTGATGCATCTGGAATAGCCAGAGCATCCGCCCACCTAGTAAAGTGGTCGGTTAGTACTAGGATCCAATTATTGCCTCTGGGGGTCAGGGGCATGGGTCCGACCAGGTCTACAGCGACTACTTGCCAGGGCCTACCAGCATATAGCCTCCGCCGTCCTGCTTCACCAGGGGGGCGGCTATGCTTACTGGCCTGGCAGATCTCACACTGTTTGACTCTGAGCCGGACGTCACGCTCCATCTGCGGCCAATACCACCGGAGTCGTAATTTGGATATCACTCGCTTGACCCCTGCGTGGGCCTGCTTGTGAGTATCCCAAATCAACTCACGGCGGATGGCTGTGGGGCAGACTACCCTCTTCCTTTCCGGGTGTCTGCCGCTGGCAGCTAGAGAGATGGTTAGCAACCCATCCTGCCCGATCCGCAGCGAGTCCCAACGCTGACAGTATAGCCGGAACTCGGCGCATCCCTGTCGTATGCGTTCTTCGCTGGGTCGTCGCCCTTCCCGTTTGGCCCGGTATATGTCTGCCACGACTCCAGGCAGCTCTTCTTGGAGCTTCTTCAGCTCTCGAACATTACCGGCCAGTACAGGGTTGGCGCGGAGGTTTTGTACATCCTACGGGGACTCATCAACTCTTTGCCTGAGTTGACCTTGATCCCAGTCAAACGGTGCTCCGTGATGAGCCAGCGTCTCCAACTCGCATCGCGGGGGACCTCCATCCCTCCTCTCGATGTTGAGACACTGTTTGCAACCTCCGTCAGGTCGGCGACTCAACCCATCCGCATTGCTGTGTCTCTTGCCCGGTCGATGTTCGATCCGGTATGAGAATTCAGCTAGGATTTCGAGCCACCGGGCGACCTGACTAGAGGGCTCTGCTCTCCTGCACAACCAGATTAGCGAGGCATGATCCGTACGCAGCCGGAACTTCCTGCCATATAGGTATGGTCTGAAGTGCTTCACTGACTTGATTACTGCCAGCAGCTCCTTGCGGGTAGTGCAGTAATTTCGTTCAGCAGGAGAGAGAGACTTGCTGTAGTAGGCTACTACTACCTCTCGGCCTTCCTGCACTTGTGACAGCACAGCGCCAACATTCTGGTCACTGGCGTCCGTGTCAAGGATGTACTCCAGAGTGGGGTCTGGGTAGGCCAAGACGGGCGCCGTTAGTAGGCAGCCCTTGAGGCGGTCGAACGCTTCTTGTTCGACTGGAGTCCACTGCCACGTCACTCCCTTTGCGGTGAGCCGGTTTAACGGCTGGGCTATGCCCGCAAAGTCTGGTATGTATTGCCTGTAATACCCTACCAGCCCCAAGAAAGCCCGGAGTCCGGTCAAGTCTTGGGGGGTGACCCAGTCTTCTACTGCCCGTACCTTTTCGGGATCCGTTGCCACGCCGTTTCGACCGACAACGTGCCCCAGGTACTTGACCTCCGGCTGCAATAGAGCGCACTTGGAAGGTTTGAGCTTAAGACCGGCACTTCGGAGTCTCTCGAAAACCTCCTGCAGACGACTGACATGTGTCTCGAAGTCTGGAGAGATTACGATGACATCATCGAGGTAGACCAGCAGTGTCTTCCAATGGAGTCCGCTAAGGACTTGTTCCATCAGCCTCTGGAAGGTGGCTGGGGCGGAGGTTAACCCGAAGGGCAGCACCTTCAACTTCCACAAACCGTCCCGTGTGATAAACGCCGCTTTCTCTTGGGCGTCGGGACTCAGAGGAACCTGCCAATAGCCGCTTAGCAAGTCTAACGTACTGAAGTACTTGCTGCCGGCTAGGGCGTCCAATGACTCGTCAATACGAGGTAGAGGGTAGGCGTCCTGTATGGTTACGCTATTGAGTTTGCGGTAGTCCACACAGAACCGCCAACTGCCGTCTTTCTTCCGGACCAGTACGACTGGCGAGCTCCACGCACTATGGGCGGGCTCTATCAGTCCCCGGTCCAGAAGATCCCGTACTTGTCGGCTAACCTCCTTCTCTTTCTCCGGCCCCAGCCTGCGCGTGGGCTGCCGGACAGGGACTGTCCCTGCAGTCAGCGGTATTTCGTGTCTGACAATTCCAGTCAGTCCCACGTCATGCTCTCCGCTGCTGAACACATCACCGTAGTCGCGTAGTAACTTAGCCATAGCTTGGCGTTCCCTGTTACTCGCGCAGCCGCCACTGGCTGTTTCATATAACTCCCGGAGATGTGTTGGGACTGCCCCTCGTCCCTGAATAGGGTGTCGAGGGAGTGCCTCTGTCGCATCATCCAGCGACGGGCCTACGTCTCCCTCCTGAACAGAGTGAAAACGGCCCAGCATCGACCCAGCCGGGAGCTTGATAGGCTCGGTAAAGGGGTTGACGCACTGCACTAAGATCTCCCCTTGCTCAGTCAGCTGATTCAGACTGCTGGCAAGTTGGATCTTTTCGTGCGCGCCTTCAACCACCCCGAGTCCAGAGATCCGGCTACTATTCACCCTGCAGTGAATGGTAACCCGGGAGCGGCCTGGTATGGTACGGTTGCGTACCACTTGCACACCTCCCACTAAAGGGCGGCCGAACTTGTCGACGCAGGCGAGTTCCCGCCCGGACATCATCATTGCAGATCTGCTAAAATCTATGTGACATCCGTGCCGTTTAAGGAACGGCATCCCGAGGATAGCATCCTCCTTGAGCTGACTGACGATGAACGTCTCTTGGATCGTTTGATCGCGGACTCGTCCCGTCAGCTCAATTATACCATAGAAGGGAAGGCACGACCCGTCAGCTAGGGTGCCGTATTCCCCTTCGTATGCTTCCATCTCGCCCCTGACCCTAGCACTGAGGGTGTCGAAGAGTTGGCGGCTTAAGAGGTTTGTGGTACAGCCCGAATCAATGAGAAAAGTAACAGCTTTGCCTTCCAGTTTACCGGGCAAGAAATAGCTGTTCCCATGGGGCTGCACCTGAACTCTCCTTTCAGGCCTTACTCTCGCAGGGAGTACCTCCCTCGCTTTGGGTCGCGAGGGAGGTCTCTTGGGGCGGTGATAGGTAGGCCTCGGGGGTGCCGAGGCTAGATTCTCAGCTACCTTTGTGTGCTCCCATCCAGATTCTTGGACTTGTAGCCCTGTGAATCTGTTGTGAAGGGGCATAGAAAAGGCAGCCGCGGGGCGAAGCCCCTTGCTGGTCCGTCGTGGCTGTTGCCACTGTTGGTTGCCAGTACGCGGTACCCGTCTGGGTGACCTGCGTTTCTTCTTCCCTAGAGGTTTCATCGTCGGCCCGCGGAAGGTGGGAACATCTGCGGGCCGCGGTAGTTTAACCCCTGATTTAGGAAGGGACAATATCGGCGGAAATGTCCTTGATTTCCGCACTCCCAGCAAAAACTGACTGTTTCTCCCTGTGGCGGCGCCGATGGCCGCATGGGCTCAGGGGCGATACTCACTGGGTTTTGTGGTGTCAGTGTTGCTATCAGCTTGGCTAGCATGTCCGTCAGTTGAGTGACTTTTGATGCCGTCGCCAACTGGGACACGGCAGCCGCGGCGGGGGTTTCCTCCCCTTGTCCCGCGGCCGTGTCTGCGCGGTCTATCTCCACTTGGCGGGAGCTTCCGCGACTTTTATGCATTTGGTTAGCTAGGAGGTAAGCTTCCCCCTCAGTCAGAGCATCTTCAACGGTGGTGACTCCTCTAGCTAGAAACTGGTGGTGGAGACCCAGATCGTCGACAGATGCTATGAAAGCGTCGAGGGTGTACCTCTCGCGGTTGACTGGGGGCAAGTCGCTGTACGCGATCTGTGCCAGCTTTATGACCGCGGCGGCATGCTCCCGCAGCGGGGTGCGGGGATCACGCCGCAACCTCTGCAATCGGGCCCTGGCATCTGTAGCAGAGAGGCCAAAGCGGGCCCGCAGAGAAGCAAAGATATTATCAATGTCTACGCCCAGCCCATAGGGCTTGGCTTTGTCCATCAATGCCATTCTAAGCTTCAGCAGGGCCACCCTAGGGGGCCACTGAGCGACGTCCATTACGTCGCTAAACTCTTGGATAAATTGTTCCACCTCCTCTTCACCCGTGAAGGTGGGCGCCTTTAACCTGTAGCGGTCTTCAGCTAGTTCTCGCGGAACCCTTCGCTCTTCTACTACATGGTTAACAGGCATTGTCTCTACAGCATTGTCTCTACGCTCACCTTCGATTGCCGGTGGTTGAGTTCCAGCATTTTCAGTCTCCATCTTGGATGCACTATCCCACTGCTGCCACCACTGTTAAGATTTTCAGTTTTAGGGTTGATGTGCTATCCAGCGAGTCTATTTATCTACTATAGAACTACACCAGGCTAAGTCGAGTGAACGAGTATATTTTATACACAACTATACATTATAAAAACACGATACATTATTTCCAAACAAGTTACACATCTAATCTATTTCACACTCTAGCTTCGACTGAGTTAGCAGCGGGAAACTACAATTGCTGCTAACTATCAACTACGCTAATTGGCTATCCATTGTTCCGGGTCAATTACGCGACCCTACATGTTGTGCTGCTGGTAGCTCCACGAACCACCACACCAGCAGAAGTATCCAATGGCTAGCTATAATAATGAAATAATATTAGTTTTAACTTGAGCTGTTCTTGAATCATAGAGTTATTCAATACTAGCTAAAAAAACCCATTCCACTGCTTCCTTCTGAAGTATCAGCTGGGTATACAGATAATTGTACAGAAGTGCTAAATTCACTGCCTTTTAATACCCAAAACTTAGATGAATTAAAGATGTCATTGGTTATATGCAAACTAGCATTTGTTTGAGTAGAATTATTTATAGGGAGAAGCCTAGGAGAGCTGGGTGTATATTATTACTTACATTATTATTAATTATGAGGGCAGCCTTTTGGAGAAAAGTTTGGAACATGACGCCTGTCTCAATGCTACCAGCGAGATCCTGTATTGGGCACTGAAACAGTACAACACACAATTTTACCCATTTTTTTATTATCATACAAAGTATTGTGTTATGATTATTGATGTAGTGATACTTTAAGTATTGTGTGCCCCACACCTTTGATGATGAGACAAAACTTTGAAGGAATAAAGTACTTTTGGTTTGCTATTTATATAAGAATATAATGTTTCTAATTAACAGTTCATATCAACAATATTTCTAAGCTGATCATAGTTCTACATAGGTTTGATTAGAAATGACTTTCAGGTTTCCTAACAGTAGAAAAGTTTCAAAGTTGTCATCTAATGCACATTATATATCCCAGAGTATTTATTCAAATGTGGCTATTCTAATTTATTTTTAAACTACGCACAAAAGGAAGCTAAGTTGCAAGGTACCATAATTGCGTTTTTTTTTCAAATTTTGAAAAACAATATTTAAATAAATTTGTTATTAGTAGGCCTTATATATTTTCACGGTCTTTAGTTTCACCAGAGTTCTACACACAACTGTTCAAAACCTTCAACAAGTTTTCTTTGCAGATTTATATCCACAACTTCTTGAATATCAAAAAGGGCTTCAAGTGTCCACAAGATTTCAATTAAGCAGGAAAGCATGCTATGCTTATGTATTATGAAGACACATATATTAAGTAGGAGTTGAGTTACCTTGGCTGATTGAATGGCAACCCGGGAGCAACAATAGTTTTGGCTGGAGTTAACGTAGAGAGTAACTGCTCGAGTGCTGTTCTTGGGGAATGTAAACTGGTAGTACTGTGGTGAAGTAGGGGTCACAAATATCGTGTAGTGAGTTCCAATACTGAAAAACAACACAAAGTAACATATTTGGCTGCATTGTAGCAATAACCATTCAAGTATACCTTACTTATATGCATGTTATATATGTAAACTATCCACAAAATCATTGTGACTTTGATTTTACCTCACTGTCAAGTTTACTTGAATTTCAGCATGAATAGAAAACTCTATTAGCCTTTCTGAGAACGTTGTCACTTCTATGGAGATTGGTAATGCAGGGTTGATGTTTTGACCAGTGGCACACAACTTCCGACTGACCTGGGAAAACTCCACTCTACAATAAAATAAAGTGAAGATGTAATCTAAATAACTAAAGCCTTCCTCATTGTTCTGAGCAATTCATGGACAAGAACAACACAAATATATGCAGTGTACACAACATATAACCCCGATTTTAGGTAAAATGACACACTGATGCTAAATTTTCCCAAACTCAAGCCCAAGCTCTCCCCACCCCTACCTAAACCCTCAACTCCAATATTGAAAATGTGCCATTTTTACCTATTTTTCTATTTGTGCCATTATTAGCTGTATCATTTTTACTGGACACCTAAAACCTCGGTAAGCTGGTAACACAAGATTTGACATGACATGTTACATTTACAGTTTAACCATTACACCTGACTTGCATCTCACTATACACACCCTGATTGCATTCGCAATGGCAGATCCCATGACTGAATTGCCAACTCTTGACGAACTACTACTTGTGTGGGGAGATCATTTGAATAATTCGTCTCTTTATTGGTTAAAGCAGTGGTAATGTATACAGCGGTGTTCTGCAAAATTTTATAAAACATTAATATAATAAAATTCAAAGTTGGCTTTTCATTTGGATGGATTAGTTTGAGTTTGTACCAATAAGCATCATGTGACCATGGTCTTACATATGTGTGATTGTAGCTATATTCAAACAAGTATTCCTGATTCCTTGTAGAATTTCTCTCATAGGTTTCCCCAAACACTGCTTCAACTATGTTTGGAAAGCCTGGGCGTTGTTTAGAAGGAGACTGAGTTGTGGCCAAATGCACAAGCATAAATGCAATGAGTATAAGGCGGTTCTTCCATACCTCAAGAACTAGCATGCTGCCTGCAAAATAAAGCAAACCAAAGTTAATTTTTTATACTAAATAATTTAGTCCAGATCCTAATGATTTAAAAGATTGGTTGTTTGTTTGCTAAAATACGCATCAAATCAATAAATGTGAAGTAGTTTGAGGTATCAAAAAAGTAAAATCTTAAAATAGCCGGGAATAAACTAGAATACAATGTATGTTTTTCAAGTACATATCAATTATTTTAAAAACCAGGCAGCTGTTCCTATGAAAAATTAATGACTGGACAGTGCCTAAACAACTATGTGAGCTGTGAGGTTAATAACAAATGAGCATTTAGAGTAGCTGCAGGTTTTACAAATACTAAAGAAATTCTCCACTTACACTCACAACTACTGCTAAGCCCAAAGGCAATCTAAATCTTACTCAAGGTCAATGACTCAGTTACTGACTTTGATAAATGAAACTTGGATTACACATTTTATTTTAATAATAATGAATGAATGAATCAACTCAGCTAGCAAGTTAGGTTAAAATTAGTATACTTAACCATAAATAGCTCAAGTTGACAACTATATTTCAACTAACTTAAATATCTATAGGAGCTACTTATATTTGCCTTATTGGTCACCTCTGGTCCTGCGAGGGTGGCGGGTTATATTGAAGGCAATTATATAAAGCTAAACAATTTTTTGCCAAAGCCAGTCTTGGAAAGTAATAAAATATCTTAGAGCTTAGATCAGGAGTGTTCAAGCTTTTCAGAGCAAGGTGTAAAGATGTAGAATATTCCACTGTGAAGGTCACAAATTGTAAAATTCAGTTTGAGCTCGTGGCTACAGCATCAGGTTTTTCAAGTTAATTTGCTCCAAATTCCTATTAATCATTACACAATGGCACCCCAATAACTATTGCAGGCTGCATGTTTCTTGGCATGTATAGAAATAAAGCATTTGCATTAAGTGCTTTTCCTTCTCCAATTCATATAAAGAGCAAAATATATAATATATAATATATAATATATATAATTTTATATATGTTGTGCGTTGGAGGCTTACATAAATTTTGAACCGCCCAGCTTAGACAGTCAAAGTGTTGTATGTGTACTTACATACAGTATAATCGTAGAATAGCATAATTTCAAAGGGAAAATTTGTCCAAAAATAACTCTTTGAATAATTTTAAAGCAATTTCTATTTTATTTGAGCTAATCACTGCTCTAAGTTACTGCTTCGTATTTAAATACTTTATTCTTAAAAGTATTATGTTCCTGTGGTTATTGCTGTATGATCCTACAATAGGTTTGAAACAACAAAAATTAGAAGTATTTTCTTACAATCTTATGTAATAGCATTTCATTTGAGTAAATCTTCTGTAAACTAATCAACAATAACCTTTTGACAGGTTGCAGCCAAGTTTACATTTAAGATTAAATTTTCTTACACAGGTTCCCACAAAAATTTGGTGGTAGTAAATATAAGTTCAACTATAAATATGGCCTACATAGCTGGTTCATACTTTTGGAACCAGTTCAATATGAATTTATTTTGATTTTTTGTGCTATGATTAGCAAATGGTTGGTTACAGACTTATGGCTGCATCGCACAGAATGAAGCTTAGAAGTTGTAACTAGTTTATGCTAAGTAATGAAGTAATAAATGCAATATCTGAAATACACTATTCTCTATAGCTGCCTCGCGTCAGAAGCATCATGGTGGGTGTTGCAGGATTATGTTTGTTACAAGCTACCTACATTTCACAAGGAAACTCCAGCTTGTATAAATTACTAAATATGCATAGTTATTTTACGTAATCAGCAAAAAAGCCATCATAGCTATTAGTAGAAAAGCATGCATTAGAAGCTGGTTATTATACTTAGTACAAAAAAATCAACAGGCTATTAATAGAAAAGTACGCAATCATTAGGATAATGTAGGTTTACTGGGGGCGCGCACAATTTTACCTAGATAGGCAGTTACCCATTGTACTGCAGATAGAAAGTGCTCAAAAATAAATACTTGGCTAGATAGTTTTAAAAATATTTTATGGCGTTTGAAAAAAACTGACCAGCTGAAAACATTAAGTTTTAATATATTACCCAAAATGGCTAAGAAATACAAAGAAAAACATGACTCGATCAACTTCAAAGTCACCAATCATTTGAGCTGTTTGAGTTTGTCGTCAAACTTCATTTTAACTTTTGACATTAGTGTTGTATTTTTTACTTGGTTACAAGGACTTTCAGCCATAATTAAATTAGTTAATGACATTTTTTCAGCATAAATTTGCTATTTTTAAAGTGAAAGGGGACCACAAATTCAGCTAGTCAAACCATTCGATATAGGTAGATCTTGCATAGCAGCTATTTAAAATCTAAAAACCCAAAATAAAATCATAAAACCTAGAAATATGTTGCTACTTGAACAGCTTTTGGTTTTTTTGCTGTACTTATGAACCTAATAAAATCAACTAGCAGCTTGTAATTTAATAATAGTTTGTTGCATTTGAAGTTAGTGAAAATAACCAACTGCTAATTTTAGTATTTTGGCATTAAATTAAAAAGCAAATAATTAGCTTGTCAGCTATTTATTTAAAAAGAGTTTTTACCTACAATTATCTGTAAACTGCTAACCTGCACTTTGAACACCACATATAAAAATTTGAGCTATTTTATCTCAAGCTAAAAGTTTAAAGCAAACACTATTTTGTTTTGATAGTTTTAGGAACTCGCAAGCCCATCCACTCTGTGAATTTGCAAGGGGTAATTTAGCTTAATGGGCATGACACACTACAGTCAAAACGCCATTTTGAACGAGTTTTCGAGGCTGAGCGTTGACCTCTGTGACGTCACAACTGTCTGATTTCTGAACGCAACTGTCAGTTTTTAGCGATGCGATGAAAGTTCGACATGTCGAACTTTCATCGCTGAAGTTGAGCGATCAGCCAATCACTGACTGGCCAGGTAAGCCCTGATTGGTTAAGTGCTTTTACTTTTTCCACGTGCTACTAGCGAGCATTATTATTTGGTTTGGTTCTTCGAAAATTATATTATTTTACTTTTAAAATAATTATGATGAAGTTATGTATGAAAGTCTCAATAAATTATGAAAATAAGTATTTATCAGATAAATTTTGCTGAATTTTATTTGCATATTTAGTTGTTCTAACTTGGTTGAATTTTATTAGCGTACTATTTAGTCTTTTAGGCTAGTGAATGAGCTTGAATAAAGCTAGGTAATCTCATTAAATAAAGCTAGTAATTTTGAATAATTGAAGCTAGTAAATTAGAATAAAAATAACTAGTAAATCTTATTAAATTATGCTAGTAATTCTCAATAAATTGCGCTAAATTTGATTGTTGGTTACTGTGGATACTGCAGAAACTGAGTTATGGCATTCCTATTGGTTAAAAGTTCACTGCGGGGCTAGAGACAGTTAGCTTTCATCGTTTGTAGTGAACTGTAGTGTGACCAGCAAAAATTAGGACATGACGTTGAAGGTATGCGCGAGCAGCTTCAAAATGGCCGCCACAGTTGAGTTTCGACTGTAGTGTGTCATGGGCATAACACTACAGTTCACTATAAACGATGAAAGCTAACTGTCTCTAGCCCCGCAGTAAACTTTTAACTAATAGGAATCTTGTAGCTTAGTTTCTGCTGTATCCACAGCAACCAAAAATCAAATTTAGCGCAATTTATTGAGATTTACTAGCATAATTCAATAACATTTGCTATTTATTTTTATCTTAATTTACTAGCTTCACTTATTCAAAATTACTAGCTTCGTTTAATGAGATTTACTAGCTTTATTCCATCGCTTTCGCTAGCATAAAGAACTTAATATGCTAATAAAACTCAGCTAAATTAGAATAACCAAATATGCTGATAAAATTTAGCCAAATTCATCTGCTAAATATTTATTTTCATGGCCAATCTTTATTAAGATGTGCATACATAACTTCATCATAGTTGATGTTAAGTAAAATAATATAATTTTCGAAGAGTCAAATCAAATAATAATGCTCGCTAGTAGCACGTGGAATAAGTAAAAGCACTTAACAATCAAGGCTTACCTAGCCAGTCAGTGATTGGCTGATCGCTGAACGCTGAAGTTCAGCGTTTGACATGTCAAACTTTCATCGCATCGTGAAAAACTGACAGTTGCGTTCAGAAATCAGACAGTTGTGACGTCACAGAGGTCACGTTTCGACTGTAGTGTGGCAGCCCCATAAAAGTTAAGATTAAGATAAGAATCTAGCCGCCACAATTGTGATTATTCATTTATTGACTTCAGAAATATTGTTGGTTACATCTATACAAGATTGAGATTGAGATACGAATCTAGCTGCAACAATTTTGGTAAAACTTGTTCACTCCCTAGATTGACACTTATGCATGAAGCATGACTAACTAAACCTAGGCACCAACCCATCATTATTTATTATTCTTCTTGGTGTCATTTCAGTTATTCAATCAGATTGATAAATGGGGTGAAACTTAGTAGTTTAAACCTAATACTAATAGACTGGCATATACTCAAATATTGCGACGTGTACACAAATACTAATAAGTCAGAATCAGGCAAAAAACTAGGACAGTAATAGGGGTATGAGAGAGAATAATCACCGGCTTTCCATGGATCAATCCATGGAAAGACGTCAAAGATCGATCTCCATCAATCTGAGCTGGTCCTTCTGTAGAGCTCAAACTCAGATCGATCTCAAGGCAATAAGACCATGGAAAGACGAAAGCTCGATCTGAGAAGTAGAAAAAGACTGTTCGCTAAAATGCTGTCTGCTAACAAAAATGATGACTGTTAATCACTAAGCAAATTACTTAATAATTACGATAGCTACATTTTCAGATGCCAAGACTTTGACTTTCAGTACTATGATTAAAAAAACTCAATTATATAAAATTATAGAAGGTAGAAGGTACAAAAAGAGGAGCATTTAAATTGAATTTAAATGGCTAGTAAAACCTACTTTCATTAGCTATTTGCTGCGTAATTTCAAGCCTAACAGACCTGTAAGTTTGTGAATAATCTGCAAGACAGCTATTAATTTTATATAACCTGTCAAGCTAAAAAATTAAAGTTAACTATCATAAATCGTTTTTCCATGAAAGTGTCAGATCGATCGATAGTTGCCTCCTCTTGAGTGATTAATTTTTTTAAAGATAATTTGTTCACCCATCTGAGTGATTAAAGCTACTGCGGTTAAAAACAAGATTGTTGCAGTCTAGAAGTTAACAATAGCTATAAACTCTACGCAGCAAAGCTTTTCGAGTAAAGTAATTTGGCCAATTTAAGATCACTTCTCTTAATTTCTTAGCTTGACAGCTTATATAAAATTATTGGCTGTCTTGAAGACTATTCATAAACTTACAGAAGTGTTAGGCTTGAAATTACGCAGCAAATAACTAATGAAAGTAAGCTTTACTAGTCATTTAAATTCAATTTAAATGCTCCAATTTTTTGTACTTTTTATCGTCTATAACTTTATATAATTGAGTTTTCTTAATCATTGTACTGAAAGTCAAAGTTTTGGCATCTGAAAAAATGGCTGTCGTAATCATTAAGTACTTTGCTTAGCAATTAACAATAAATTATTACTTTTATTAGCAGACAACATTTTAGCGAGCAGACATTTTTCTACTTCTTAGATCAATCTGGCGTCTTTCCATGGTCTTATTGCCTTGAGAACAATCTCAGTTCGATCACCACAGACCGACCAGAACAGATCGATGGAGATTAATCTTTGACATCTTTCCATGGATCGATCTCGCTGAGATCTATCCATAGAAAGCCAGTAATTATAGACCTATGAGAGGGTTTTTTGAACATATGAGAGAAAATAATGGCTAGATACATTATTATAAGCATATGAGATGCAATAATTTTTGACCATTTGGCACTCCATAATAATGGCACCGGCAATAAGGGCACCAATGGGAAAGTAGGAAAAAATGGGTGACACGGCATTTCGAAAATGACAATTGGAAAACACCTATTTGGAAAATGGACAATTAGAAAATAGAAAATTGGAAAATAGACATCTGGAAAATGACATTTGGAAAAAATGGAGAATATTCAACATGGCCTAGTCCAGAGGGGTTGTTCGGCATATGGTCAATTCCAAAATAGCTTTTAAAATTTTATATAATGACAGAATCAGTTAGGCCATTATAGAAGTAGAATTGGTTACTGAGTAGATTTAAATTTAAATTGTTCGCATTTACAAAAAGCTAATTTGAACTCAACCAGATACTAAGCGCCCCCATGTTGAATATTCTTCATTTTCCAATTGTCATTTTCCAAATGTCCATTTTCTAATTGTCCATTTTCCAAATAGGTGTTTTCCAATTGTCATTTTCGAAATGTCGCGTATTCGAAAAAATGGCACAGTGATGTTAAATTTTCACAAACCCCAAACTCAAACCTTAAACCCCAAGCCCAAACTCAAACCCCCATTCCCAAACCTAAACCCCCATCTCAAAGACCCAACCCCACCCCAAACCCTAATATTGAAAATGTGCCAGTTTTACCTACTTTGCCATCTGTGCCATTATTACCTGTGCCATTTTTACTGTACCATTTTCACCTGTGCCATTTTTACCGGTGCCATTTTTATCGGCTACCGAGTATTATAATTACCACTATCACTATGATTATAAAATTAAAAAAAATTATTTTAATAACAGGTTGAATTCAATTAAAAATTTCATAATTATAATAAATCAGTAACCGTAATTTTGTAAACTGTAAGTGTAGAAGTAGAAACAGCTTACAACAAATTCAAATTGAAAGGCAATGTTTATAGTTAATAAGTATTAGTATAAGTATAACTATCATTTTTGTAGTATAACAATAGTAAAGCTAAATCAGTAAATGTAATAGTTGTACTTATAGTTTAAATCTAAATTCAACAGTTTTGATAATCAATAAATCACAGAATTAAACACTAATAGTAATATTTATTTAAAATCCAATATTATAATTTATTAATTAATATTATATTATAATTCTACTAGTATTTTTGTTTTAATATTTAAAATTGTTATATGATTAATCACATGCTAATAGCAACACTAATAATTACCAAAGGCGAATAGTAATACGCCCCTTTATTTAATACTTGTCGATACCTGTCGATGTTATCTCCACACTGAACCTCCCTAGAGGAAAGAAGGGGTGTGCCGCATATAGAAAATAAGTTGTCAGTACTTGGGCAGTAATCTAAACAATGTTCACACCATTGTGCAGATTAACTAGCCTGTCTGTGTGTAATTTACAGTTATGGACTGCTCTGGAAAAGTAATATCCATCAGTGCTGATCCTCATATCTCTTATCGTTCTTGGGAGAAAACTAGATCGACTCTGTACATCGCTTGTGGTTCGCTGATCCAAAAAATCATCATAGGCAGCACTCAGAGTTGGATGTTCTTTCTTAAACAATATTTTCAGAAGGCTGATGCGTCGGTGTTTTCTTCTTAGATCAAGCGGGTCCAAATACAGCTTTTTCATTTCTACACTGTTATTAGTTTTTTTTTGTTAAGAGATAAAATGCACAGCATCTGTTTGTACATTCTCCGTCATATTTAAAAGGTTTTCGTTGGATGGGTTCGAGGCTGCGCTGGCATATTCCAAGTGTGGGAGACAGAGGGCTTTGTAGGCAATAAGCTTTGCTCTCTTGGGGGCCCAGTAGAGTGCACGTTTTATCATGCCTAATTGCTGTTTTGCAACAAGAACCTTCTTTAGGATGTGCTGGTCAAACTCACAGTCTGATTGCAGCTTTACACCAAGGTTTTTTGTTGAGTCAACATGATCCAACACTGATACAATAAGCTTGTATTGAGGAGTATCGATATTAAGATCGAAGCTGATTATCTTGCTCTTGGAGATGTTGGATGACATTCCCAATTTTCCGACTAAGTACTAAGAGAATCCAGGTTTTGTTGAAATCTCTTACAGTCTTCGAAAGAGGCAATTTCTTGATAAACGAGTGCATCATCGGCAAAGAGAGCACAAGAGCAGTTGTAACACTCAGGAAAATCATTTATAAAGATTACGAAAAGTACCGGCCCTAACACTGATCCCTGTGGTACACCTGAGCAAACCAGCTTTAAATCCGAGCTGCAGTCTTGTAACACCGTTTGTTGCACTCTGTAAGAAATTTGTGAACCCAAAGTAGGAGATAATTGTCAACATCGGTAATTTTAGAAAGCTTTTGCAACAGAAGGGCATATGGGACCTGATCAAATGCCTTGGTGAAGTCTAGCACAGCAGCATGGACAGTCTTTTGGTTGTAAATTGCATACAGAATGTCATACATAGTTGAACAGATCTGCGTCTCACAGGAGAGGCCTCTTTTGCAACTATGCCGCCTGTTGCTAAGCTTTGTGTCAATCTGTTCGAGCAAATTTCTCAGGTCAGGGATATTGGACGGTAGTTATTGACACTGTCCGTAATCCCTCATTTGTGGAGTGGTGAGACATTAGCTGTTTTCCAATCTAACGAAAGCTGCTCAGTTTGAAGGGAGACTTGAAAAATCCTACTTAAGCATGCAGCAGTAAGTTCAATATCTATGTTCAAATCAGCTTTCCGAAAACCATCAGGACCTGGAGCTTTGCCAAACTTCAAGTTTATTTGTCGAACTACCCCCGAGGGAGATACATCGGGCACTTCATTGAATGCCCCGTAGCCGAGCATGGGTAGTTGATGAGATGTGGTAAATTGCTGGTAGAAGAAACTGTTAAGCATATTAGAACACTATTTTGGGTCTGATGTGAGATTACATCTGGCATAGCAAGCCTAATTCGATTACAGGATGTAGTGGAGCCCTTCAAATATTTGTAAAAGGGTTTACTGTTGCCCTCTAAAAGTGGCTTACAAACCCGAGATTCAATAATATACTGTTTTTTTAGTCTTTTGAAAGCTTTTTAGAGACTCTGCAGTGAGAAGCAGCTGCTTGTCAATGAAAGTCATTTCCGGGCTCCTCAAACCTGTTGTATAGTTTCCTTTGCTTAGATGCTAGTTTCCGCACTTCATTAGTAAAATACACAAGCTCATGTATATTAAGCTTGATCTCTCGTTTCAAGGTAGGCAAACAATCAAAAATAGCTCAGCGGAGGTTTTTAAAAAATAATACCCACATAATGTCAACATCATTCATAACTGCAAGCTCATCCGCTACCAGACTGAGTACATCGCGGAAGAGAACGACATCAGCCTTGTGGTACTGTTCAACTTTTGTTATCCTATTTGTATGCTCCGAACTACTTTTGATGGGTATGTCAACCAGAATCAGTGCATGATCACTCAATTCTGGAAAAATGACCTCATGATGGAGGGATTGTGGGGATGTGGTACACACGAGATTCAGAGTATTGCCATGAAAAGGTGTTGGCTAAGTTACCAATTGGTACACATTATGCTCAGCTAGAACATCTAAAAACTCTTTCTGAAGTGACTGGTCTTGTGTTTGAGGTTTTGGTAGCATTTGATGCCAATCGATGCCCAGCATGTTCATATCTCCTACAAGAATGAGGCTGTTCTGAGGGAACTTTTCAGCAATAGTATGCAGTGATGATCGTACTGTTGATAAGTTTTTATGATTAGGTGGACAAAATAGCAGCCAATAACATACCCCTTAACTCTGACAAATAGTAGTTCAGTGTCATCATTGTTTGGCACACTAATAATGGAGCTATTCAAGCTGTCATTTACTGCAATTAACACACCTTCAATATGAATAGTTCTACATTTTCTGTAAATTGATTTGTTATCAGTCATAAAACTGGTGGTTCGGTATGGTGTTATAACCCCTATTCACACTTACCGTATCGTACGCCGTAACAGCAAATATCAGCCATTTTTACAAATGTCTGAGCTTCCTGTGCGGCGTTGCGGTACGGTAGGATCAAACACTGCTTGATTCAAATAAGTTGCGGCGGACTCCTATTGGACAGAAAAACTTTTGCATTAATTCATTGGATATAATTGTCCAATGAAGTGTCATAGATCGTACCTAATAGCGGACTTTGAAAACTTCAGCCCGGACACATTAAAAATGGCTGATATTTTACGTTACGACGTACATTACAGTAAGTGTGAATGAGGGGAAAGTGTTAAGCAAACTATATCATAATCATATGTTTCAACGGACAATTGCTCTGTTTTACCCCCTATTCACACTTACCGTATCGTACGCCGTAGCAGCAAATATCAGCCATTTTTAATGCGTCCGGGCTGAAGTTTTCAAAGTCCGCTATTAGGTACGATCTATGACACTTCATTGGACAATTATATCCAATGAATTAATGCAAAAGTTTTTCTGTCCAATAGGAGTCCGCCGCAACTTATTTGAATCAAGCAGTGCTTGATCCTACCGTACCTCAACACTGTACAGAAAGCTCAGACATTTGTAAAAATGGTTAATATTTGCTTTTACGGCGTACGATACGGTAAGTGTGAATAAGGGGTTACCTTCAAGAGATCTTATGTTAGCTAAAAATAGTTTTATACTGTGGTCTGTGCGGTTTTTGATGCTAGGTTCACATACCTCCATTCCCCCCTCTATTCCTTTACTTTCGATTCTGTTCTTCCTAAGGCTTATACTTCAGTTATTCTAAAGTTAAGATCTGGTTTCTCGTCTTCCATCTCTTGACTCTTCTATAGCTTGTACTGCTCCTCTCAATTCCTTGCTTTCATCAAGTTTACAGAAGATATTTTGATTTTTAAGGGAAGCATTTGCTCCCTTCAAGAACTCCCACTTGCCATTGGTGACTTCATCTTCAAACTTTAGTTTTATTGACCAGTATCAATATGACTTATGAGTTATGAGTATGAATATAAATATATATTTTAAGTTATGATCACATTCAAAATAAATTTTAATTTGAAATCCAGATTAAAATTGAAACTGTGACAAATAAATATGTTATTGTTAACCAGTAAATAAGTTGAGTTATTTTTTACTCTTTCAGCCTTTGCGCTAATCTAAGACTAAGGAGTAAACTTGGAGACTTTAGACTTTAGAGTTTAGACTTTAGAGATTATCAGTATGGGGATCACGTGCATTTCCGTAGTCGATTATTTCTCAAGTTGTCGTATGTCGAATTCCGGAGGCTTAAGAAGTACAGCCGTAAATTTTCAGTATTGTGAATAATGTAAAATTATAAGCGCAATTTATATAGAAAACCACTTGAAACAGCACCTAATGCAGTACGTTTGCACAACGGTGTCTATACAAACTTTACACTCTATCACTCTCAACTTGGTGCTGTTTCTAGCGATTCTTAAAAAATAATTTATAGAGTCTAGTGACTATGCAGTCGTGCAGATATCCAATCATTCCAATGTGAATGTATATTTGCTTCTAGAAAAATGTGAAAAATTTCATTAAAATTTAGTTGGAAGAAGTGCTTAGAAGTTATATATAACTTAAGAATTACACTTCTGCAGTACACTTTAACTTAGCGATCATAGTGATAGTTATATTACTGGCAGTGATTTTAAATAGTATAGAGGTGTCATCCCAGATAGACGATAGGCTAATTTCCCACTTAGACGCTCCCCAGTTAAACGTTATTTATTTATATTGGTACAATATATATTGTATGTGCATTTTATTAGAATATTATTTAAATATATATTTCTGTTTAAATAAAGCACATATTGAGCACATAAATAAATATCTTTGATCTGCATGAACATATTAATTTTACATATTTTTTGTTTCTTGTTTCAACAGATATTTTGTTAATGAGCATTCATTAATTAAAGATAATGTTTATTATTAATATATTGTTGTAGTTTTGAGAATTACTACTACTTGTGAGCAGGGATGTAGTGGTACCCATACGGTCCCATACGCCGTATGGCCTAGAAGAAATTAGACTGTTCTAGGCCATACGCCCGTATGGGCATAATTATTTTTGAAAGATGATTAGTACACAGGATAGTTTGGGCATCCTCACTGAGAATATCATAAATTTCGCTCACAATCTAATTTAAGTTGTTGTTATGTTAATGCTATGTGGGTGGCATGCGTGTTGCCTACTTGTGATGGTTTAGCCTGAGATTACACTGGGAATAATAAGCAGCTATCAACATTCCATCTTCTTATCACTACGTGTTCACTGAAGCGCGAAGTGCTGTGCATTGGTGATTACTAAGGAGAAAATCTTTCATTTTCGGTGTATAAATCACTAACTTGTAGAAAATCTATGAAGGCTATTGAAAAGATCAAAAAATTTGCCATACATAAATTTCTCAGGTTTCTGACAGTGTTTGTTCTATTTGAATACCATGCTTTCCTGCTGAGATATTTGGCAGGGATTGAAAAATAAACTTTTCAGCTAAAATTGGCCAAAAATGGGTAGATTTTTGTTTATAACTTTGCAAAAAAATATTGAAATCTCAAAAAGGCAGGTGCTCTGAGGAACAGGAAGCTCTAAAACCTGGTTTTTAAATTTTAATTCTAGCACAATTAAGTGAGGTTTTATTTGGCTGGACTGAATTCTTATAATATACCAATACCGTGGCTTCAGCAAGGCAGTGACAGCTAGAAGGTTGCCCTTATCTATCTTATGTGGACTTGCATTTTGTCGATAAGCAATGGAATTTGGAAAAAACCTACATGAAATCCAGAAATAAAATCAAATTGTATTCAAGAAACAGTACCAGGTGTGTAGGAGAGGCTAATGAAAATTTATCACTGAGGTCTACAGGTACTATATCCACATTTTGGTCAAAAACCTAGCGTTATTGCATGTTAATTATCAATGCAATAAGGTTTTGCAAACTGTACACTACTATAAGTAACCTTTTATGTTTGATAGTACCAATGTCTGGCTTTACATTTAATCATCTTCTAGGTTAACACATATTAAACCTGTAAAATCTCTTCTTTTGGGGTATATTTCCTTGATGTATCTAGTGGAAGCTCAGGGGTTTTATTTTAAAACCAAGTTAACATACTCTTCTTGGGTGTGCGTTATTGTGTGTAAGGAGGTGTGGCGGTATCACCTTATGGATTAGACTAGTACCCTATGAAACTCCAAACAGGTTTTCAACCAATTTCTGCTTGCCAATGAGTTATCAATTCAAATTCTTCTTTATAAATAACCAACACACATCTTTTGATTAGCAATCTTCCTTTGTTCTGATCTATTATTCTTTTTTTGTGCAGTGTATTAGTGTGCAGTGTATTAGTTATTTGAAGTAATCAGGTTGCATTTGGAGAGCACTTGTTACCTGCCTCTATCCTTCCATCTTTTTGAGATATTTAGCAATTTTTCTGTACGGGTTGGACTTAGTGTCAGAACAAACTTAACTGCAGTTGAGTAAGACTACATCACATTACAGTCAACAGGTATGGGACAATACTGAATATTTATATAGTTTGCAGCAATGCCCAGTCGTCATATAGCTGGTATGGTATGAAAATAATAGCGAGGTGCACATTTCAACACAGATTTTTTTCAGAAGAATTATAATTCACAATGGCTTTAAATTGCATAAATTTGCATCAGAAGTGCTCTGAAAGCTTCGGCGGCAGGGGCGCTGCCCCGAACCCCGCCGGGGGCCTGGGCGGCCCCTTGGACCCCGGCCTCAGAGTATGGCCTAGAATATTTTTGCCACTACATCCCTGCTTGTGAGTCTTGTTGTGTGTGATAGATTACTGCA
Organism: Bugula neritina; assembly: GCA_964035545.1. Lineage (NCBI taxonomy): Eukaryota > Metazoa > Bryozoa > Gymnolaemata > Cheilostomatida > Bugulidae > Bugula > Bugula neritina. The sequence goes on from OZ037765.1 coordinate 27,572,839, forward strand.
TCGTTTGTGAGCTCATAGCAGAAACCGAACGAGTTGATTATATACTGTTGTGAAACTGTGCATTCACTCATTTCTTGGCAGAACTGCCAAGTTAGCCTAGGGCCACACGGTGCGTATTTTCGCATGCGAAAATTGAAATCACAAGTAGCAAAGGTGTCCACTGTGCGCGTTGAGAAAACCTTCGCACTTGTCGCTCAGCATTTTCAACGCAAGTGTGAATCGTCTCTGTCGTCGTCACCTAATTGGCTGGTAGTTATTCAGCGAGCCCAATTTCTTTATTTAGTGCTACATTCCAGTAAATTGCGTTTAATTGAAAGCGAGTGCGATTTAAAAATGAAAGCTTTATTTATCACGCATCACTGACGCTACAGTGGACACCTTTGCTACTTGTGATTTCAATTTTCGCATGCGAAAATACGCACCGTGTGGCCCTAGGCTTAAAGTAGATTATTATGCGTTTATTTAATGCAAAGGTACACGGGTAAAACTATACAGCAACTATAAACACGTTACATAATTACATACAGAGCGTACATAACTTCACCCTAACTACTCCACTGCCTGACTGCCGGCTATCTAAGCGCGATAGCTATCAACTAATTAACTAGTCCTGCCTTTGTTCACAGCGTACGTTGGTAGCGTAGTAAGTACTGTCAAGCCGAGCATAGGAGAGACGCTACGCTTTACAATAATAGAGTAGTAGCAGGAGAGTTATCCTTTCGATAATAAGATAACTCCTACACAAAATCCGTACCCTGCTCCGACCTATCGAAAGGCACACTCCCTGCTATTAATTATCAAGACCAAACAAAGAGACAAAAATAAAAAAAAATACTTGCAAGATAAAAACAAAACAATTACAGTACGAGTAATACAATAATAATCTGAGTTATTTACATCGAGTAACGCCCGCCACCGAATTAAAGTATAACATAATGTCACAGAGGGAGAACTAGCTAGTATGAAGAACACGAGAACAACAAATATAGAGTTCGACCCCAGTTACTTGCGTAGTCGATTCTCTAGTCGTTCCTGTAGTTTGTTTAACTCCGCAGCCGCCCTCTTCTTTTTCTTGCATAGGCGAGCCATACGCTTCTGCAACTTCAGCACGTCGCCCAGTATGGACTCATCTACCAGGGCCTCAGATGCCATCGTGCTATAGGCTCTCTTCCTCCTTTTCCTCCAAGTACTGGGTGAAAGGAATGTGGTCGTCGCTGGCGGCTGGGGAGTCTCTTCCACTGTCCGTCCGGGTTACCAGTACCCTGAAGGGGCGTGTGGGTATGTCGTCTGGTGGAAGAGTAGTTGATTCAGTATTGTTTTAATTTTCAGATTAGGGTTGATATGTTATCCAGAGAGTCTATTTATCTAGTATAGAACTGCACCAGGCTAAGTCGAGTGAACGAGTATATTTTATTCACAACTATACATCATAAAAACACGATACATTATTTCTAACAAGTTACACATCTAATCTATTTCACACTCTAGCTTCGACTGAGTTAGCAGCGGGAAACTACAATTGCTGCTAACTATCAACTACGCTAATTGGCTATCCATTGTTCCGGGTCAATTACGCGACCCTACATGTTGTGCTGCTGGTAGTTCCACGAACCACCACACCGCCCCCACCAGCAGAAAGCCATCTTTCTGATATATATAAAAAAAACATTCAATAGTAATTGCATACATCAGTGGACAAAAATAATACATAATATACAGGAAGAGACATAATAATACACAGAGTCGTTATAACGATCCGTTGCATACAATTGGCCAGCTGTAGATAGACGAGGAATACTAGCTAGCTGTGGTATTAGACAAGGAATAACCTGTCTAGCAGTTAAGCATTTGCACGAGTTTGGTTCTTCACCAAATGTGGAGTATTCTGGGTAGCATACTAGAGTCCTTGTTGGGCACGCCGGTGCTTGGCTTGGCATGTACGCAGTTTCCGTTTCATACGGCATACGGATCCCTTCAACTGGAAGAGTCCTGTGGTAGTGTTGAGTAGATCTGGCGCCAGCTGGGTGAACTCTTCTTGTAATCGTAGGAGGCGTTCTTCTACTGTAGCTAGTCGTACTGGGTCTGGGGACGGTGTCCGTCTGCGGCGTAATGGTGGACTGGGGGACCTGGTCCGTCTCTTCGCCGGGGTAGGGGAGATCTCTCCTTCTTCTGGATATGTAGTTTCCTCGGGGGTGTAGGTAATTGGAGGGCGGTCAGACACCAACGGGGATTGTTGGCGGGCGTTGTCTAACACACTTTGGAACCCCGAGGACAGAACGGCTAGCAGCATGGCCTTCTTTACCAGAGGTCGTATATATGTGAGGAACTCCGGGTACAGCTTAGCGTCGACCACATAGTTTTCTCCAGGGAAACAGCCCGCCGCTCTGTGTCTGGTGACGGGGTAGGGATACACATCATTGTACCCGCAGGGGCAGAAGGTCAGTAGGAGATGAGCATTGACGTGTAGTTTAAGGGAGCGGTGAGAGGCGCAATCTTCACCACAGATCTGGCATCTCGTCCGTCCTCTGGACCCCCAGGCTGTTTCTATTTCTTCTTCGGTTTGTGGAGACACCCACCGCCAACGGCGGCGTAGTGGCTCAGGCCGGTCACCACTAGCATAGTCCTCCGGATACGGAGCGGGAAGTGTTCTATCCCGTACCCTGGTTGTAGCGGGTCGAGTGTAATCTGAAAAAGTTTCAACAGTGTTAGTACATTACACTGCTGTGTTGTCAGCTTGAACAGCTTGGCAACTCCTAATTCAGTTACCTCGTAGAGATTAATGATAGTGAATAGTCAGATAGAACTGTATTGCAATGAGATTATAAAAATCTCTAAGTCAAACTGAGTTCTTACTACGGTATTTCACTAACCTATCTCCAGCTCGATTGACTCAGTGAGTCAGAGCTGAGCGATGCAATCTAGTTTCGTATTAAGATATAGTTAACTCACCCCACGATCTGTTGTCGTAAGACATACTGAATATGTGAAATGGTTTGAACTACTGCTTAGAAACACGTCTACTCTTGACTGCATCAGCGTATGAAAAGATCGAGCAACGTGGTTGGGGTGCGTGATTAAGACTTTGTGCACCCGGCGGATGAATTTTGTTCCTACTTCCGCCGATACAAAAGTTGATATTTCCGTGGTGTTGACAACTCCCACATTTGCTCGATTCTTTTCTCGTACGGTTTTCCCCTAGACTTTCATGCGTGCCGCTTTTAACGCAGTCGCATACGAAGTCCTTCAAGTATGCGGGGGGTTGCCTCGTACGCTGTCCCCTTTCTAGGGGGGGTGACACGCTTGCCGGTTCGTTAGTAGGGGCCTCTACTGGCGTCTCTACTTCACCGTCAGCAGTCACCTCTTCTTGTTCTCCGGATGGAGCCCCTCCCTCTGTGGGGGTTTGCACTTCCGGAACCGGCTCGGTTTCTGGAAGTGGTGGAATTAGACTTGGCGGTGGCGGACACGCTTCTGTTGCCAGAAGCTGCCGCTCCTCTCTCACCAAGTTTTCTTCCCGCGGTATGACCACTTCGTATTCAGGTCCATGCCGCCGTCGCCCGCGCGTTGTTGTCTGCCTCCTGGGCTCTAACAACGGGGGGGCTTCTCCCACTCCGCCGGGGCTAGCCCAATACGGTTTCAAGCGAGACTCATTCTGGATAGACACCTGTCCTGAGCGCTCAATCTTGTACGTATGATTGGGCATAGCCTCGACGACCACGTAGGGGCCTACAAACTTAGGCTTCAGCTTATCAGCCTGTCCGCGGCGCCTACGGTAATTGACCATCCACACCTTATCTCCTCTTTGATAGAGGGGTGGTTCATCGGAATCTTCGTGCCGCACCTTCCACTGCTGTTGACGCAGTATCTCGTGTGCGGCCTTCATCCGTTCCACTAGTTCACTGGCATACTCGTGGACTGAGTTATCTTGCTCTGGAACGTGATAGGTGAGATGGTCAGGGACACGAGTCTCTCTCCCGAGCATCAAGAGGTTTGGGGTCTCACCAGTACTGGTGTGTGGGGTGCTACGGTATGCACGCATGACTTGTGGCAACACCGTATCCCATTCCTCTTGACCTCGTCCAAGGAGGAGACTCCGGAGCGCATCACCTAACATCCGGTTGTTGCGCTCCACCACCCCGTTACCTTGAGGGTGGTAGGGGGTGGTCCTGCTCTGATTTACTCCCCAGAGGTGGCAAAGGTCGCTCATCAGTTGAGACTGGAATTGAGCGCCTTGATCAGAGTGTATCTGTTCGGGAAGCCCAAAATAACAGAATACGTGTTGGTCTAGTGCCCTGGCCACTGTTGGGGCTGATGCATCTGGGATAGCCAGAGCATCCGCCCACCTAGTAAAGTGGTCGGTTAATACTAGGATCCAATTATTGCCTCTGGGGGTCAGGGGCATGGGTCCGACCAGGTCTACAGCGACTACTTGCCAGGGCCTACCAGCATATAGCCTCCGCCGTCCTGCTTCACCAGGGGGGCGGCTATGCTTACTGGCCTGGCAGATCTCACACTGTTTGACTCTGAGCCGGACGTCACGCTCCATCTGCGGCCAATACCACCGGAGTCGTAATTTGGACATCACTCGCTTGACCCCTGCGTGGGCCTGCTTGTGAGTATCCCAAATCAACTCACGGCGGATGGCTGTGGGGCAGACTACCCTCTTCCTTTCCGGGTGTCTGCCGCTGGCAGCTAGAGAGATGGTTAGCAACCCATCCTGCCCGATCCGCAGCGAGTCCCAACGCTGACAGTATAGCCGGAATTCGGCGCATCCCTGTCTTATGCGTTCCTCGCTGGGTCGTCGCCCTTCCCTTTTGGCCCGGTAGATGTCTGCCACGACTCCAGGCAGCTCTTCTTGGAGCTTCTTCAGCTCTCGAACATTACCGGCCAGTACAGGGTTGGCGCGGAGGTTTTGTATATCCTCCGGGGCCTCATCAACTCTTTGCCTGAGTTGACCTTGATCCCAGTCAAACGGTGCTCCGTGATGAGCCAGCGTCTCCAACTCGCATCGAGGGGGACCTCCATCCCTCCTCTCGATGTTGAGACACTGTTTGCAACCTCCGTCAGGTCGGCGGCTCAACCCATCCGCATTGCTGTGTCTCTTGCCCGGTCGATGTTCGATCCGGTATGAGAATTCAGCTAGGATTTCGAGCCACCGGGCGACCTGACTAGAGGGCTCTGCTCTCCTGCACAACCAGATCAGCGAGGCATGATCCGTACGCAGCCGGAACTTCCTGCCATATAGGTATGGTCTGAAGTGCTTCACTGACTTGATTACTGCCAGCAGTTCCTTGCGGGTAGTGCAGTAATTTCGTTCAGCGGGGGAGAGAGACTTGCTGTAGTAGGCTACTACCACTTCTCGGCCTTCCTGCACTTGCGACAGCACAGCGCCAACATTCTGGTCACTGGCGTCTGTGTCTAGGATGTACTCCAGAGTGGGGTCTGGGTAGGCCAAGATGGGCGCCGTTAGGAGGCAGCCCTTGAGGCGGTCGAACGCGTCTTGTTCGACTGGAGTCCACTGCCACGTCACTCCCTTTGCGGTAAGCCGGTTTAACGGCTGGGCTATGCCCGCAAAGTCTGGTATGTATTGCCTGTAATACCCTACCAGCCCCAAGAAAGCCCGGAGTCCGGTCAAGTCTTGAGGGGTGACCCAGTCTTCTACTGCCCGTACCTTTTCGGGATCCGTTGCCACGCCGTTTCGACCGACAACGTGCCCCAGGTACTTGACCTCCGGCTGCAACAGAGCGCACTTGGAAGGTTTGAGCTTAAGACCGGCACCTCGGAGTCTCTCGAAAACCTCCTGCAGACGACTGACATGTGTCTCGAAGTCTGGAGAGATTACGATGACATCATCGAGGTAGACCAGCAGTGTCTTCCAATGGAGTCCGCTAAGGACTTGTTCCATCAGCCTCTGGAAGGTGGCTGGGGCGGAGGTTAACCCGAAGGGCAGCACCTTCCACTTCCACAAACCGTCCCGTGTGATAAACGCCGCTTTCTCTTGGGCGTCGGGACTCAGAGGAACCTGCCAATAGCCGCTTAGCAAGTCTAACGTACTGAAGTACTTGCTGCCGGCTAGGGCGTCCAATGACTCGTCAATACGAGGTAGAGGGTAGGCGTCCTGTATGGTTACGCTATTGAGTTTGCGGTAGTCCACACAGAACCGCCAACTGCCGTCTTTCTTCCGGACCAGTACGACTGGCGAGCTCCACGCACTATGGGCGGGCTCTATCAGTCCCCGGTCCAGAAGATCCCGTACTTGTCGGCTAACCTCCTTCTCCTTCTCCGGCCCCAGCCTGCGTGTGGGCTGCCGGACAGGGACTGTCCCTGCAGTCAGCGGTATTTCGTGTCTGACAATTCCAGTCAGTCCCACGTCATGCTCTCCGCTGCTGAACACATCACCGTAGTCGCGTAGTAACTTGGCCATAACTTGGCGCTCTCTGTTACTCGCGCAGCCACCACTGGCCGTCTCGTATAACTCCCGGAGATGTGTTGGGACTGCCCCTCGTCCCTGAATAGGGTGTCGAGGGGGTGCCTCTGTCGCATCACCCAGCGACGGGCCTACGTCTCCCTCTTGAACAGAGTGAAAACGGCCCAGCATCGACCCAGCCGGGAGCTTGATAGGCTCGGTAAAGGGGTTGACGCACTGCACTAAGATCTCCCCTTGCTCAGTCAGCTGATTCAGACTGCTGGCAAGTTGGATCTTTTCGTGCGCGCCTTCAACCACCCCGAGTCCAGAGATCCGGCTACTATTCACCCTGCAGTGAATGGTAGCCCGGGAGCGGCCTGGTATGGTACGGTTGCGTACCACTTGCACACCTCCCACTAAAGGGCAGCCGAACTTGTCGACGCAGGCGAGTTCCCGCCCGGACATCATCATTGCAGATCTGCTAAAATCTATGTGACATCCGTGCCGTTTAAGGAACGGCATCCCGAGGATAGCATCCTCCTTGAGCTGACTGACGATGAACGTCTCTTGGATCGTTTGATCGCGGACTCGTCCCGTCAGCTCAATTATACCATAGAAGGGAAGGCACGACCCGTCAGCTAGGGTGCCGTATTCCCCTTCGTATGCTTCCATCTCGCCCCTGACCCTAGCACTGAGGGTGTCGAAGAGTTGGCGGCTTAAGAGGTTCGTGGTACAGCCCGAATCAATGAGAAAAGTAACAGCTTTGCCTTCCAGTTTACCGGGCAAGAAATAGCTGTTCCCATGGGGCTGCACCTGAACTCTCCCTTCAGGCCTTACTCTCGCAGGGAGTACCTCCCTCGCTTTGGGTCGCGAGGGAGGTCTCTTGGGGCGGTGATAGGTAGGCCTCGGGGGTGCCGAGGCTAGATTCTCAGCTACCTTTGTGTGCTCCCATCCAGATTCTTGGACTTGTAGCCCTGTGAATCTGTTGTGAAGGGGCATAGAAAAGGCAGCCGCGGGGCGAAGCCCCTTGCTGGTCCGTCGTGGCTGTTGCCACTGTTGGTTGCCAGTACGCGGTACCCGTCTGGGTGACCTGCGTTTCTTCTTCCCTAGAGGTTTCATCGTCGGCCCGCGGAAGGTGGGAACATCTGCGGGCCGCGGTAGTTTAACCCCTGATTTAGGAAGGGACAATATCGGCGGAAATGTCCTTGATTTCCGCACTCCCAGCAAAAACTGACTGTTTCTCCCTGTGGCGGCGCCGATGGCCGCATGGGCTCAGGGGCGGTACTCACTGGGTTTTGTGGTGTCAGTGTTGCTATCAGCTTGGCTAGCATGTCCGTCAGTTGAGTGACTTTTGATGCCGTCGCCAACTGGGACATGGCAGCCGCGGCGGGGGTTTCCTCCCCTTGTCCCGCGGCCGTGTCTGCGCGGTCTATCTCCACTTGGCGGGAGCTTCCGCGACTTTTATGCATTTGGTTAGCTAGGAGGTAAGCTTCCCCCTCAGTCAAAGCATCTTCAACGGTGGTGACTCCTCTAGCTAGAAACTGGTGGTGGAGACCCAGATCGTCGACAGATGCTATGAAAGCGTCGAGGGTGTACCTCTCGCGGTTGACTGGGGGCAAGTCGCTGTACGCGATCTGTGCCAGCTTCATGACCGCGGTGGCATGCTCCCGCAGCGGGGTGCGGGGATCACGCCGCAACCTCTGCAATCGGGCCCTGGCATCTGTAGCAGAGAGGCCAAAGCGGGCCCGCAGAGAAGCAAAGATATTATCAATGTCTACGCCCAGCCCATAGGGCTTGGCTTTGTCCATCAATGCCATTCTAAGCTTCAGCAGGGCCACCCTAGGGGGCCACTGAGCGACGTCCATTACGTCGCTAAACTCTTGGATAAATTGTTCCACCTCCTCTTCACCCGTGAAGGTGGGCGCCTTTAACCTGTAGCGGTCTTCAGCTAGTTTTCGCGGAACCCTTCGCTCTTCTACTACATGGTTAACAGGCATTGTCTCTACAGCATTGTCTCTACGCTCACCTTCGATTGCCGGTGGTTGAATTTCAGCATTGTCAGTCTCCATCTTGGATGCACTATCCCACCGCTGCCACCACTGTTATAATTTTCAGATTAGGGTTGATATGCTATCCAGAGAGTCTATTTATCTAGTATAGAACTGCACCAGGCTAAGTCGAGTGAACGAGTATATTTTATTCACAACTATACATCATAAAAACACGATACATTATTTCTAACAAGTTACACATCTAATCTATTTCACACTCTAGCTTCGACTGAGTTAGCAGCGGGAAACTACAATTGCTGCTAACTATCAACTACGCTAATTGGCTATCCATTGTTCCGGGTCAATTACGCGACCCTACATGTTGTGCTGCTGGTAGTTCCACGAACCACCACAGTATTACATACGTCGGCGTCAGAGTCACTTTCTACAGTCGGTCTAGTAGAGAGAAAGTTCAGTAAAAGGGCCTGTCAACGGTTCGTCGACGTCACGTGGGGCAGTATAAGGTCTCGAAACTCCGGGTATGAGTCGGCATCCTCTTCATATAGATGGCCCACATAGCTGTGTTGAGTACGTTGATGGCGTTTTTATAAAAGTGGTGTACCCACTGGGGCAAAAAGCCACAGTAAAATATTGGGGGACGTGTATTCGTAGGCGTTTGAGTGTTGAGAATGTGCGTCAACACTCGCTACATTTCCTGTTGGTATCCTGTCCAATAATAGCCTGTATCAGAGTTCATGTTTGTCTGGTTGTCCAAGTCGTCCGTGGTAGTAATGCTAGAGGTAATTCGAGTTTGTCGGTCGTGTCCAGTTGCATAGCGTAGTCATCAGGGGTGGTTGTCGGCTGTTCCGTCGGCGTCGTCAGGTGTGTGTCAGATAGCATGTGTCAAGTCTAGCTTCAGATATGTTGTCCCACTGTGTGGTGGGAGTGTCGAGTAGAGCCTGTATCTCAGGAGATACAGGTACAATCCTGCCTGCAACAGAGTATTCAAATTCACACATAATGTTCTCGAATCACACTCCCTGCGGGGGACTCCACCCAGTCAGTACGACACTGTGACTGAGTTGACAACCAACAACCTCCTGGTTTTCATAAACCATCCGGGTGACCGCTCAACTCGAAGTCGCAGGTGAAATCATCTGACGTCAGGAGTCCAACTTTAGCATTATGATAAAGTGAGACTGAAGTCGACTACCAGAATAAATTCTAATTAATATAAATAGAATCATATCTAGTAGACTTACCCTCCAAAACAGGTGCTGTATCAGCCATGCTGCTTACTAATCTGTTTTTATAGGGCCCGTAGTAGCCAAATTTGAGAGACGTGCTGCCTCTCTGTTGTTTACAATTGAAAAAGGCGCTCTACACAGCTATAAGGATGATTACATAACACCCTTGTCGCTAGTGAGTTGGCTTCGCCCTGCTGACCCGCTTCCCCCCTCCCCGGTCGACCTGGCTAACTGGCCTAGTCTGTACGCCACTGGCAAGCACAACTCTCAATTGCTGTCCCCCAGACTTCTTTTGTGCTGGTTGACAAGTTATAGTATACTATGCATGTCGACCAAGTCACACAAGAAGTCTTTCAAATAAGATGGTGGCGCCCTAGTACGTTGACTACGTTCCAACTGTACTGGGGTGAAGGAGGGGCTGCTGCCACTGGTGACTCTACCACTATGGGTGGGGTCTCCAGTGTGGGGGGTCCACCGGTACGAGTGGCTCCTCCCTAGCTATCTCCTCCTCATGAATTTGAGGAGTTTCCATCTCATCAGGGGACGACAGGTGTGTCGGCCGGCTCCACTGGTGGTGAGGCCGGTCTTCCGGTGTGTTGGTCGCCTCTTCCGAAGGTGGGGGCGGCCGATAACACAAATAACATTAGTTTATTTCATAGAAGAAATATAGAAGTTATTTTATTCTAGATTATGATCAGACCAGAGTACTTTGTATATTTTTGCTTTACTTATGATAAATGCAGTTTTCTATTGTTTGTGTTTGTCCTGTAATATATGTTTATAATGCACGCCAGTCTTTCATCCAACTTTCTTACAGTTTGCGATTTATCATTTCTTAATTTGAGCAGTTGGCCTATTCCACCTCAATAGAAGAGTTTTAATATTCATAAATTTATGCGTTGACCAAAGTTGAGGTTGATTAAAAAATAGAGACATATTAATCTAGTTTATGATTAATGTCTCTATTTTTGTTAATGATTAGTTTTATGCCCAGTTAGTGTTTGAATTCAGATTTTAAATATTTCAGGTGCTAATGTCAAGCCACACGAGTATCATGGAGAGATGAATCCTATGCCTGGTACAAGATCTCGCCCTTACAACCACAACGAGGTATGCATTGTAATGGTGTGCTGTACAGTATCAAGCACCACTATACTATGTTTATTAGTTTTTTAATTGAAAATAGTTTTATAAATGTCACATGTGATTTAAAGATTATGATGAAAACTAAATTCAGTCATGGGATTGTGAGTTTGTAATTAAATACTATTTTATGGTAACTTAGCAGATATTGTGATATTTTGTGTTCTGTAGGGATACCATTATGGCACACTGCCAAGACGGTCTGCTAGTTTACGAACGAAAGTAAACACTGCCTTGCCAACTCGTTGGCAGAAACGCTCCTAAACTCGTATAACTAGTTGTTAAAATGTAAATAGCTGAAGCGATTTTTCCTTTTCACAACTCCCTAATGTACAGCTTGAATTCCAAATGCAGCTTATGCTTTTATTTAATGATATTCACAATACATGCTTGTAGGAGGCAATTGTATGCTTTGGTAAGCAGCATATCAGTTGCTAAGTAGCTGCATGCTGGGGCACAGGAATGTCCAAGTTCACTGTTGATTTGTGTATGCTTGGTTTGCTATTGTCTGGTATAAGCACTTCTAACAGTGCTTATGAAGTTACTCTGTGATCATTTCGTTTGCTAATGATAATATATTGTCTCTGTACTGTCTTTATAAATTGTAGATGTGACACGGGTGGTTATTTGAAACTTGTCTATAGTCCATCTTATATGTTTGATAAATTAGAATTATGCTTGCAATCACTAATGCATTGAGGATTACTGATTAGTATTTCATTATGTGGCAGCATGAGCATATTATTAATATGTTACTAAAATACTCCGTATATATTGTAATGTATTTTATTTCTATTTTACAAGGGAAAATTAGATCAAGTTAAAGAAACTAAGAAGCCAACTAGAAAACTAAGATCTAAGTCCTGTTCTAAAGCAAGACCTCGTTCTCGCTCTGCTGGGAGAAGACGAGTCACAAAGAAAGTCTAACTAATGTTAACAACTTCATTTATGTAAAGCAGTGTTAAATCACTTTAAAACCAAATTTTTTACATTGCAATGCAACATATTTATTATACTCAATTTTATCTCTTTAACTGTAGTATAATTTAGACTATTGGTAATGTTCATGATAGCCTATTGGCACACATGTATGCAGAATCTTATTTAATGCTCAAAAATTATATATACAATAAATGCCAATAGGCTATAAACTTGGTTTATGTGCTACCTTTGCTTAAACTACAAAAATATGGCTACAAGATATTGTGCAAAAATACAATACACTATAAAATACTTGAACAATGCAGCAAAAGATATAAAGTAAGAAAATCTTAAACAGTTTCGGTTAGTTCAATGTTGTCACAAAATTGCTGGTGTAATTATATAATACTAACTGAGCTATGTAATTAAAAGAAATGCTATTCGAAATAGATTGTTTTTGAGCAAATTAAGTGAAGTACATAATATATTAGATTGTGCTAAAATACTGGTATTTCTGTCCTTGGAGTGTCTTTCAAATCGTCATCAATGAAAAGTATGGCCTGAAAAATAAAGGTTGAACATGTGTACAGTGAAATTGGAATCTATGCCAATTGCTATCACCTGCCACAACCATTCTGATACTTACTAAAAATGAGCAGGACATGGCTCCTGCAGACAAGAAATGCCAAATATCATGACCGTCAAAAAAGTCGAGAACAATACAAGGAGCATTCAAATTTCTTGATTGTGCAGGTGTTTTCTAAAACAAATTAACACATTTGCAACATGTGCAACTTATATATGCAAGATTAGATTGACTGCTGATACATATTAGCTGGAACTGCAAGAATTAACGTAGCCAAGTATTTGACACTTGAAAGTATTAAATCATATAGCAGTACGTACTTGCCAGTCTGTTAAGTTGTGTATAAAATACCATAATGCAGGAACCCACAAAGCAATAGAAAGCAGCCCAAATATATATGTCTGAGGAACAAGTCTCTCTTTATGCACAATCTAGAAAAAAAAAAATTTTGCAACTAAGTAAGATGTCACTGAAAACACGATAAAAAACATGAATTACTAACCTGAAACTTCTAGTACTATGTGCACCCAGTTACACAACTATAAACATCAGCTTACATAACAATAGTACTTATGAATGTATTAGTCAAGGTATACGCTATATGGTGCTATATAATAGCACACTAATATCCAGCACAAACAGTTAGAATAATTTCATTTATTCTACATGAAATTTACAGACTTATTTTTTTAAAGATGCACCACATAGTCATGGCTTTAGTATTTCCAACAAATGCACTTTAGGTATAACGATATAGCATATTATGTAGGTATCTGGATCATTGAACAGCAGTTTTGGGCCGATCTCTTACAATATTTCTTTAAATGGCCATAATATTTACAAGTGTTAATGATTTTTCATTATACTGTGCAAGTTGAATACCACAGCTGAAAAAATTGTTTCATCTAATAAATAAAAAGTTCACACTTTGATAGTTAATTTTTCATCAATATTTTTTAAATCATGTTATTCACAGAACAATATTATAATGTACATACCCTCTTCATTGCAATGTAGAACATAAAATACAGCGCAAGGTTCATAATCGTTATTTCCAGCATAAAAGTGGCAAAATCGGCGGGTTTTGTTATCACTCCGTAAAGACCCCTATAAAATATTGGTGAATAACTAAATAAACTGAATAATTACAATTCACTCGAAAAGAAGCTTAAAGAATAGTGTTTCCAGTTTTATATAAAAATTTCCTTTACGTTTATAGTCGATACTCACATGCCCCAGTTGCAGGCATTCATAAACAGTAGAAAGCCAAACTTTACCTACAAAAACATTTAGCTTTTAGCATTTAACATATGCAATGAAATTTTCTCAAACAGATGAATATTATACATTATGAATAATCTATTAGGAAATAAAATTTAAGACACAAAACAGCATTGAATGCTAGTAACCATGTTGAAGCAAAAAAATATAAAATATATCTTTGAAAATGTATGAGGAAAATAAAAGATATTAAAAAGAGTATATCTCACATGAAACAGAGTTGTGGCTTATCATACAAGACTTACAGGGTAAGTGGGTGCTGAACACTTTTTCTCATCACTTCTAACTGATACAATGTGATATTTTATGCTCTGCATCAATGCTTTGTCTAAAACAAGTGTATTATGATCTGTGCCCATCCATGTATTACAGGAGGAAAATCAAACATATAGAAAATTAAAACAAAGATCTAAAGTATTGATAATTATAGGCAATCTATATAATATATATACTATATTACAGTAATATATCATAGTATCCATAGCTTTTACTGCTTTTATGTAGTATTGACATTAATTTGGTATGAAAAGTGGAAGTTGCCTTCTGATAAAAGTCATGCTTTAGACTGTTTGTAATGCTATGCTAATCACTAACATAACAGCTTGATGTTTTAGGTTTGAGTTTAAAAATTAAAAAGTATTTCGGACTATTTAATTGCAGATAAAAGAAGAAAATAAAGCTACTGTATCACGTATAAATTCCTGGCTAACTATCTATAGAGAAATATGTACGGCATATTAAAAGAATTGTAAAATATATGGAAAACATAAGATAAAAGAAAAGCAAATATAACTGTGTATAACCTTACCAAACTTGAATCGCCCCACATAGTAAACTTTGATGCTCAAATAAATGACGGAAAGAAGATAGAAGAAGGTGAACACATACCAGAATACTGGAGAGTTGAATAACTACAAGACACAATAGAGCTTAACAGTGCTTGATGAAAAAGAGAAAAAATATTTGGTTTCACACATGAAATAAAAATACATGAAATAATCTGCTATTGTCATGAAAATGCCAATTTTTGTACAATTTCATCTTTTAACATGCATTCTAATAAACATAGTGCTGCATTATTTGCATTATAGTTGTGACATTAAATCAGGAAAATGACAAGTAATTTGCTTACCACACCAACAACTGCAATGATGATGATAATGGCGAGCGATATGAAGGCTGTATGTGCATTAGCATTGATATCAGGGTGTCTGGATTGGAATAGTCTAAGAATCAGTAAACCTCCAAGTATGTACATGAAAGCTGTGTCTAAATAATACAGAAACAAAGACTAGACAGTTTGAATAGCAGACAAACTTAATACTAAACACCACTAAACTCCATACACTGCAATCTGCATATATTGGCAAATAATATTCGCTGTACATACCAAATTGGAAGTTGTTGTAACTTGGACAGACGTGGTAACACCCACTCATTATTCCCTCTACAAACAAAGCTAATCCCATAGCATAAAAGATACCCACGTGTTGGGGAATTCCTAGACGCTCCCGTTCTTCTTCGGGTTTGTTCATAGAGTCTCGAAACCTAACAACAATATTATAGTTAATCAACTCTCGTTGAATAGTGTAACTCAATTTCAAACATGATAATTCAAAACTTATATAACTAGAGTGAGTTGAATTAACCAGCCACCCAATTAGGACATGGCGGTGAATAGTGAGAAATTGGAGTGAGTTGAAGCGTGAAATACCTGAAATGAGTAATAATAATAAAGAGAATCCCAAGCACCATGTAACCAATATTACTAATCACACTATTGAAGCTGTGTAAACCCCCCAGATGTCTTGAGCAGAGGAAGTTGTAGTAGCAAGTGTCTTCGTTGCCAGATAAATTTAAATACTAAAAAATTAAATACAAAAAAGTGTATGGTGAGTTACCGTGAGTGCTATATATACAAAACAGAATAAACAAAAACACACAGAACAACACTAGAAAACTATTAGAGAAGAAATACAATGTGTCCGGAGGATTCATAATACAACATTATGTCCCTGTATGTCACTGCATAGATATAAACATGTAAGGTTAATGGGTTTTATTCTATCTTATTAAACCATCAACAAGAGAATACTACTTGAGAAGCCTGGGGATCACACAGGTCATGTTTGTGTGGCAGAAAAACCTTCCCTGCCCAGGATAACCATGATGTATAGATTAAAACATTCTCCTTTGGAAGTTATTAATTTGAGTATATATTATAATACTGGCCAGTTGATTCATATAGTTTGTAAGGTGTCTGTGAAAGATAAAGAATGTATTAAAAAATTTATAAAATAATATATCTGAATAAAAATTTGTTCATGTTGTAGTTATGCAAGTAGAGTATCATGTAAATTATACCTTCTGATATGCCAACACCAACTGGATAACAGGAAGAGCGTAGAAAATTGAAATGCTAATGAGGTTTCTAAAACAAAATGGTTACACAGACATTACAGTCTAGATCACAATAGGTCACCTTGGTGAGAGAAAGTGGGGACAACTCCCACATTAGCTTGATTAAATTGATTAAATAAAATTGCTCAATGACTTATGAACACGCATTACAATGACCAACTGGAATGAAATCCTCCACAACTGAAGGCTGAAACAGTAAACTCTACTATAAACTACAAACTCTATAAACCATAAAGTGCAAGGTTGAAAGTTCTAACATTGTAAAGGCTAAATCCCAAATTTGAAATTTGAAAATTATGCTTATATTTATAAGTACAACATGAGCAAACATGAACAATAAAACACTAACCTCACGTATAACATATATTTCTTCCGAAGATGGGTGGATGGTTTTCTAGCCATGTCAGCCACCATAAGGTTTTTCTGAAAAAGTATGTATTAATTGTTCTGTA
Source organism: Bugula neritina (assembly GCA_964035545.1). Classification (NCBI taxonomy): domain Eukaryota; kingdom Metazoa; phylum Bryozoa; class Gymnolaemata; order Cheilostomatida; family Bugulidae; genus Bugula; species Bugula neritina. The sequence continues at coordinate 27,589,284 of OZ037765.1, forward strand.
GTATATATTAATTGTTCTGTAGTATGTATTAGTTGTTCTGTAGTATGTATTAATTGTTCTGTAGTATGTATTAGTTGTTCTGTAGTATGTATTAGTTGTTCTGTAGTATGTATTAATTGTTCTGTAGCATGTATTAGTTGTTCTGTAGTATGTATTAGTTGTTCTGTAGTATGTATTAGTTGTTCTGTAGTATGTATTAGTTGTTCTGTAGTATGTATTAGTTGTTCTGTAGTATGTATTAGTTGTTCTGTAGTATGTATTAGTTGTTCTGTAGTATGTATTAATTGTTCTGTAGTATGTATTAGTTGTTCTGTAGTATGTATTAGTTGTTCTGTAGTATGTATTAGTTGTTCTGTAGTATGTATTAGTTGTTCTGTAGTATGTATTAGTTGTTCTGTAGTATGTATTAGTTGTTCTGTAGTATGTATTAGTTGTTATGTAGTATGTATTAGTTGTTCTGTAGTATGTATTAGTTGTTCTGTAGTATGTATTAGTTGTTCTGTAGTATGTATTAGTTGTTCTGTAGTATGTATTAGTTGTTCTGTAGTATGTATTAGTTGTTCTGTAGTATGTATTAGTTGTTCTGTAGTATGTATTAGTTGTTCTGTAGTATGTATTAGTTGTTCTGTAGTATGTATTAGTTGTTCAGTAGTATGTATTAGTTGTTCTGTAGTATTTATCAATTAATGTAGTCTTCACTTTTCAAAACTGTAGTCTAATAGCCATGTTAAAATATAACAAAACACAATTAATCCTGGCTGTGAGATATAAATTCTATACCACGAAAAAATATTTGTGAGAGAACAAACCTTCAGCCTATAAACATCTTTTATCTCATCCTGGTCAGTCAGTGTGTCAGCATCTAACAGCAGACTGTCATCATAATTAATATCATTAACAGACGTGTTACCAGCACTAGCAGATGCTTCTGTGTTCCCATCACTGATAGTAGGCACTGTGCAGCAACAAACAACACACGTTATTCTATAAATAGGCAATCAACAAATTTCAATCCTTTTATTTTTGAAATTGTATGAAATTATGTTGAAAGTTTGGAAAGCCCCCTTTAGAAAGGATTTTATTTGCTCAATCCTTATCTTAATGGCCGACTCACGATTTTATGACCTGTTTTATTACTAATGAACACACTAGGCCTTCATATATTGTACTGGGGTTTACGTAGGCAAGGACGTATAACAAGTGTGGAAAGAGGAGGAGAAAGTGGGATGGTATAATGCTGGTATAACTGAACATTACAATGACTTTATACTAGTGAAATATACACTTTATATAGCCTGTCTAGTTGGCATATCGTGTCTATGTAAGTAAGTCTAGCAAAAAGGCATGAGCAATGCAATTGAAAGGAATATATTTTATAGGCCGGCACATTGAATGCTAATGAATGAATTATATACATTCATTGACTAAGAAATACTTAACAATATACCCAACAATAGCCCAACTGTCATGTGACATACTTGCAGCTGATAGAATTGAATATTAGTTCAACTACAAGGACAAAATGTATAAACTTGTACTAACTGAACCTACCTGGAGAAGTCATTTCAATTTCTTGAGCTTTTCTTCTTCTTTCCCTACAAATAATCAACTTTAAAGTCTCAACAAAAAATAAACAGGTTATTTGTTGAAAAAGTATTACAGAGAGAAAATATTAGCAGCCAACAAAAACCAACACGAAGCAGCAAAACTTTGGACTCACCAAAGTTTGATTATGAGAAGATAAAGAACGGCAGCCAAGCAGTATGCAGAGCAGTAGCCAACTGCAGCCAGCAGAGCAAATATGTACACAGTCTCTGTGAAAGGAGAGATAGATTAGTATAGTATGGTTCTACTAACACAAGTCAACCATCATCAGAATGCTGATGAGAAATGCTAGTTGATAGTGTAAGTACAGCATGATTAGCTTTATCACCCTTATATGTAACATTGGAGGAGCATGAGAATTACTTTAGCTTTATTAAGATTATAAAATAAAATTCATATTAGACACTTACACACTTACCTTCTATATGGTCTTCAATCCAAAACTCCATATCTTTCACTTTAGGATCTGCTCAAATGCATTAACAAGATAGAAATACAATATCATATTAATACAAATAGAGTGAGTAGAGAGAGGATTTAATAACCTGTCCTTGAAATACTCTTGAAATGACACACACATATATATATATATATATATATATATATATATATATATATATATATATAGTCATCTAGCTCTTAAATAAAGCCATCAAAGCTTTAAAAATGAAATCTCACCTCCCATGGGAATTATTCTTTCCTGACTGGAACAAAGTTGATCATTGGGCATAACAGCAAACACAATATACACTGCCTTCGATACACGCTGTAAACAAATATACATACAAAATACTTTCCAAACATAAAATTAAACTTTTAATTTAAAATAACTTTAATCAACCAGATAGCCAAGAGTGTCCCAGGAAAAACTTTAAGAATTTCATTCAAGAACTGTATTAAAAGTATAGGTTTTTAACTATAACAACTGCAAGCAGACTTTAAAAAAATGGATCACCACAATAAAGACTCAATTCTATACCAAATCAAATGAGTTTGTTCATGTTTATGTCTAATAAAAAGTAGCTGCTTTCAAAAAGAGCTCAAAAAACTCTCATGTTGTTTTCAGAGTTTTAGTCTCATCTCACCAAATAATACAGAAACATTCATCTAAATGGGCAGGGTGGTGAGAGCACCTGAGCAGGGCTACACCAGAGTTTCCCCCAGAGCAACTAAGGAGCGAGGTAAAATGTGAGTGAAAGTACTATATGATATATTAAATCTAGTATTATACATTTTGTACTTTCAATATGCAATAGCAAAAGTAACCCGTGTCTAGCTATAATTGAAAAAAATTAATTTAAACTTGAGCTGTTCTTAAATCATAGAACTGTTCAATACTAGCTAAAAACCCCATTCTACTGCTCTGTGTTGAAGTATAATCTGGGTATATAAATAAATGTACAGAGATACTACATTTATTGCCTTCTAATCCCCAAAACTTAGAAGAATTAAAGATGTAATCGGTTATATACAAACTAATGTTTGCTTGAGTCCTTAGGCTGAACATCTAAGCAACTGGGTGTCTATTAATACTTACATTATTATTAATTATGAGGGCAGCCTTTTGGAGAAAAGTTTGGAACGTGACGCCTGTCTCAACACTACCCGTGAGGTCCTGTATTGGGCACTGAAACAGTAAAACACAGAATTTTATGCAGCTTTTTAATTTTACAAAATATTGTTATGATTTAATGTTGTTCCAAAAGATTTCAATTGAGCAAGAAAGCATGCTATGCTTACGTATTTTAAATGCACGTGTATTGAGTGAGAGTTGAGTTACCTTGGCTGATTGAATGGCAACCCGGGAGCAATAATAGTTTTGGCTGGAGTTAACGTAGAGAGTAACTGCTTGAGTGCTGTTCTTGGGGAATGTAAACTGGTAGTACTGTGGTGAAGTAGGGGTCACAAATATTGTGTAGTCAGTTCCAATACTGAAAAACAGCACAAAGTAACATATTTGATTGCATTATGGCAATAACCGTTCAAGTATACCTTACTTATATGCATGTTATATATGTAAACTATACACAAAATTTTTGTAACTTTGCTTTTACCTCACTGTCAAGTTTACTTGAATTTCAGCATGAATAGAAAACTCTATTAGCCTTTCTGAGAACGTTGTCACTTCTATGGAGATCGGTAATGTAGTGTTGATGTTTTGACCAGTGGCACACAACTTCCGACTGACCTGGGAAAACTCCACTCTACAATAAATTAAAGTGAAGATGTGATCTAAATAACTAAAGCCTTCCTCATTGTTCTGAGCAATTCAGCAATTTCATGGACAAGAACAACACAAACATATACAGTGTACACAACATATAACCCCGATTTTAGGTAAAAGTGGACGGTAAAAATGGCACAAATGGAAAAGTTGATAAAAATAGCACACTGATGTCAAATTTTCTAAAACCCCAAACTCAAACCCTCCCCCCAACCCCAAACATCCATCCTAAACCCAAATATTGAAAATGTGCTATTTTTACCTATTTTTTCGTTAGTGCCATAATTATCTGTGCCACTTTTCCCAAACACTTATAACCTAGGTAGGTTGGTAACACAAGATTTTACATAATGTGTAACATCTACGGTTCAACCATTACACCTGACTTGCATCTCACTATACACACCCTGATTGCATTCGCAATGGCAGATCCCATGACTGAAGTGCCAACTCTTGACGAACTACTACTTGTGTGGGGAAATCATTTGAATAATTCGTCTCTTTATTGGTTAAATCAGTGGTAATGTATACAGCAGAGTTCTGCAAAATTTTATAAAATATTTGTATAATAAAATTCAAAGTTGGCTTTTTATTTGAATGGATTACTTTGATTTTGCACCAATAAACATCATGTGACCATGGTCTTACATATGTGTGATTGTAGTTATATTCAAACAAGTATCCATGATTCCTTGTTGAATTTTCTTTATAGGTTTCTCCAAACACTGCTTCAACTATGTTTGGAAAGCCTGGGTGTTGTTTTGAAGAAGACTGAGTTGTGGCCAAATGCACAAGCATAAATGCAATGAGTATATCGAGTTTTTTCCATACCTCAAGAACTAGCATGCTACCTGCAAAATAAAGCAAACCAAGGCTAATTTGTTCTACTAAATAATTTAATCAAGATCCTAAGAAATTAAAAAATTAGTTGTTGGTTTATTAAAAACACACAAAGAATTACTACATGGTACGTAGTTTGAGTTATTGAAATAGCAACATTTTAAAATGGCTGAAAAAAAATTAGAAACATTTGTTTTTTTAAAAAAGCATCAATAATTTTAACAACTAGGCAGCTATTCCTGATGGCAAATTGATTACCTAAACAACGAATACATATACTATGAGTATGTGAGGTCAGAAAGTTTTACATAGAAAACTGCGCACTTAAACTCACAGTTACTGCCAAATCTATAGGCAATTTTAATCTGAGTCAGTTAAGATCAATGACTCAGTCAGTGAGCCAGCGACAGAGACGCCGACTGTCACTGGGATTACTGTGGTTACATTTTAATAAGGATGAGAAAATTAACCTCTTCTGATTTTATAAATTCAAAATTACCAAAATTACTATTATAGTTATATTAGACTTAATATAACATTAAGTTTGACTATAAATATAAGTTAAAGTATTATAACTTTTAGTTATAATAATTATAACTAATACTTTACTTTCCATTACAATCAATATTATGATTAATAAATTTTATTTCAATTACCAAATCAATTATAATAATAATGTGACAAAAATTATAAAATTACAATATTACAAAAGAGTAAATCAGCAAACCTAAAAACAACCTAAAGAAATTCAAATAATTTAAATAATCAATTCAACTCCAATTATATTTATTTTTAAAATAACAATATGTACACATTCATTATTTAATTTAGGTATGACATTATGATTATGATTATAAATGATTATAAGATTTAATATTAATTATATTTAATTTCATTATTTTATAAATATTATTAAATTTAATGTTCATAATGATATTCAATATTCATATTGATAATAATATTATTATCAATAAAATTGAATATAATATTTAAATTTGAATTAAATATTAATTTGAAAGCCAATTTAAATTGTGACAAATAAATATTCTAAATCTAATCAGTAATTAAGTCAAAACTTTTCATGTTTTCAGTTTTTGTGCTGATTCAAAGACCATGACTTTGAGCCATCGATATGAGTATCACTATTACTGAGCTGGAATATTATGGAGTTCATTGATCACTATCACATGCATTTCCGCAATTGATGGGTTTTCAAGTTGTCACATCATGAATTCGTTGACTTGTCTATCGCTTGTAGCAACACCAATTTGGTGGTCAAGGACAATAAACTGGAAAAGACATAATATTATTATTTGTTGATTTAATTGTTTTATCAATGTATTTTTTAATTGATATTATTTTTATTTTAGCGGTTACTGACCCTGAATTAGAAATAATAATGTTTTCAGTTATTGGGCGCTGAACACAGTGCTTCGAAGATCTCAAGTTTAAAGTTAGGAGGGAAAGAGAGAGAGAGGAGTTCGACAACGTCTCTCTATAAGCTGTGCGCTTAGTCACTGCTTATTCGGTGCTGCTTCTAATAGTTCTAAAAAATCAATTTGTAACTTCAATAGAAGTTTTGAAAGTTAATACACAAATACGTGTATTTGCCTGAATAAAAAAAAAATTAAGATCTAGTAAAATTCTCTCAAGAAATATGGGAAAAGTTCTGCATTTCTAATAGACACTTTAACTCTGACTTGGCGATTGTATTTTTATTTTTTATCTAAACTTCCTGTAACCTTTGCATATTCACAATTTACATTTAGTTTTACTAAAATATGATTATCATTATAGGCCACAGACCTTTATTCATTTATTCATATTAGTAGCAGTGAATATAAATAATGTTTTATAGAACAGCATGGTGAAAATTGCATCAATTCAAATCAGTTGAATCATTAACTTTCAATCACACTCACAGTCATTCTCAGTCTCACAGTCATTGTGGTTGTGATTGTCATTGTGAATCATTGTGATTGTGATACTGATTGACTATTGAGTATTGAGTGATTGAAATTGTGATTGTCAATCATCAATGGCTAACCAAAGTTAAAGTGAAAGTTTATTCAAAATAATTCAATTTCATACTGCTGATAAAAAAGTATTACTATTAGTATTACTAGTAGTAGTAGTATTACTATTACTCAGTATTACTATTAGTCATGCTCAGCCTCATCTCATGATCCATGGTGATGTTGATTCTGATAGTGATACTCATACTTATGCCTATGGTAATCTCAATCTGATAGTAGTACTACTAGTAGTACTGGTGGTACCGCAGGCGTAGTTGGTAGTTTCAACTAGTAATACTAATACTGAACTAAAAATAGAATTGGTGAATCACGTGCAATTGCATGATAATGCACTTGGTTATGGTAGAAGTTTAAAATTAATTAAACAGATTAAATAATAACATTTTATTAATTTTTAAATTTAGTTATTATTATTATTAATATTATTGTTATTATCGGATTCGTAAGAACTAAAATGCATACTTCATAAAACGAAATTCTGACTCACTGACATCAGTATTACTATTAGATATCAATTTCAATGACTAAAAAGTCAACAAATTAAAAAACAATATGCGGTGTAGTACTTGAGTTTAAAAATGCCTTTACCAAGTAACCCATGCCCTGCTAATGCACAAACTAACAATATGTAATACCTAACTATAACATACAGTTACACCCATGGCTAGTCTACTGGATCTAGAATTTTTGGTCTATAAACGGAAAAAAGTACTTATTACAGGGCCATTTACCTTAAAACTATAAGTAACAATTCCCTATTTTAGTGCAAAATTTGGAAAATGTTCTAGCATAAATTTTTTATCAAGTATAATCTTTTTTTTGCCTTTGACAGTCAAAGAACTTTGTTTGGGTTTTGGCTTAAACCCAGTAGTGCTTGATAACTGTTGATGAAAATTCGAAAAAATGTATTTTGGGCAACTAAGCATAAGCCCAAGTTGCCCTTTTTTATGTTGAATAAATAAATATCAACATGCTTATATGCTTTGGTCCCTAGCAAATGGATGTGTACAAACAAGGAGCTGAAGCCAGAATTTATTTGACAACATTTCTCGGAAAAAAATGTGTGATTAAAGAAAGATTCAAAAAATCATATCGCCATCCTCAACTTGAAGAAAATTTGAGCACACAGCGTCTCAAGAATGAAGTGCGAGCATTAATTAAATGTCGACAATGTGGTATGTATTAAATTGTATACATGTCTATATTATGCAAATGAGTGCAAATCATTTTCATTTGTTACAAATTGTTTTAAGCCGTTGTTTTTAGATTTCAGGAGTTTTTACTTTTCATCTTAAATAAAATATAAAAATTTCTTTCAATATTGCATACCAATAAACACTGAAAATATCTTTTATAAGCATGTATTTTATTAAAACTTGCGGGAGTGAATGGCCTATTTTCTGTTTCAAGATATACATGTAAGTTTACTTTTAAATTATAGGCGTACCAACTCCCTCATTACTTTATGTGGATCAAATGAAAAACTCCATATACATCGAATATTTAGATGACTGTGTAACTCTCAAGGAATGGATTGATCGCCTCCTCTCCAACAAGGATGAGCCAAGTCTCGATGAAGCTGCTAAAGCCTTAGGAGAAGTTATAGCAAAACTTCATTTAAATGGCATCATACATGGCGATTTAACTACATCCAATTTCTTGGTTAGAGCGAGCCAAATGAATGAGTTTCAGCTCATAGTTATAGATTTTGGGCTTACCACAATAGAAAGTGCCAATAATCCTGAAGACAAAGGTAACTGATACAGTATTGTCTAGGCTTAGGCCAATGTTATATAGATGTAAGTTTGCACAAAGTGTCTATGTGTGGACCACTGCACTTCATTGGTAGTTTCGAGAAAAAAGTCATGGCAAATATAACATAAACGCAAGTTTGACAATTTTACTCTATTTTTCATATAAATGGCTTTATTTCCATAGGTGTAGATCTATATGTCCTGGAAAGAGCGTTCCTTAGTACACACCCAAACACAGAACAGCTCTTTAAATTGGTACTGAATGCTTACAAGCACGCATATGGCGGCAATAGTAAAGATACATTTGCCAAACTTGATGAGGTTCGATTAAGAGGGCGAAAGCGAACAATGGTTGGTTGAAATCAGGAGGAGACACAGCAGTCATGCTAAATGGCATATATGTTATGTGCATTGCCTTTAATAAAAATTGGTTTTTTTTTAAATATTTGTATATTGACTATTTCACAAAACAAAATATATCTGCCAATTCAACATATATCTTTACTGACACAATATATACAAAATTTAAAATTAATCTGCAGCAATAATCATTAATAAATTTCAAAAGACTGCAAATTTTAGGTGTTGAATAGTATGTTATAAATGTCTAAATTTTGGTCATGAATAATTTGCAGTCAAAACTTATTGAAAAATAGAAAAATATCAGGAGCGGAAAGCAATAATCTATAAAGGAATGTTATAGTATTCCAGTTACAACATGCAGTCTGATATATTAGATAAGATATTAGATTGTAATATTGTGTATACATAATTTGTACAGTATCGTAGTGCAACAGTTTCCACTTTTTACATATAGCTCCTGTTGGGTTGTTACAGCCACACATGCTTTTCCTGCTCCTCATCAACAACACGCTTGATATTTTGGTGCATAGCTGCCATATTAGCACCTTGAACTTCCACTAAAAAATATAGAAAACACTGGCGTAAATGGTTAGCTGCAGCAGAAAATAGTTAATCAAGATTCACAGTACTTAACAGTATCTGTAATGCCTTGGTAAAAAAATGGAAAACTAGTCAAAGCTGTAATATTTCAATGGGTATCATAAGGAAGTTGTTCCAAATCTGTGAATTAAATCACATTAAAATCACCCATGTTTGATCATTCTAAGAGTGGTAGTGAGCATGGTGTCATCGTAGATAGACGCTTCCCAGTTAGACGCTAGGCTAAATTTCTCAAATGCACGCTTCCCAGTTAGACGCTAGGCTAAATTTCCCACATGCACGCTTCCCAGTTAGAGGCTATTTATTTTGGTACAATATATGTATTTTATACATATGCTTTTTTATTTGAAGATTACAGAAATATGTGTATTTTGGTAATATTAGATTTTCTTCAATTTTGAAATAAATTCTTTTGATTTGTATTAACTTATTAATTTTGCATTTTCTATACTTCTTGTTGTTTGAAAAAATATTTCATTAACAAGTATTCATTGAAGATAATATCTATTATTGCTGTATTTCTGGTTTTTTTTTGTTTTACACAAATCCGTGAAAATTGGAATATTATTCCAGAGAATACATATTAACTATTTTTCATGTTTAGCAACCAATACAACAGTTATATAAGTATAAATAGGTATATTAATATATATATATATATATATATATATATATATATATATATATATATATATATTGTACCAAAATAAAAAATGATGTCTAACGGGAAGCATATAAGTGGGAAGCGTCTATCTGGGATGAAACCGTATGCATTGTTTATGCTGTAAACTATGGTCCTTCATCTATACAATTTGAGCAACATAAAAGAAGAAAATCGTATTCTCTCATTGCTACACTGCTAAGCAAGTAGGTACGATCCTCTAGCATGGCTTTTTAATTCTAGTATATAGCTTGCGGTGCATCAATTTTAATTTACTTTTCAGCATATTTTTTGACATCTAAGACGTTTGTTTCATATTGTTCAGAATGAAAGAAGACCTAAAAGGTGGTAAACTGACAGTTATCTTGCATAAACTTTCTTTATTGATTCACTCACCAGTGAAGAGGTTCTTGAATTCTAACTCAATTTTAGAAAAATACTCAAAGAGTTCTTTGGCAGACTTGCTTGATAAATGATCAGGCAGAAATCGAGGATCTTTTACTTCTCTGGAAAACACAAATTAAAATAATGTAATTCAAAGTTTCGAAAACTATAGTGATGTACATAACAGATACAATAAAATAATGATAAATGCTACAAAATAAATTCATTTGAAATCAATGCCTAAAAGTTAACTAATGTCAAAATTAGACAGAAAATTCAAACTAAAAAATATGAAAGTAAGTGTTAGTAACACTTACTTTATTTGTTTGAGAGATTTGTGTTTAATGTATATAACAATGGGGTAGAGCTTGCATCTGCGCATTCGATCAATTGCCAGTGGATGAACCCTCAATAAACTGTGCCGATTCTGAAAAGAACATAATTATTCAAGGAGTGAGCTGTTTACAAGCTATAAAATATGAGGGTTTGTCTTCCCAAATTCAACATATATTACTGTTTTTAACAAAAATCAAGCTTTATATCAACTAAAAATAACATTTAAAGTGATTAGGTAAACAAATAAGAGCAGGTGTGGTAGGAAAAAATTATCCGTGTCCAATTAAATTTGCCTCACCGATTGAGCTATTCTGTGTAGCGTATCTGTTCGGGTGACCTTAAATAGGTCATTGACCTTCTTATAGTCAACAAAGACCCCTTTACTAATGTCATCCTCTATGACAGTATTGTCAGTATTGAGAAACTCCTCTTCATATTCCTTGAACTTATCAAAAGACTCATTCACTAACTTCTGTATCAGAGCTTCAGCAAATGGGCCCAGTATGACTACAGGCCTTGGATAATGACCTACAAGTAAATTAGTATATCATATAACATTTCCACCTCAAGTTACAGTATGTGTAAATAACAGTGTTGTTTACAAAAGCTAAGCTTAGCTTTTTAATTCACAAAAAAATTAAGACATCATAACTTGTAGCAAGATATTGGCTGGAATTTTAATTTACATTTTATTTTCTCTACTCGCTGATACAGGAGAGGTGCACCGTCATCTGCAGTTGGCACATTGTCATTACTAGCACTGAGATCAGAAAATGAGGTCAATTCACGGCTGTCTTTGGAACCGCTGCGCTGGTGTTGATGACGACCACTTCGTCGTTTGAAAAAACTCCGCCTCCCGATGGATCCATTTCGTTTGCTTGACTTGGAGTCTTCATCGGGCATCACATCAGAGAAGCTGCGTCTAAGAGAATACGACTCCTCCATTCTTAAAATAGAAGAACCGAAGTTTTGCAGGATATTATATAGCAGCTTGCTTTACATCAGCAAAATTGAAAGCCCTGTTCAGTATTCTCAAAACTTGTTCAATAACATTCTTTAGCATCAATGCAAGTAGAAGCAAAGTCAGTGAAAACAAATTAGAAAAGTAAACAAATTGCTTAGTTGGAATAAACATGCTAAAAATACAAACTCACTTTATTCTACTGGGTACAACTCCACTGCTACCAATTTTGTTGTCCATTTCATCAATTTTGCAGACATACCATTTGCCGATCTGACCATACAGTAGACTGTTCTCTACTCGGAACAAATCACCCGGTGATATGCTCAACTCTTCTGCAGCCTCTGCCTCATACTTGAAGTGAGCACGGACATAGAAATGATCACCGGAGCCAGCGTGAATCATACTGTATTCTTCAAAACAACACACACATTAAATAGATCTAAAATTTTATAAGTAGCTATTACTAGGTCATAATGTTTATTAAAATAAAATAATGGGAGCAAACCAGTCAACTGGTAATATGGTAACTAAGATTTGTTTAGAATGCAATACTGCACATTGATGGACTTACTTACTGTGACTTATCCATTTAGTTGGCCTCATAAATACAATTATATCATATGCTGGTGACATGCAACACTTTACATTGAAGCACTTACTGTTGAGGTTATGCTGAGCAACCACACTGATGGTGTCAGATGGTCTGTTGAGTTCAGTAGCAACCTGCTCGGCTGTGAAACCTTTCAGGTCTTTGCCATTGATAACTAGGAGCTGATCAGCAATGCGGAGGTCAGAGTTGGAAAACGGGCTGTCGCTAGAGATCTCGGCTACGAAGACGCCGGTGATGTTACCTCCACACAGCCGCAGCCCTACTTCCTGTGACATTCTTTGCACAGTAATCTTCCGGGGTGGATCAGTCCCTGATTCATCACTACTACTTCTGAAACACAAATTTCACCAAAAACATATTCACCTGTCCACCTATACCACACCGAGTGTTAGTTACAATATTCCACTAGATGAACAATTGCCAGCTCTTTCCTAATTAATTTCTACTAGTAAAAATACTTACATAATTCAACATGCAATTTTTTGACTAAAAAATATAACAAGAGTATTTAAGATAGATTCACCGAGCTAGTCATATTATGTTTGTCACAGAAAATAGATAAAAAATGAACTACTAAAAACATTTGTCATAAGTTACCCATTGCTGTGTACAACATAAAGGGGTTTCTTCTGAGAATGGCCATTCTCCAAGTATGCATGTATGGTTTGTATGCTACCAGTTACTGAGTTCTTGTCCACATCTTGACTCTGCTCGGGGAAATGTTTACAACCTGAAAGAACCATGCTAAAGAATTAACTGGCACTCGGTTACAATAAAATTTAATACCCAAATTATCAAGATAATACTATTATATAAATTATATAATATAATATCATTATTGTTACATACGCTTAGGATTATATTGCACTTTCATTTTGACTTTTCCGTCTCCTGACTGCCATGATTTCAAAACAGTTGAAGCCATCTCGTAACTGGCCGTCCTCATGTTGATACCACAAAACTAAGAGATACAAAACACGGGTAAGTTGTTGCAAGATTAACTTATAACCACAAAGTGACAAGTCATTCTACCAGCTGATAGAAGAACTTGACAACTTTTAAACAAACCAATACTTGGAATATTTAACAATATTTTGATGGAACTTAAACAATAGACTCATCCAGGCTGAAAGGAAATATATATTATCATAATCATGATTTAGTATCTCACTATTCAGATAAATCTCAACACACTAATGACTTCGTGTCTCTATTTCAAGCTTAGAACAATACCTCTATTATCTGATCGCCTTTTTCAATTCCAACTTCTGCTGCCAAGCTCTTCGGGCTGACGGAAGTTATGAAAATGCCAGTTCCTGGCTGCTCGGTTATTGTGATGCCCAGATGTTCAAAAGACGTATCCAACTCTAGCTCTCTCAGCACTCCCTCCTTCAACCTACAAAACAATAACTTCAGGCTCATGCAAGTTGAAAAGACTTGAAAACCATATCCATTCAATTGAAATCATTTCTCATAAAATGAAAACAAAAGCAAAAAAATCAAACAGAAAGAGGAAACACGTGATCAAATAGCTTTATGATATATTTTAAGCAATTTTCTGGTCACTTGCATGCATCTTGTATAACAATTAATTAAATAATATTGAAAATCAATGTATACACGCGTATCTCTAAGTCACTCACTTTTTGTGACGAAGGTTCGTGCCTCTGCCATGAATAAATTCTTCAGATTTCCGATAGTAAAACTCTGGAGCCAAGGGAGAAGATAGTGGACTGCTTCTTCCGGACGATACTGAAGAAATTAGAGAACAACTCCAAACATTGCAAACTCATGTAATATTGTATTTCAGTTGTGAATAATTATCGACAACTTAGTTGATCTGCGGCTCCAAACATACCAACAATTACTACAAGACAGATAACCAACACCTCTGGAAACTGGGATGGCCTCTTTACAGTAGATATATAATGGAACTTGCTAGAAATTGATAATTATGAAACAGATTGCTTATTTTGTCATTTTGTCAATCCTTATTCATTGAGCACTCAAAATGCATTGAGTTTAAGATATACATTTATATAATTTTTAGATTTATATACAAATATTTTATTAGAACGAAGAAAAATTTCTTTTCAATTTTTTAAAACTTCAAAACATAATTGTTGACGAAATTTATCAATATTCTATATTATGTGAGTTGGGTGTAGTAGTAATGAGCTACAATTTCTTAGCTAAATGGTCTCCCGATACAACGTGCTGTTAAGTCAAGCTAACAAATGTTTTGATTTTTCTTCGACAGCAGAAACTATTGAGAGCACAACTCTACTACTACGCAATGTAAATACCAACGCACAAACTTCTAGACAACAGCACCTACCAATTTCTAATGAGTTAGAGTTGAGAGATCTCTTGTTGGATGAGACACTGTGATTGGAGGGAAACTTTACTCTGGCTGTAGAGTAGTCAGTGCTGGACGCAGGTCTAACCGGCACAGCGTGGTGTATCTGAGAACTGCCGGGAGCAAACTTCCTGTCTAGCGTGTGACTCTGAAATATCCACCATTAGCCGTGGTAGTACAGGCATGTGTATATATGACAGAGTAGCTGAGATAAGCACTGTACTCAACAGTTTATAACTCAATCTGTATGCAACCTGGTCAAACAGTTTAAGCTCCCGGTAATGCAGTAGTTGAAGGTAAACATCATCATGAGTAAGAAAGGAGCATACCTGGTATGGAGCAATGGAGGAATCATTGCCATCTTTATGGTTGTATCTATCATTGGGCGACATGAAGAATGGAGAGCTGTACATCTTCTCAGAATATGGAGGCGGAGGAGAACAAGATGGCTGAAATATCTTGTGCGGATTAGACGGAGTGGAAAAGAACATTTGACTGCTGCTGCTACTTCTGCTGCCCGTGGTGGGCTGGCTGGCCACACTGCTTGGTCTGGTGCTGTCATTAAACCCAAAGTTGTGGGACAGCGGGCTAATAACAAAGCAACCCAGTATTAGTTGGTTTAAGTAGCTAACAGAGCCTACAACACCACATGACTGCCACAAATAGTTGTAATACATATATAGTTAAATACCTCTCAAGTGTAAACTGTCTATTCTTATGTAATGGTGAGGATGGCACCAGTCTGTTATTATCACTGGGAGTTATGGCACGCTGAAAATTAGTCGGCCTCCTTCGGTCTTTTCTCTCATCAGCTAAAAAATTACAAGATCTGATATTCTGACTGATGCAAACAAATGCAAGCAAAAGTGTAGATAACAAAAGGTATATAAGTTATTATTAACTAAGAGTAGGCTGAGCTGCTACTTCAACTGTTCCATTACACTGGATACTTCGGTACTTCGGTCACATTGCAGTTGGATCTAGTATGATTATTCTTCTATTGCCACATGAACTGTTAGCAGTTGCAGTAGTAAACATAACATTGATATTAGTAATAGTTATAACAATTGTAATTATTGAATATCTAGACATTTAAAAATTAAATTATAACATTAATATTTTAAAATTTAATTAAACGATACAAACAGTATTAAACTATTAATTATAATTATGAAGCTACAGGTAATACAACTACCATAATTGATAAACAATAAATAGTATGTATCATCAGTTTGTTATTTAATTATATCTAATAGCTGTCCAAAAAATCAAGTATCAAAAATACCAACTAATCAAAACAAAAATAACATACACAGAGTTTACTAGTTTAATTAGTTTCAGTATTCTAAGTAGAAACAGCACAGAAAACCTTTTTCAAAAAACAACAGAAAATGCGTTGATACGATATTTATTACCTGCAATTCGTTTGTTTAGCATATCTTGAACTTTCATGTCAAGCGATCGCACTTCTGCATTCGGGGGATACAGAGGATCGGGGTAGTCTCCCCTGCCACTAGCGTGACCTTCCAGAGAATTTGATTTCTTATCTTTAGGCACATGCATCCGTATCGACCTGCAATACTACACTGATAAATTCTTGCCATAACAAGTTTACAAACCCCTGAGCTAATGGGAGAGCAAAAAATCTTTGAATAACAGTTTTAAAACCAGCCAATATCTTAACATCTCAAAATTTCATCACTTCAATAGTGATAGAAAAACACATTGAAACTGCAAACACAACATTATTAAAGTCAAACAGTTTGAACATCTATTGTGCAAGGAAGTAAAAGCTCCAGACCTACCCATTCTGGTTTGGCAGCGTTTGCACTTTAGGCTCATATATAGGAGCGTGACGGTCAAATAAAGTGGATGAGGTAACACTAATTCTGTCTAGAGGACTCTGTGGAGAATATGATGTTGATGGATAATAGCCTGGGGTCCTTAGCTGTCGGTCCGTCTTAGAATCAACAGGGTCACCACTATTATGCCTCTGAGGCTTAGTGGAATATATCTGTTGCATGCAGAAGTTGGAGTCATATTTTATACACATATTGAAAGATATGAAAGATATTGAAAGTACATTATATACACTTGGTAGAAATTTGAGTTGGTTCTGAACACAATTCCATCTCAATCTGATAATTAAAAAATGAATCAATTTAAAACTGTGCAGTAAATAACAGAATAATATACCATTTGCAGATGCTACTGATAAGCAGCCCATATCATACAACACAGTTGCAGAAATTTGCTAATAAAAACAAACCTTGTCGTGATCGACTATGGAATTTGGTATAGTAGGCTTAGAGTGTGGTCTCTGTTTAAAGGTAACAGTGCCAAATGTGGATACATCCACTCCATCTGAACAGGGGGCAGAGGATAGACTCCCCATGTCAACATCTCCAGCACCACGGTGCATTTTCTCTAGTATAGACATCACATGGTCTGTTTTTACCTTAAAAACCAACCAGTAAACTACAACATCTGACATACAACTATTTATGTGTATACTTATTGCAATACTGCCAGGTTTCTTGACAGTCATGATGACTGGTTGTCAGGAGGTTTAAATACTCTGACACGACAAGAAATATAGCAGGAAAAGAACGTACTATATGTGTAACCAATAATTTAGTTATAGATGTAAAAATTTTAACCTTGAAATTAATTGTCTATATTGCTCTCAAGATACATTTTGAGCACGAACAACCCAACAATACAAGAGTAATCTCATGAAATGCAACTTTAAAAATAGAATATTTTTAGTTAGGAAGTAAAAAGGTACAGGCATTAGATTATTTTCATGTTATTTAGCAAATTGTCAAATTGTTGAACAAAAGACAACATAAAAAGCAAACTTGTACATCGGTTCAAAAGAACTGTCAAAAATTTTGTAAAATCTAAAAGCAAATTATTTTGTCAGTCAAACTCTCAGTTTTCTCATCACTTTTTAAGAAAGACATTTCAAACCCAGCAAAGATAAAGGGAGGTATAAGACCTTGTAATTTCTACAGTAAAGCCAGTGTCACATGCGTAAATTCAAAATATCTATGAATTAGACCTTTTACAGATGTATCAGTGAAATGAAATATGCATTAAGTGAAAAAATGGTTTTTTTGAACAGTCTTTTCCATAACACAGCTATACTTGACTATAATTGATAGTTTGCTAAAGAACTTGCTCTCATAAATTGTCTATATTTGGTATTACAACTTTAATTTGTATTTCATTATCTAATTTACTAACAGATTCCGTGCATTGTATGTACACAGTCTGTAACACAAAGCAGACTGAGAAGTTAGTAGGAGTTAGAAGATGACATCATGCAGTGGGTAGCACTTGCACTAGCTAATACCCTGTGATAGCAAACAGAAAGTTGAACAGTATAGCAGATGAAAAGCCTCCTAATCACCCCATTGACCTTTGACTAACAAGATTTAGATTAGAACATATCCCACCTTGCAACCTACACCTCACTTAATTTATTACATCACGCAAGTCACTTTTACAAGTAAGATTTCTGCAAATGGAAATACTTTCGACTAGAAAATAAGATGCAGGCAAGTATCGGAGAAGAGTGTTGACAAAAAGAATATACTGTATAGTTTTAGCTGCCAGTAGGTGGTAGCAGGTGGCAGTCAACAGCAGGTGACAGCCAACAGCAGGTGATAGCAGGTGGTAAGAGATAGAATTAACTGACCATTTCAAAACAAATTTTACAATCAAAACCTACTTTAATCGTATCAGACTCATCCTTGTCATCAGAAGAGGAAGTGGTCTTGAACAGACTGAATATGCCATGCCTGCCCCCTGTTGAAGACTTGTGTCTCTTGCTAGTTGTGCCTAGGAAAAATAACCATAAATAAAAACTTTTGCCATCAAATCTTAAACTAATAAAAGTAAAATTAATCAATAAAAAGCCACCACAAAATAAATGTATGGGGTCCATAACAGCTTTAATACTAACTAGACATCTAGTGTGATATTTGAGCAAAACAGAGAAAGACCAGAGAAACAAACCATCACACACATGTCACGATTATTCCTTGCATTTGATAACAAAAACCACATGATTTGACAATATTAAGACAGTGAAGCTTTTGTATAAAGTAACAACTGTGGCTGTATTTTGATTACACTATACAAAGGGCATTTCTGTCTTCTTTTGGATAAACATGCCAAATTCAAGCACAACAGATGAAATCCAAGCACTTATTGCATCAACCATCTTGTTACATACATAAAGCATAAGAGAGGAAGAAAGTAAGAGCACAGTGTGTATAGTATACAGGCATATGTCTTCACATACCGGTACCAGTATCTGCTGACACATTGGGCTGATGCTGCTTGCTAGAAAGATTTTTATCACTGTTTCTAAATTTGTTCTTGACCTTTTCAATGAGGCTATTGCTGCCGTTGATGGATGGTGGTGAGTTGTTGTCTGCCGGCATCACTCCATACTTACCAACGTGTAGCACAATATAGTCCCCAGACCCCTCTATCATTTTCATTACCTCCTATTGTGTGAAGAAGTTGTTGATATAGTAACATGCTACAGAAATGCTAAACCCTAATCGTAATATATAGGTACATATATGTGTACAGTTACATTTGTTGGCAGCCTGAATATAGGTTAAACATCACTGAGTAGCATTGAACACTTTCCTTATATGCTTAAAAGTATAGATATAACTCAATACATGATTTTACAGAACATTTAATTCTCACCTAGAATACAACAATATTGCTGTTACAAGACGTTTGAGGTGATGAAAATAGCTCACATAATATTCTTTTTAAACACGAGGACATAGATATCACGCAAGAAATTATTTAGAAAACCTACTATTGCTACTATATAAATATTTTAGTTATTAGATTATTGACTGTATGGTGTTTACTGGAAGAGATGAGAGAGTAATTAAAGAATAAGGGCAACTTTGGAATTAAAGTATTTTCACAAGGCATGAATGTTATTAATACATATAAAAATCATAAACTAACATCAAATGAAGTAGACTATCTTGCATTATCTTTAGTCTATAAAAAGACTGTTGAAACCAATTAAAATAATTAAGTTTATTATCCAGTTTTCTCCCGATACCTTGGCAGTCTTGTGTTCCACGGACTTGTTGTTGACCAATAGCACTCTGTCACCAACAGCAACGTTTCCTTCCTTTGCCAAGTAAGAACCGGGTGAAATCTTGCTAATGTACACGCCGCTTTCCAGCTGCAGTCCTAGATCTAAAATATTTCATTTTCTAGAACATTAGGAAATTGGTCACATGCTGCAACACATAAAAAATTATAACTGTGTGGGAGTTCCAATCTTATTTAAGACACATGAACCCACTGACACCATAAAAACTGAATTAATATTTTTATTAGCGGCTGCTGGTTTCACTCAATGTCGCATTACTTGTTAAGTAGAAGAGCTGAAAGGTGTGAGCACAAGTACTGTAAACATAATTACTATTAGCTCTCATATTTCAGACCTTTCTTGTTGAGACGAAAAGCAACAGGAATGTTGAAACGCCCAATCGCCTTCTTGCGACGAACTTTCAGATTAACCACTGAAGAGGGGGAAGACTTGATAGCATCCAAGGCTCTCTCTTTAGAAGCACTGGTCATATCCACATTGTTCACTCTCAGGAGGACATCATTCACCCTGAAATACCAACAGCCCTTATCTCATTCGCAATATTAAACCAACACCAACCCGTGAGAAAAATATAGTTCATTATTTGTCCGGATAATAATTAGTAATAAAATGTTCAACATACCTAAGTTTCCCATCACAGGGACTTCCTTTTGCTATGGAGTTGACGTAGAGAACGGGGTCCGAGAGATCTCCCCCACTGCAGGAGAGGTCTATGCCCAGGTCCATGTGGTACATGTTGTTAGATAGCTCCTACAGTTATCAAATATCAAAATGTAAGCAAAGAGTAGTGGATAGTTTCATGTAACTATTACTGTCAGTGCAAAGTAGCCTTTAACTATTACTGTCAGTACAGAGTAGCATGTTACTATTACTGTCAGTACAGAGTAGCAGTTAACTATTACTGTCAGTACAGAGTAGCATGTTACTATTACTATCAGTGAAGGGTCACCTGTAGAAAGCAATGCATTTCATTGTTACTCCAACAAGACACATGAAGACTGACAACAGCTAACAAACCCTGACTAGAAAATGCAATGTATGTAATAGATTATAGAACATTCCAGACTACATGCATTCACTACTTGAAGATTACTTGAAGTCTTATTGCCACTTACTATATGCTCGACTTACAGCATTGGTCACCTACTGTAATCACTACTTGCTATATACTTATTTATTATATATGACTCATATATTATATTACAGTCTATTTACTATACGACTTTCCTCACAAGCTGCTACTCACTATATCATATTCTAGTGTTTCAGTGTCCCAGTCCTGGTAGTCATTGTCTATAGCTGAGTCTCTACTGTTACTTCCAGCTGTGAGATGATTTCGCCTCTCCTCCTTGTCTAACTTCTCCCTAATAATAAAACAACAATGACTAGGCTAAATAAACTGAGCATATCTACAGCAGTTAACCACAGACGACTTAAATCTAGTTCATTTTTATTCTAGATTCTATCCGACTAACAATATTAATATTTATCATGTTGACTACTTGTAAAATATACTTTTAGTATACTACAGCGGGATTAACTTTTTTAATCAAAAACTGACCTCATTTCAGTCAACTCTCGAGTGGTTACAGCCTTAAACTTTTTAAGATCATCTAAAGTACGCAATTCCTCCGCATGATTGCTAACAGCTCGATCTCTTTCACGACGGAGCTCATCACATTGACGTCTAATACTCTCCCTTTCCTGTACAATCTTATCTCTTTCCTGGAAAGCCCAATCTCGTCTCAAAATGCAAACAGCTGCCTCATCTTTGGCCTCTGCAGAAAGAATGCACATGAAAAGGAACTCAAAGAGACAGCTTTCAAATTCAAAGTTATCTATAAACTGAACAGTGAACTTAATTTTAGTCATGAAAAATCCATTTAAAAGTTTCTGGATCTTTAGGTTGTATGCTAATGATTCAGAAGAGTTTCAGAATAGAACTTGACTTTAAATATTCCAATTTAAGCTATATTTAGAAA
This sequence comes from Bugula neritina, assembly GCA_964035545.1. Taxonomy (NCBI): domain Eukaryota; kingdom Metazoa; phylum Bryozoa; class Gymnolaemata; order Cheilostomatida; family Bugulidae; genus Bugula; species Bugula neritina. The sequence goes on from OZ037765.1 coordinate 27,611,166, forward strand.
GAACTGTTGGTACCTGTGAGGTAGAATAATATTAATATGATATAAGATGACTATGACACTTGGCCAACAAACCTTTTAACTCTTGCTGGAGTAAACTGATTTCTTTCAGAAGGTTTTCCACTTCTTTGGATGAGTGGACATCGGGAGGTGACTCTTTGGTGTCATAGCTCGGCACCAGAGGCCTCGGCTGCTCCTCATTCACCTCATTCCTGAAAAAATCCTCAATTTGTTTCACTTGCTGCAGCATCTGGTGCCTTTGATGACAAACTTGAGAAGTAAACTATCACTGAAGATATTCTTCTATTTCAATTGTCTAGTAGAGTTTAACAGCAGAGAACACTAGCTGCCGAGCATATCAGCAGCACTAGTTGACACGGAGAGCACAGTGTAACAGGTATCAAGTGAAGTACACATCCACAGCTGACAGCAGTCAAGTAAAATCTGCTTATTATGCATATAAACAGTGCGGAGTTAACTCATAACAAAAAGGTCAGATCCCAGCCCATTAGGTGGCAGGTAGATAATTATATGTTAGTGATATTCACTGCCAATGCAGCAAGTACCAAGTATCACTAGGTTGACCTTTCAACCTCTTACTAACTGGTAAGTATACTCCTATAATGATTGTATTGATGCTTCACACAATAGTCTGTAAAACAGTGCAACAACCCACAGCAAGCCTGCAATTATTTTTTGTAAACAGTCCTTTTCAGTGCCGATATTTAATTTTAAAATTACAAAACAAACTAAAGTAATAGAATATCACACAAAAAGCAAGTAAAATAAAGATCATAAAGTTCACCAATTCATACAAGTTATTAACAACTCGTAACAGTGGGCAGCTTTCTAGTCATACAAAAATTGCTAGTTGACAGAATACTACTGTTATTTCACAAACTATTCTAGTATGACCTTTTGTGATTTCCCTGTGTAGGTACAACATTTCCAGAAATTATAATTTCCAAAATTTAGAATTTTCAAGCATATCAATTTATGATCATATGTTTTTGTAAAAGATATCTTTTGAATTTCGAATTATTTCATATAGAGAATAAAAAGATTGATTGGTTTATTTGAGGGATACAAGAGTGGAAAATCTCCGATACTAGAAAATATAGGCAATGATGACATCATAGCTGACCAGGCATATAATAGTTATGGAATGACTGTCCCTATTATAAAAGCATAAATATGGAGGCAGGTGCAAAAAACCAGGTTTGTTGTACATGTAACTTATTATTGCCATCTATTTTTATTGCATTAATTTTTTTTTAATAATTAAGCTTTGAAGAAAAAGTAAGTTTGAACCGTTTTCATAATATTCATAATATTCAATATATCTGCAATAACGAATTCAGATATGTTATGTTGCAAGAGTAAGTGTAGCTCAAAAGTCATATTGAGGAACTATTTTTAAACGTGGAAACAAAAAGAGTTGTGAAAAAGTTAGATTTTCTAATAGTGTAAATAAATTTCCAACATAATTAGGAATTCAAAAACTATTCAGAATGAGCATATAAATAAAAATGTATTGGCTAATAGAAAAAAATCTTGGATTTTAAAATATAAGCCTACCATGTAATATTCTGTTTATTAATATTTACCACCTGTGGACTGAAAATAGCAATATTTGTCAACAAATGATTAATAGAATATGAAAAAATGTGGTTTTATAGCCTATATTGAATGAATAATGCATGCACTTGTGAGAGGTCTTCAGTTGATAGAAAAGTTATCAGGGGAGGCAACTTTACCCTATCTTAAATGTAAATTAAAATTAAAAAATGGAAATCTTGATTAAACTCTATTGGTAATGAAATATATAAATTGGAATTTAATTATAACTAAATAGATTTTAATGTGACAGATCTGATATTTTTGAAAGGCTCTAGTCTGCTCTCTGGTATATAAAAGGTAAAGGATGTAATAACTTTCTTTCAGCAAACTATTTTCAATAATGAAACATATTCATTTCAACAGGACTGCTTAGTTACTTACTTTCATCCAAATTATCAAATATATGTTAGCTATCTGTTAAATATAGTTCCAAGGTTTCATGTAGGTTTCATAACAAATTTTTAGGCAAATTGTAGTCAATCAACTCAAATGAATTTCTGTAAACGACTAGAACAGCACAACACCAAATCAAAGCTTTTTAATGCAGAAGCTTAGACTATATGTGATGAAAGTCTTACCTACTAACTATCTTATCCATCTTACCAAACCTTCACAACAAGCTTGTCATGCCTGACGGCAGCAAGCACAACATGTACCATAAAATCAATGCCGTTAGATATACAAGTTTGAGCTGTATTTGAGTTGCACCCAATATATTTCTGCAGATTAATAGTAAGTACATCAGGTTAATTAGGCAGACCTGCTTTGAATCACTACAAGCTTGCTGTAATAAGTTGTGATTCAGAATACGAATAAATAATATATCACTGTTGCTATTAATGCTATAGTTGTTGTTTGTACAATGATATTCACTGTATTTAACTCAACAGTAAGTTTACTGGTTGTGATACACAGGTGTGGGTACACTACCTGTCTGGTCTGGAGGTGTCCAGGAGACGGTTCTTCAGCGCCATTCTCAGTCGACTATGGTCTAGAGAAGAATCGTTCAGAATGTCTGCGATGTGCTTTTGGGCCTGATCCCTGTCTCGGAGAGCAGCCTGCAACTCTTGCTTGTAGGTGACCACTTTATCATTCATCTGCTTCCTCTCATGCTCCAGCTGACTCACCTGAAATGGTAGCTGCCGAATTGGATTTAAAGCTTTGTAGATTTGAAGCAGCTTTGAATCAGTGTAATACCAACTCAGTGTAATACCAACTCTGTATAATACTAACTCTGTGTAATACTAACTCTGTGTAATACTAACTCTGTGTAATACTAACTCTGTATAATACTAACTCTGTATAATACTAACTCTGTGTAATACTAACTCTGTATAATACTAACTCTGTATAATACTAACTCTGTGTAATACTAACTCTGTGTAACACTAACTCTGTATAATACTAACTCTGTATAATACTAACTCTGTATAATACTAACTCTGTATAATACTAACTCTGTATAATACTAACTCTGTATAATACTAACTCTGTATAATACTAACTAGAGCATCTAGTAAAAACCATTTGTTAACAGAAAGATTACATACGCAGAGTTTAAAGTTATAGGTAAATGGTACTGGTTAGAATACGTTCTACCAGATTGGTATATATGAGTGTATAAAGTAGCAGATCATTACATCAGAGTGCTAAGCTTATAGAAACTCAACAGTCTATATACTGTAAATCTTGTATATATAGAATAACATCTTTCAGCTTTAATAATTCTGTCACATAGTGGTTACAGAAGCCCATATTTATTGCAGTTAAAAGGGTAGTTCTATTATTTTGCATCTTCTTATGATGTTGGTGGCACTTCAGATAATTACGTATTTATTTCAGTGGAAGTGAAGTTTGCCAGTGCTTTAGTCAAGGCCATGTCGTCAAAAAGTCAGTCTGTTGAAAGGGTTTTGTGATTTGCACTAGATACGGATACGTGTATAATATGGTAACACGAGCACTAGTTTGGTCTTCACCAGGTAGCCATACATTATGATGGTAAGGGTGTGAATATATATCAAATGAGTGCATCAGTGAACTAAGCACCAGGTACTGGTGGTGTTATTATAACAACACAAGTAACCCGTAATAGCCTCATACTCGTACTAACAATAGCATAACACAATGAGCCATAATGATGATGGTACTTCATCAGCTGCTTATTCTAGCAATAACAACAATAAATAATAATTATACTAGACTGTAATACACAGATCTGAAGTAGAGTTGTTATTACAGATAATCTATCCGCATTGTGTTATTTTCACCTGACTGCAGGGTGAGTAGTGAAATGGAGGTATAATGATGTTGTCATACAAAGGTTACATATTATTTATATCACAGTAGTACTAATGTGCTGAGAACTGTGCCAATAACATCCTACCTCCATCTACTCAACTTTATATCCTATGAAACAATGCTATCATAATAATTGAAAAACAAAACATGAACAAGCTTATGAAATAAGATTTAAACTGCAAGTAAGTGTTTACCTTGCTATCAGCTTTAGCTATTCTATCATTTAGCATGTCTATCTCTTTATGCACTCCATCTCTTTCCGACATTACAAGGTGGTGATTTTTGGCCAATTCGTCTTTTTCTCTGCACAGCAATGCATAATCATGATCCTTCACACTTCTTAAATTCAACAACTCATTTGAAAGCTGCAAGAAGAAAGTGTATGATTGGTCAACACCAGCATCACAGCCTACTGCCAGTATTAGTTATTATGCAACTACTTGAGGGCAGGCTGACTGGAGAGTGAGAAAACGGAATGCTCCAGCCTGAGCATTCCCCTAAACAGACCTTTCAACAGCCAGCACAATAAATCATTTACTATACAATACCAAGAGTAGTCTGTATATTATATGAGTCTATCTTATAGAGCAGACTTGGGCTATTCAGAATCTAGTCAGGCAGGTAAACTCTGCAAGTAAACCAGGCAGGTGAACTTGTAGGGTCTTCTTCTAAGCCAGTAGTGATACAGGAGTTATTGGTCATTCACCTGTCCAGGTACCAACTGGCCTGCTGTACTTTGATGACATCATATGATCACCACAAGGCAGTGACCAAAGTCTCAAGTCATCAACACTGAGTGTGGTAGTGGACAGCACACATTACAAGGTTACAAGGTCAACACGCAACCATGCCTTGGAAAATGGCTAATAATCTCTATTAGGTGTTCAATGTCCTGGGCGAATCAAAATACTCTTCATTGAAAATTATTAGAAAGTACAAGTCCGGTTGTTGAAAATTGGAACTAAAATTACAATTGAAGAGGCTGCTAAGTCCCTTCTAGCTAATCTCATCTAAAAAGGTGGGCTATTGACATTTACATTGCAACAATCGACTAACGGTAAGTAATATGTTGAACAAAACCTTTCGCAGGGTAAGCTTAGCTAGGATTAGCTGCACTAAGACCAAGCACTGATTATTATACACGGTAAACGTTAGTAGATAGATCTGGAAACCAGTAATAACCTGGTAAAACCTTGTTAAAGCAGAAAATTAACTGCCGCCGTAGTAACAATATTATAAAACTAGTTTATTCTCAAATTGCTTTAATATAGAAGTCGAGGGAATAGCGTAGCCCTGCTCATCCAACCCTGTTGCTAGCTACAACTTGGTTTAATCCCAATTTACGTAGACTCAAACGAACAGGAAATGAGAGTTTACCCTCACTGCTTCCTTTCCAGCGCAGGCCCAAGTGACACTAAGGTTACACACCCACCTAATTACACTTAACACGGTGCAAGACAAATTGCCAATGGAAGGCAATTGCTAAATTTTCACATTAGTAAAGGAAATACGTAGTGTAGACTATTAAGTACTAGATTGACAATTTTCCAACAGAGTAGCTACAGATACTGGCAACACTCAACATACACGTATGTATGTCATCTTCACATGACCAGCCTATATTACTTCATCATTTGAGAATCAATCAAACTACCCTGGATAATCAGTTGCTCCCACCACCACTACCATCCATCACCATCCACCACACAAGTCACTACATCTAACAACTAATGAGTTCCGTTCAGTTGGGTGTGGAAGTAGATTCTAGCTAAGCTTGAAGTTCCAGTTTCTGGTCTGTTGCTTGGCTTGGAAAATTTTTTTTTCATAGTAGGGCAGTTTTTCAGACAACTAAGTTCTGTTAGAACTAGGGGGTACTATAAGCCAGCACCTATCTAGATCAGTAGAACTGACTGAATACTTCTATGGGCCTCAATTTACTTTCTAGCAGCTGCGCAAAGCCACATATCACATAGAAAAGTGTGAATAGTACATCGATTTGAATTTCAGATAAAAACTAAATATGGCAAGCTAAAAACTAGAAGTAAACTTTTTGCTTTGTTTTACACTTTAGGGCTTATAAGAGCTATATTTTAGTTTACCTGATAATGAACAAGTAGAAAATTATTTAACCTTGGGTTAAAGATTATTATAAGGTTTGTAATAAGACACAGCTTGATATTGTATACTATATACATTATATACTTGCCTTCTCATTTTCCAGCTTCATTGCTTTGTTCATTTTTTCAAGTTCTTGATTCTCGTTGCTGAGTAGTTGCCAGTTCTGTGTAACAGATTGCCACTTCTGTGTGACAGCTGTGCATTGAGCTCTCAGGGTTTGGGATTCCGCCTTGTCCTTTAGAGTAGAAAGCAAAATATGTGAATCACATATTATATGTTATATATCACATATGTTATGTACTATATTTTATATGCTATATTATATATTACATACTAGATGTTATGTATTATATATTAGATGTTATATTATATATAATATGTTATGTATTATATCTTACAATGTTATATTATATATTACATATGTTATGTATTATACATATATCATGTACCCCTAGCTGTATCTGGCCTTTTAGGACTGTATTGCACAGAGTAACCCCATGAAAATCTACCGTCTTACAAAAAGGAAGTATTAAGTCTTAAACTCCGCCTGTCTGGGGACATTTAGGGATTAGCCTATGCCAGCATAGAAAATAAATATAAAATTGTGGCGCAAGAGTTCGGGTTTGCACCTCTAATACAATACTTTAAACTGCACAACTATAGTACACAGCTTCAGGAGCATAAAGCCAGCGTCAGTAAGTGGGAAGGTCACTGGCCAACATTTGATGTCTTATTATCATAATGGCTTCCTTGAAAGTGTCAGACTGAGCCAATTCTGACTTCAGTAGAAGTTAGTGAACCAAATAGGAGTTACTGGGTTCTGCAAGATTGCTGCTTCTGCCAGAAGCAGTAATTAACAAATTATCACTTTTGGAGTAAATTATTATTGAAATTGAAAGTTTTGTGACCCGTAATAAAACAAAATTACATATTCGAAATTGCTCTCAATGGTTCTCCAATATATTAGTCTACCTGTATTAATTAGGTTATGACATACACACCCCTGATTGAGAAGCTACACAGCCATATTACAGGGTACAGGGGTGTTACCCTATAGCATAGGTGTCTAGCTACAGTGAAGAAGGGAAGAACTGATGGGGAAATTAATTATTACTAGTCTAGTAATCTAAGATTAAGTTTTATGTCAACTTGTAAAAAAGTGAAATTAATCACACAACCCAACACATCTAGATTGATTCTGCAATGGATCACATTATATTTCTAAAATGTCAAAATTTGATAAATCAAGGTTCTGGTAGCCACTAGGATAGTGACACCAAATCTCCGAATTCAGACAAGGTGATCTAACCTAACATTATTACTAGTGACACACACCTAATATGCCATTTGCTACATATTACATGCTATTTCAATCTAATTTCCTCAACAGGTGAAGCAACTGACCATTGGGAACCCCCACCACCTCCACCCCTCTTCCTCTATTAATCAATTTTTAGTTGACTGCTAGCTTATACAAGGTTTCATCATCGCCTTGTAAAACAACTGGTGTACAGTTTCTGCACATATAACTGCAATACTAGAGTTGCTATCTTAAAGAAAAATAGGTGCTCCAACATGCAGGATATAGATTGATGTATTGGCTAATTTAATAGCTAGACTTTAGTAAAGAAAGCCCTTGGACAGTTTTGGCATAAATAAACCAGCAGTAAATTTATGTGCAAGCTTCCAACGACAATAAAACACTAAATGAAAGGTCAAGAATATCCTGTTGAAAGATGCTTTGTCAGTTAATAGTGCCGTTAAACGCCTCTATTTATAATTTTGGTTGCTATTTTGGAGACTTTTTTCTTAATATAGACTAGGCGTTGAAACAAAACACTGGAATTTAAACCATAAATTTCCCATTTTCAAAATTGATCAGAATTTCATTTCTCATTTCTATTTTGTAGATAAAGAATTTTTAAAAACATTCAAAAAGTAGTGAGAAAAGCAGTGAATCATGAATTACATAATCTTAAAATTGCCAGAGGTTATTATTTGTCAGCAGGTTGTTCAACTATGTCCAAACTCTAACGATCAGAAATCACTTGATAGGAGCAAAACTTTAAAAAAATTGTTGGTGATCACATGACCTAGCTCAGTTCTACTACAGTGCATATTAGCTTGAGATTCCATAAGTCACCTTATTGAGCTCTTCACATTGACTCTCATACATCATCTTCATCTTATGACTGTCCTCCGTAAGACTGCGGTAGCACTCACGCAGCTGGTCCATTTCATTCTTGAGATGGTTGTATCTACAATATCTCTTTCAATTTTGGCAACAGTCTTCAGTGTCCAGTGAATTCAAACCAAATTAAAGTTTCAACCAAATGAAAATCTAGTAGAAAAATAACTGAGCTTCTGATCTCACTTCTCCAAATACATTCAGCAAAGAGTAAACACGGTACCTGGCCACAGAGTCCAAGTAAGATTGGTGAGACTCCATCAGCTGTTGTTTATACATGCCATTCTCAGCTTCTAACTTACCAGCGTGAGCCTGCCAGATGCAACAAGTAGAATAAGACATATTGTTACATAAACATTACATCAACTAGTTGTGAAGGAACCTATCTCTAGCAGGTTCTACTCCATAGCACTCATTAATCTATAGAACTCAAATTGGGAAAGGGAAAAAAAATCAGAATTGATTTAGATATACTGCGTCACCAAGCCTTGGAGAGGTGATTAATAGAAGCAATTGAAGCATTAGAGAGGTATAAGAAACCTTAAGGCTTTCCATGTCTCTATAATCCCTCATAGACATGTCACAAGTAGTCTCTAACTCCTGATAACTGCTCCTTGTGAGTGCAAGTCTTTACCAACACAAGTGAATTGCATTCATAGAAAGCATTTGGAGAGCCCATCAAACTAGCAATGTTCCCAGAGCCTTCTACAAAATATGTTATAAAAGCTATTTTATTTTGATTTGAGTTTCAATATAAACATACAGGTAATAAAATTGTATTCAAATATATTTTATTGCAGTCAAGAGTGAAACTATTGTCAAATGCAGAAACCATTATTATATGAAAGAGATGAAGAAAAAATGTTTTGTTACTTAGAATATAAAATAAGTAACTGAAATATAAAGTCAAACTTAGCTTGTAACAAATTATAAAGTGAATATAAAATTAATAACACAATTCTATTCTATGTAAAAGTACTTAATGCAAATTATAAATGAAATGACAGTTTCCAAGTAATTACATAACTTAATTTTGCTTACACATTAAGCATTCACTATATTTAAAGTACTATTCATGAATATATTGTAAGGTGCTATATTTCATGAACTAAGCTCATGCATAATCTCACAGTTTATTTATTCACAGCCTCTAAATGATAGATATTTATTATATTTCATTTGAACTCTATGGTCAATGGCTAAAAACTCTGTAAGACAGTTTTTCATCTAATTAAATCAGACAGAGGGGCAGGAAACTATTATTACTGCAATTATACACTTTCAATGGCTGAATGTCACATCTACTGGGTCACCACAGCATTTGCAATTATCATAATATCTGAGGTGCCACTTTGTTTGCACAGTATAAAGATAAGTGAAAGATAGTATATACTATATATAGCACGCTGATGATAATAATAGACCACTAAAAATAGAAATGATTCCTAATGAAGGTTAGCATCTGCAGATAGTACGATTATATACAGTAGCATAAATTTCTTACAGATAGCAATAAAAAGAAAGAAGATAGAAGGAAAATCAGTTTTGAATTTGGACCATTATACTGTAGATAAACTTCAGTTTAAATACATAGAAATGTGAAGGTAGTGTTTAAAAACTAAAATGTCAAAAAGATGATTCTTTGAATATATCAACACATTATCACAATACTAAATCAGGCAAAATTCCAAAAAGAACTTGAAACATTAAACAGCCACAGTGCATTAAACATAATTGTTCTAATTTCATAATTGATAAAGAATTTAGAAGCAAAAAAATTTGAAATTGAAGACCATAGATTTACTAATTATCAACATTACGATATAAATATTCTTTAGGTACTACCCTAAACAACATACTGGCTAAAGTACTTCATACTTTAATCACTTGAAAGTATTATAATTCATATTATTTTAACGTAGAAGTTGAAACCTATTATGTTGTATCAATCACAGTATAAACAAAACTGAAATTTTCTAATAATATAAATGAATAACCAAACATGGGAAGCTATCATTTTGTTCACCAATTAAATTTAATCTTCAACAGAACTAAAAAAACAGGTCCGTCAATAAATCCTACTCACACCAAAACAATTTGATTGAATTCGGATCAAACTCTTGGCTTGCAACATTTTTACTTAAAATAAAAAGCACCCGGGTGAAAATTTCTTCACAAGAACTGATGTCAGTGTGCTCAGAGCCTATGATTGCTAGAACCTGAGAAAATATCTCTATGAATCTCCATTAGGATTTTTACTTAATGATTTTAATAATTATAAAGCTCCACGCTTTGAAGAATATTTTCAATAGTGAATGTTAGCAAGTGATTACCACCGTTTTTATTAGAAAACCCGGCAGTTTTTTATTTTAATAATTTCATCTCCACTGGTACCATGACTGATATCAATATTTAATAATGATGTTTAGATACACATATAACCTAAGTCTCCAGTAATGAATTGTTACTAAATAATAGCTATTAATTCTAATTATTCACTCACCAATAAGTGATATAGAAAGCTCAACTTGCAATTATAGAACTAAAAATTTATAATCCCAGTATAAAACTTAGTCTAAACAATCTTATTTAAAATAGAATAAACTATATACAACCATCAGTAGTAATTAGACTTGACATATTTTATTACTGAGTAAGTAATAAAATAAAGTCAAATAAAATTTAAAGATCAGTAAAATACTTTGTTTATGTAACAATATATTATATTATATTAATTAATGTGACTACAAAATATGAATGTGTCAGCATGAGTATAGGTATGAGCATCCATAGGGTGTAAATGTATTGTATAATACTTACACTAACATTTACTACAACGCCTGAACTACAGGTATAACATTACCTGTGAGTAAAAGTAATACTAATACAGCAATAATAATCGAAGTTATTTTGTTTATCTATTATGATTATCAGTTATGAGTAACATCAAACTAAAACTGAAAGTCAACTTGAAGCACTATTCACAATATCAGTCCCAGAGTGAGGGTGATTGTATGGTAAAAATCACAGTGTGAATGTCAATGTGAAACCTAATAAGGCATTGAAAATGAATATATCTCGAAACTGTAATACTAACATTAAAAGAGTTAAACTAATGTTAATAGTAAATTAAATATTTAATTTATGCTAACTAAGTCCAAGTTACAGGTAACAGCAACAGGCAATAGTAATACTATCAGTATCATTATGACTATTACTAACTAAAACTGTGCCAGTAGAAGTTAGTAAGTCAGCTACTGTTAATTTTAATATCAAATTCAATATTAATATGGGTGCAGGTCATTTCATACACAAGTCGTTTCTTACCCACTTTTCTCGGTTGTTTTATACACATCAATATGAATTAACTACAATACATATTTTTTGATATCTATTTATTATTTGATGTACAAGTCATACAGTACAGCTCACAAGTAACTTGCACATTTTATTTCGCAGCATGCTTATTTATTATTGAGATATAGAGATGTTATGGAGGTAACTGCTCTTTTGGTCTAGATATTATCAGTAGATGACAACACTTAGTCATTGAATATATAGCTTTTTTGTTTCTGGGATGCAATAAATAAGTAAACTGGCATCATTTAAAATGGTTATCCAGTGGATCAATTTATTATTCATTTTGTGTACGGAATAGACAGCGGTTTGTGTACAAAACAACTAATTTGTATACGAAATGACAGGTGTACGAAATGACTTGTGTACAAAATGACAGTAACCCATCAATGTTATATGAATATAAATAAAAGCTTTTTAGTTCTTACGGCTCAGTTATACTCAATTTTTATCTTACTTTAACTCTTACAGTTACTGTTTTACAGCTACTCATAATGTTACAGACCGAGACTACAGCCCTTCAATAAAATGAAAATCAAATTGAAGTACAATTATTACTATAAGTATAAATATAACATTAATATTACTGTTAAAGTTACAATTAGTATTATTATTACTATTAGTATAACTAATAGTCTATAAACACTATTATACTTAGTGAATTACTATTACTATTTTCATTTTGATTATCGTCATGACTTGGGGGCATTATCATTGTGATTATTTATCATTTAAAATTAATGATTAATATAAATATGATTTATATAATTTAAATCAGCATTTCTATGATAACGATTTTTAGTATGATGATGATTATCATTATTATCACGATAATCAAATTAAAATTCAATGATCGACAATACAATAGAAAAGGCTGAGACATAGTGATACTCATATTGATATTGATACTCATAGTCAAGTCACACCCATAGAGATAGTATTAGTATTACTATATTTACTACGTCTATTAATATAATTATTATTAGTCATAGTCACTCATAGTCATAGTCGTACTCGTAGTGATACTGATAGTGATACTATTACTCATAAGGCTAAGCCATAATTATAACCACAATGATAATATTTATATTCATATTACTTATCAGTATAACTATAACTTTATAAATTAAAATTATAAATATAACGATAAGTATTAGACTAAGAGTAAGTATTACTATTAGTATTACTAAAAGTAAAGTCTAAAACTAAAAGTAAAAGTGCAATATTATGATTAACTGTAAGTGTAACTCTGCAACACTACCTGTAAGTATTTACTCAGTAATACTTACACTTACAGAGCTACAGTTAATTCACTGCATTACTATTAGTATAACTATAAGTATTACTATTACTATAGTATCACTATTAGTATTACTAATAGTAATACTATTAGTATTAGTATTACTATAACTATAAGTATAACCATGTCTGTTGCCAATGCCATTGGTATTACTATTAGTATTAGTATTATTATTACTATTAGTATTACCATTAGTATTAGTATTACTATAACTATTGCCTATTATAATTATCATTACTATTAGTATCACTATTACTATTACAGTATTAGACATTAGACTTAGTGATTGGTCTGATCATTAGACTTAGAAATAGAGGCGCTTCTGATAGTGATTTGCCTTGGGTTACGCACGTAGTACTACTAGTACTAGTACACTACTAGTAGTACTCACTAGTAGTAGTACTACTACTACTAGACTAGTAGTAGTAATACTATTAGAGTTAGACTAGTAGAACTAGCAACTAGTACTACTACGTCTACTAGTAGCACTATAAGTATAACTATTAATATTACTATTACTATTAGTATTTGACAGCTGACCAGTGACTGTCGACTCGTTGAGAACTTTGAGTTACTGTTAGTGTTAGTGTTACTGTTAGTGTTGACTCTAATTTTTATTCATTTTCAACTTACAAGTGAATCGCTGTGACTGTCATTGTAATTATCATGGTGCTCGAACTATAATTAACTAAATAAATTATATATCTTAGTAGCTACCCTAACAAAAAACAATGTTACTGTGAATGTAAATGTAAATCAGTATGTGCGTTTACTCGTTAGTCATTTAGCAAATTAGACTGTTACTTTGACCCTTTATTATTTTTGAATTTTCGTAATGCGGAGTCAAATTTAAAAGCCACAATCTTTAAAAAGTTGGTCTAAATTTTGAAGAGTTTTCCTTCCATCTTAGTAAAAGACTATTACTAAAATTTCATTACAGGGAGATAACTCTTTGCACACGTAGCATTATCACATTTGGTCAAAGCCCAACAATATTCTTACATTATTAAGTCATTAACAATATTATATCATATAAAGTTTCAGATTAAAATATTATCATCCTTGCAGGGTAAGATATTTTATTGATGTTATAATAGAAAAAGAAATATGCCAGTATATATTTTGTGATAGCTATATTGATACTTTGATAAGAAAATCCTCTTTCGATCCTCGAGGGATAGGCAGGCTGCTAATAAAACATGAAAGTTCATAACTAAATGAGCACACGCATCATGCTTGTTTTCGAAAAAAATATTATATTTTTTAAAAAAAGTATCTGATTAAATATGATTACAATTAGTTTTGGATACATAACACCTAAAAGGATATTAAAAAACTACTCATTATGCTTGGTATTTAACTTTTCTTTCGATTATGATAAAACAAAATTGTTAAAGGGCTAAAGAGCATGGCAGTGGGAGACAAGAATGGTTGAGTTCTTCATTCTTAGAGCAAAATACAATTTCAAGACTCACTGGCTGAAAATGTTGGTCCCAGACTTTTCAACACTCGAATTACCATATGAATTATAAGCTGTTGTGTGAGCTTATATAGTTTCTATCTGTTTTTATAACTGTATTGAAGAAAGTTGTTGTGCATTAAAGCTTGATCTTGGCTTATTTAAGGAAAATTTTGCTAGATTTTACTATTTTTATATTATATTTATGAATTCAGTACTCATAATAATAATGCCAGTTTTTAAACCAAAGTAAAAATTTGCCCATGATATAACTAAGCCTAGGATCAAATATTGTGGCGACAACTCTTATATTTATTATACTAATTACGAAATAAAGATAACATAACTCTGAAGGAAAATAAGTGTGTGTGTGTGTGTGTGTGTGTGTGTGTGTGTGTGTGTGTGTGTGTGTGTGTGTGTGTGTGTGTGTGTGTGTGTGTGTGTGTGTGTGTGTGTGTGTGTGTGTGTGTGTGTGTGTGTGTGTGTGTGTGTGTGTGTGTGTGTGTGTGTGTGTGTGTGTGTGTGTGTGTGTGTGTGTGTGTGTAAACCATTTTAACTCTAGGCGAAATGATATCTATATGCAAAGCATGTGTTTGCGATCAACTTTGTTATTACAAACACATGGTGAGCATATTATATAGCATAAAAATACATGATGCGAACACCATTGCATATTTTTGTTATAATATGGTACACAGTTTTTTTACTAATAGAGTATTAAACTTTTCTCTTTTAACCATCAATCATAAATTTTACTAACCTATTAGTTTATGGAAACAGTGTTAAGAAAACCATGATTATTGACTTGGATCTTTTGATGTGTATTGGTGCCCAAAGTGCAGCTACACTTTTACTGGCTATATTATAATAATAATTATTGTATATAAGTGATGATGCTGGTTAAGCTTATATCAGCCATATAAACAATGCAATTGGGTTAACAGAGTTTTTTAGTATTATAGTCATCAAAACTCTCCTTCACTGGTGATCTGGTTCTATGCAAATCTCTAAATCTTTGTAGCAGTTTTAATGGTGTATCTCATGGGCAAGAATATATTTAATGTCATTATTTATTACATATAATTAATTAAAGACTGAAACATTGTAACTCTCATGTCTAAATTTTTAGTTTATAAATATTATTGAAAAATGTGCAAAGTTCAATGCGCACACATTTAAAGAGTTTTCAAACAGTTTAAAAGTACCCAAGAGGTATGAGGAAGGCAGCCAGAAGAAGTGAAATAACAGAGTGTAGGTATGGATGATTCAACACCCATAATGAATTATATGAGCTGAGTTCATAGCTGCAAAATCACAATCTACATAATTCTTTTAGTTAACAAGTAAACAGCTTCACAACTATAAGTTCTGCCAAGTAATTGATTTGGAATTGTCTTTTCATCTTCAACAGAGAAAAGTGGGCTGGCCAAGCTTTCAATAGTGCCCTTTGTGACCTTGTACCACTCAACACTATAATATGTATATTACACGTCTCTGAATGATTCAATCATTTATAAAAAAAGTTATTGCTATTAAGCTTTACTTGCTGTAAGAATCTTTCACATTCTTATTTGGTTACTTTTTAGAACTATTACTTCTGATGGTACGTTGCACTGTTTTATTGTTTATATTTTACTACGGTATAGTTTTTTAAAAATGTAATGTTTTTAACAGAATAAGACTCTTTATTTGTACTTTATTACTTATGGAACTATTTTACAGACTAAGGGCACAGCAGTATTGATACTTCCACATAATTGACTGCAAAATATGGATCCATATAACTCTCAGAACATACCAATAATACAGTTCACACCAGCAGAGTTAGACCCAAACTTCACAGACAATAAAAAAATTAAGTTGGAGCTAAATAACAACACTGAGAAACAAGATTTTGTTTCTTCTGAGGAAAATCAAACAGTGAAACTTGTGAATTCGGATAGGAAAGATAAAACTATAACTGAACGAATAAGCGATTTAGGTTACTGCATAAGATGGATCACCGAAGAACTGGTAAGAGTTATAATAAAATGTAATTTTTTGGAGTAAAAGTGTTGCATCATAGAATTACAAAATCTTCATTTTTTTTCTCTAAGAAAAATTGGAATATGTAAGTGTATGGACTTGAAAGAATATGTAGACTGATTTATTTAACTTTTTACCATAAAAAATTTGTTATGTCATTTTTGTGGTGTGCTTTAAGATTATTTAAACAAAACTTAACCTCAAATTGATTTATTGCCCTGTTGTTCATGGCTCAAGTGTGGAGTGTATTTGATTTCAGTTCATTTAAATTCTTTATAATACCTTTACCATGAGTTATCTTAATCCTTATCTCCACGCTAAAGAGAAATACCACACTTGCACATAGAGCTAATTCCTCTAATCAGCTAGATAAAACTTTTCCTATTCTGATAGTTCGATGTAGTTAATTAGTATTTACTTGCTAAACTACACGTTCATGAGTCAAGTCAGACCAATAACTTCCTTCATATTGGACAAGCAATATGTTGAAATTTGATGTTGAAAAAATAGCTGTCTTAGCTGGTTAGATGAATCCATTACTTTGCACGCAAAAACTGCTTTTACTAAAAATGTTGCTTGCTATCACCTGCAAAGCGTAAAATTTACGACAGCAGCTGTGCATATTATCAATTAGTGAGAATGAAATATCCATAGCACTATGCAAACATACTATAAATATCTTGTAATTCACACTGTGTTAAGGCATATATTATATTATTTGTTACGAGCTATTATATAACAAGAGATTAAAGCAAAGAAATTGATGAAGTCTAGATATTACATTTATTTGAAATTGGAACTAAGTAAAATATGTATTCAATGACCACTTATTATTCAATTCCCAATTGAGTTAAATTGAAAGATATGAAAATTCCTCAGACCCTAAACAATAATTGAAAAGTATGAATCAAAAATTTCAAGCTGGTGTGAGGTCAAGAGAGCTAACCTATCCTATTTGAACAAGCACAATATGCCATGGCACCAGGGCCTCATCCTAGAAGTATACTTCTCTGATTCATATTGAATATGAATATTATTTCTGAATACAAGTTATATCATAAGCTATTGTTGAAGGAACAGGCAATGAGTGCTGTAGAAAATAAATAAGCAATTGAGCTCTTTTTTGAACCTAACACTCTCCTTTCCACCTTGTAGGCAACTTTAAAAAAGACAGACGAGTCTTTAGCTAAACAGTTCACAGACATGGAAATGGAGATTCAGCACATTGGCAGCCTCATCCCCACAAGTCCTTTCACTTCCTGCAGTAGCTTGCAATCTCATGAAGACGATCTTGCTTTTGATCAGCTCAGTTTATCCGATCAATGTGAACATGAGTTTAGAGGCCGAACCTCTAGTTTATTGCTTCCGCAGAGAAGTCAAATGTTTAGCCCCAATTTACACAGAAAAGCAACAACTAATAGGACTTTAAATAAATTAACTAGGCCCAAGTCTTTAACACATTTGAATAGTCTTTGTATATGACACTAGCTATTACAACCACATAGAATAATATTCTTTTTTTTAAGATAATTCATTTTGTAATTAGAATTTTGTATGATAATACAGATTGTTTACATGTAAATAAGTAAAGAAAACACAAAGGCTAATTGTCTTTGTTGATATACCACTTACAATCAACAGGTACAATTCTTAGCTTGGTTTACTCAGGTAATTGCAAAGAAACAGTTGGTTAGTGTTTATATATCAGTTATATCGCAAGGTATAAGTGTGTAGATACATAGCAGAGGAGGGGGACTAGCAGGTAGTTTTATATTGGCTTATATCTGATTTAAGGACCGATTGATGTGGCAGTTGAATAACATCAAAGTTCAGCTACAATTAAAATAAAAACTTTAGAAATCTGACACTCCTATGAATAAGCAGCATTTCAAAGCTACATTGATTATAACAAACATGTATAGAGGTGAGATGTGAGAGGCATGTTTTGCTCTGACTAAGTAAGAGAAAGCTCCAGTAGCTGATGAATGCTTGAAGATTGTGTGCTAAAAATGCACTAAAACAACAACTAGTCAAAAGCAGATCAATACCTGCACAAAAGTGCTTAGAAAAGCTATGGCATGCATAAATGCGTACAAAAATCGTCTAGTATTTAGAAATTATTGTGAACAGACTGAAATGCTGTATATACGATCACCAAGGTATTTGAACTATTGATTGAAAATAGAAAGTAGCTTTGAATATTACAGAACTATTCAACACCGAGACGACTTAATGACACCTCTATCAACTATATTGGTCATGACATGATACCTGGTCTAAAGCTTCAGCCATTTTTATTCTAACTCAATTTTCCACCTATTCATACACCAGTTTCTGTGTGAGCATGAAACTTGATACTCTATCGAAATGCATCAATGCATTATCAAATAATTAGACATGCAACTATCTATGGTATGCTATGACTTAAATAATAAGGAGACATTTCACTTCAGGGCTAAAGGTAATGTCTATTTGCAAAAGGTTGACACACTACAAATAGCTTTCATGTTCAGCATTGATTCATTATATAACATGAAAGAGCCTATTCTGAACATACAATACGTAATTTGCAACTAGTTTAGCTCTCAGTTGAGCATACAAAATATTATTTCAACACACATGTGATACATTCTGATATTCTTATCTAAATATGCTAAGAAGAGATTCAGAAAAAAGTGAAAAAATGAATATGCCGTTGACTAATGGGTGATTTGCAGAGGAATGCATGCATACAGGATATCACCTATTTACATATTTATAAATATAATTGTATGATTTATAACTGGAATATATTTATTCAATCATTTTTTGGTGTAAAATAAAAATATTTATACAGAATAGACAAAAAATATGAGTAGTATTTACAACTTATAGCTAGGTGCAAAGTAGGAACTGGACGGAATTTGTTTTACTGTGTTGGACAACTGTTAGCATCTTGCTCGCTGCTTTTGGTGTTGATCACTTTTTTCACTGCCTAAAATATAATAAAAATATAAAGGTAAAAGATAGATTTGAAAGTGGATCATTTTATTTTACAACTATTTTATAATACATTGCGTAGGTACTATTACTATCCTTTAGTTCAGAATTATAAGAGCCTGAAGATAGCAAGGAGACTGTTGGAATGATGCATTTTCTTTTAATTTTGTATTAATTCAAGATATTTAAACCAACTTGTAAGATCAATTCCAAAATTATCTATGTGGTAAATAAGAGGTTTCATGAAGTGATAACTCTAAATATTTCTATTGCTCACTATTCACAACTTATGCGGAAGTAGTACCTAAAAATAAGTTATAATGCAATCATTATGCATTTATTATATCCGGTTAGAAGTATTCATATGTACTATTTGCAAATATTTATATTATAAAGCTATTAATATTGAGCTTAGCTAAATTGCATCTTTTTAGCCAATCCCATACATGTTAATACATCACATTTTCTGCTAATAACCCTCCTGTAATACACATAATAATGTCAAGGACTATTCCACTTCTGCTGTTAGACATTGCATAATAAATATTACTCTATACTCAGTAATTCATCCATATGAGAAAAATAAAATGCTGCTGTTTTACTCTCATTGAAAAGAAAGCCACAAAATGTTAAGTCATTATATATTACTCATGCTAGTAGCTTTACAATATTTAATTTTGTCTCAGTTTCTAATCCCTTATAAAGTTAGTATATTCACTACGTAGACCACACAATGGTAATTGTGAAGATTATAAAGAAGCCCCATAATAATCAATCAGATTTATTTTATGCTCATCTCTATTTAACTTCATTCAGCTTATAAAACACACCAAAATAGGATATACATTAGCTCCTTCTATGTGAGCCTACTATTTGTATATATCAATTATATACTTCTACAAAAGAACAGGCTTGCATTGAATTTCATCTCAACAGGATAGAAAACTTGATACTTTATTAACTCAACAAAGTTCCTGATTCTCTAAGAAAAGGCTACACTCTACACTTCCGCTTACGTTTATTTCCAATAAAATAAAGCATTAAAGTTGACAGCTTTTTAAGGGCATACCCTGCTATAAAATAGTGCTGAAAGCTGAAATTTTAAAACTACTGTGCAAGCTGTTAGATTACAGCAGGATGTTAGAGCTAATCTCATAAGCTTTAGAATATTGCAGTCTGCTCAAATTGTTGAAAGCTACCCACGGATAGAAGCACATAATATATTGTAAACAAGAATAGAAAGCAGATTATATAAATCATTTGAAAGATGTAGCCATAAGCTGATTTTAGTAACAGAAAAGGTTAGCGGGAAGGTAGCTCAGTGTAATACTCACAGCGTTGGTTTGTGAATTGTCATAAAATTTGGCATTCTCCTAAAACATGGTCACAGAATTCTAAACAAACTGCAAATCTTGCATAGAGGTGCAGATTCTAAAAACTATACACAGTTGGAGCAACTTACACTTTCTACGACATATTCCTAGAATAACAGCCATAGATAATAGCTGACTATCAGCAATGATTTATTGCAACTGCTAAGATAAGCTGTTTACTGAATACAAGGTGAAGATATAAATATTATGGTTTCAGACACGTTTGTATATATTATACTGTCTTATTCATTTTTAATTACAAGACTTTGTGACAAATGAAATCAGATATAGCAGGAGACAGCTGGCAGCTAGAGAAACAAGTTACAAGAGAATATAAACAATAGTTAAGGATACATTTTTCCACTCACTCTAAACAATAATCATAATAATGGCAATTTTAAATGATAATGAAAAATATTGTAGAATTGAGGTTCTCAAGCTATTCTTGAAGGACTGATACTTTATTAAAAAGAAGGTACATGATCCCAGCTGTTGAGTGTTAGTCAGTTTTATTCCAACACCCATTGGTGAAAGTAACAAGTATAATTCTGATATTTTATCAGCTATTAAGAATTTTTACTAATAAATAATGAGTACAATCAATTCACTATGAAAAACAACCCAAATAAAAGAGCTGATAACTCCGAATTCCAATATTGGAGCCTATTCAAAACCTTGCTGCATTAAATTTATAGGTTCTTAAATAATGGCTTAAGCTGGTAAAGCTCTCAGGCATTTCAAACACTTGCAAGACTTTTTCAGTTTATTCCATTACATATCATATATTGATTGTGTAGTTCTACTACATACAGCTGCAACTACTTCTAGTAGACATCCCTACTCTAAGAAGTGTGCATACAATGCATTTAGTTAGATAAATACAGGCCAACTTTAATATAAGGGGAACATTTTCACTCTGGGACTACTCTTTACACTTGGTTTATAGCACAAAGAGCTGTAAAAGTTGCATACATAATGCCAAGCATACAGAATATCTTGTCGTTAATTCATTTATTTTTAAAAATTCCAAAAAAGATGTCACAGCAGCTCAAAATTAAAGTGGCAAACCAAAGCACCACATATAAAGCATTGCATGTTTAAGAAGTTATCCCATCTTAAAAATACTTTAGTAAAAGCGTTAACTGGTGAATTCTATGCAAAACATGCTATCAAAATAGTTACATCAGCAGTTCTGCTTTTCACGAAGTAATACATAGAAAATTGGCCTTACTACATAGAAGACTGGACTTAATACATAGAAGATTGGACGAAACAAAGATAGAATAAACAGGAACAAATGTTTAACGTAAACAAATAGTAGCATCAGACAAAAAAACACTAGCAGACTAAAGCATGAGAGGATAGTAGATAGAGAAAGACAGTCACCTGTACAGTAGCATACCTGGCCATCTGCCCACAGACTGTCTGTACTAGACATGGGAGACTTTAATTCCTTCTTAAAGTATAAACCGGGACTAC
This sequence comes from Bugula neritina, assembly GCA_964035545.1. Lineage (NCBI taxonomy): Eukaryota > Metazoa > Bryozoa > Gymnolaemata > Cheilostomatida > Bugulidae > Bugula > Bugula neritina. The sequence continues at coordinate 27,633,359 of OZ037765.1, forward strand.
GAGGTCTCGTAGGCGACTTATTCTCCGTCTGGGGGGAGTCTGTTGACTGAGTCAGATCTGCTTTGTGCTCTACACCAGCTCTTGGTGTAGTCTCACTATTCTGAGATCTTTCTGACAGAACAAGATCTGCATCAGACTGACACCGCTACAAAAAATTTTTATTAATTTTTTTCAAGTTAATGAAAAATAATCGTGATAACTTGCAGATGAATTTTCTTTGGTGAATAACCTATATATAAATTGAAACAGCTTATATAATCATAGTGAAAAATATAACAACAATTTTAATAACAAACTAATAAATTTAAATTTTTTTTAGTAAATATATGTATATATAACTACTATATATTATTTTATCATTTATTTTTACTAATGGGCTAAGTATGAGCTGTTAATAAGGTATTAAGATATCTGAATAGAGCTCTGTAACATCATTATAATTGTGTCAATTTGTCTACATTTAGAGGTCACTGATCTTGCAGACATACAATTTAATAACTCGTTTACTAATGTGAACACATTGTGCACAGGGTAGACAACTGCCAATTCAGCATTACCAGTGTGCAGGTTTACTTGGTTTAGTTTAATTTTAAATAAAACCGGTGGTTAAAGCTTACACTAGATACTCCATCTGGCTGGTCACTGGGGGTGGAGAGGGACACATCACTAGAATGCTCATCTCTCTCCCCTGTTTCATCAACTGGTTGAGGAGCAGCCTGCCAGCTGGCTGAACCTGGTTGAGAATCAGCTCCCAGAAGAGCGTTGGCTGTATTAGAATCAAAGTTGGGTATGTCTTCCACATGGCCCCTCTCTAACCTGGTGTCAGATCTAGAGTCACCTACTCAATAATAAAGTGTGTCTATTAATAAAGCTTCATTAAAACCTAAGCAACAAATTTTTCTCAACTTTATAAACTCTGATAATTTAAAACCAGAACACCTTAGATTAAGGTGTTTTAGTGTAACTGCTTTGTCACAAATATGTGCCCTAAGACAGCCTTACAAGCTACTATTACTTTGTAGCATTAAAGAACTAGAGACACTAACAAGAGTAATAAAAAAAACTCAACAGATACAAATTAATGAGCTAGTAAAATTGATTTGAACTAGAATTCAATTCTACATCATGCAACACTCTCAACTCACCCTCGTACTTGGCTTTGAAATCTTCCAATTTAACTGAAAGTTGAATATTTTGTGCATGCAGCTGGTTTGCTTTACTTTCAATATTTCGGAGTTTATGTTGGACATCATTCAGCTGCTGCGTGTTGTACGTAGAGGCAAGACGTCTCTCATCCAGCTCCTTCTTCATTGCCTTTAACTCTGCACTAAACAGACCCAAACATTACATTATAAGAATTGCTTAAAAATATTTATTAATTACAATACAGTACATGCAAGTTTTATGGACAGTTTTATAATATAAGGAGTTGCGAAACAAATATTTTACATGAAAAGATAACTCCATTTGAGATGAGAGTAAACTCACTCTTTGGTGAGGAGGAGGCTTTCAACAAACTGCACCGTCTTATAGTCTGTTTCCTGAACTGCTGAAGAACTTCTAAGGGGTTGTACAACTGATTTGACCTGTGAAAACACAAACCTCAAGCTACAGTTGGAAGTTTATAGCATAGAAATACTTTCAAATTCATACCAAAGACCTTTCCTTACTATATGAATGTATGCATGTATGTACAGTATGTATGTACAGTACATATGTATACACAACACATTATGAACACTTTTACACATGCCTCACCACACGCACACACAGACACGCACACACAGACACGCACACACAGACACGCACACACATATATAAGTGTAGGGCCACACGACACGTTTTACAACGAGCGTGACGTGCGAGAAATCCCATTTAGCCCAAAAATTGGACGTTGCGTGCGGATTTTCAAGCGTCTAACATGCTAAGCGAGAAGTGCGACACGCTTGTGCGACACAGTTTGATCTAATTGGCTTATTACCATGTAATATTTAGCAAGCACATTTTTTTATTTTAATTTACGATTTAACTTCTAGCGAGCTGAATTAAAACAGTTTTATATAGTTTGCATTTCCGCTTTTATAATATCCGAATCCGATGACGTAGTCTAAAAACAAACGTCTGTAGGCGAGCAGTAAAGTTTAACGCTAACATCATTGGCTAATAAATTTTTGCACTCGCAACACACGCACTGTGTGTGGCAGGTCACTAGCGTGTATTCTAATGGGATTTCTCGCACGTCACGCTCGCGTAAAACGCGTCGTGTGGCCCTACACGAAATGTACAACACAATATATACACTTCTACACATGCCTCACCTCATCTGTGGATAACTTTAATGTAAGATAGCGAATTTCATTCCTGGCTTCAGTTAGCTGATTCTCCAACTCAGTCACATGATTGCTATCCACCTGCCCACTCGCCATTCTTATTATATTAGACATCTGCAGCTGTAACAAACCATCACACTGAAACCTTACAAAGAGTTAACTGCTAAAAATAACCAGTTTATACAGTTTATACCTTTCCAATAAGGTATTTGAACAAACCATTGCAGATAAAATACAGCATGTACCAAGATATCACCTAAAAATATCATTAGGTAGAAGGAATTCGCATCATTTCTGACATATATTCATAGTTAGTAGTTGAGGCTCTCAAAATCAGTTAATCATTGCCTTCATTTCCTTTACGAATAAATTAGCAATAAATCATGTAAACTATCCAGACGGGATGCATGGTTGGTCAACAAACAACTCTAACCAGTTTCTGAATAACTTATTAGAAAGGACACAGGTTTGAAATAACCTGTATACGCTGAAACTATTAATAACCGGAACTTGTAAGAAGCTATGATTGTAACATATGCATAGCAACCATTACAGTAATTTTAATGATATTGCTGTAAAAAGTTACTAATTATAATTTTTCGTAGCTTGAATAATTAAATATTGTTTTTGTCTAAGACAAACTAGGATGCCATTTTTTTAATCTATAAAATAACATAATGTCCTAGAATAATAAGTTTATAATTAATTTTAACGAAGTGGAACACATACCATGCATACATTTGCTTTATACAATACAGCTTTACACAATACAGCTTCATAAAATACATTCTACCAAAATCATCGCTAGAAATGCTTACAATAGCAGTAGTTATGTTAATAAATATTTTTCTAAAATTGATTTCAAATTATGATTTAACCCTAATGATACAAAACGATTTTCATTTGCAAATTAAGACAGACTACATAAGATAATCATAATAGAGTATAAATATGTGTTCATCACAAATAAAAGAAATGGGCGGAATATTAAAACTGCCTATTGAAGCACAAGCATTGCCTATTGGGTATTGAGCAAATCCAGTTAGGTCACTTCCAAGAAGAGACAACTCATACAAACTATGTGAAATTTTTGAAAATAAAAATTTAAAATATTAGGTGGTAAGTGTTCATATAGTTTATGTTGGGAGTTGATAAAATAACAGCACACAGCATAGTCTACATCATACATAAACTGGTCGACATCATACATAAACTGGTCGACATCATACATGGGCGATGGGAAAGCAACATAAAATTTCATTACCTTTAGTTTAGAGATCTGCTTCTTGCCAAGATCATACTGATTAACCAAACTCTCATATTTCACATTCAATAGCAGCAGCTTTTTCTCAGCTTCCTGACGCTTGTCATCCAACTAGAATGATATACACATCTGAATGAACACAAGGTAGATGAGCTAGCATAACATGTAATGTATAACTTACATCAGCAGACAATATATATACCAGCTACTAGCTAGATAATATACTGATATATCGGTGGTATCGGTATATGTACAGAGCTACTGGTATATGTAATGCAGGTAGAGGATATAATACTAAGGAGTGAAGTGACATAATTTCTCTTAAACTAAAACTTTTTGCGAAAACGTCTGGAATTGATTAAATCACTTTCCAAGCACATGGTCAAAATATTGACATGTCAAAGTTTATTGACATATTTTTTGTTTCTTTTTTCTGATGCATATTTTAATACTTAAATAAGTATTTTTGTTTTCATATCTTCAAAACGTTAATTACTGGTTATTTTATTGGTTCTACCTAAACTATTCTATAAAGTTAAAAAGCAATTTTTGAAGCTCAATTTTGATTTTTCACTGTCAAATTGACAAAACAATCAGAACTCAACTCTAGAAACTGAACTTATTTTTGAAGCTGAATTTATTTAAACCATTTATAGTATTGAATCACTAAAAAAGCTCATATTGCTAAAATCATCTTTCTTTTGGTCATAACCAGAACTTTATGTCATTCTCTTCGTACCATAAACTATAATATAGACAACATAATATGACCAGATGCTGCTTACTTCAGTGAACATGGAGTTTCCTTTCTGTTTGTGATCTCGGTCATTCATTCTCAACATATCAATCTCACACCTCAACTCCTGGTTCTCCTGAGTGGTAGCCTGAAATCATACCACCAGTTCAGCACTATAGTTGGCACGCATAGTAACATGAGTGTGTAGAACATTTTGGAAATATGGCTACAGCGTTTCTGAGTGGAAAACTAAAACTTACACCGTGTTAGAGACAACGTATAATAAACCCATAACACTGTATATATCAACAGAGCTCAATGAATATTCATGGCACAAAAACCTAACTAATAGTTGAAAAATAGTCAACTGGTAAGTAGTGACTAGCAGACTAAGGACAGTTACTAGTAGACAGTAAGTCATGTCATAAACTAGCAGTGGTTCAGTTAAACTGTATACTATCAGTGACTTAGTCTAACTGAGTCCCTGAGAGTATACAGTCTAACTATTAGTGAGTCAGTTAAACTGTAGACTATCAGTGACTAAGTTAGACTGTAGATTAGTAGTCAGTCGGTTAGACTGTAGACTAGAAGTGACTCAGTTAAACTGTAGACTATCAGTCAATAGTTACTCACCATGAATGAGTTGGACATATTGGAGAGCTGAGAATTAGCATACGTCAGTTCTTCTTCTAGACTAGATATTTGCTGAATGTAAGACTCCAGTTGGTGGGTGAGATGGTCAATTTGACTCTGCTGAGATACGCAGTTACTGTTGGACTCATCCTATAAACAGTAATAATATTTGTACACAGTCAGAATTGATATTCACCAAACGCACCTCATGTTCAAAGCTGCACACAACTTTTCAAAATATATTGAGGCCATTTACTGAGTCAAGCCTATAATAATTTCACAATAACACAGACATAAATTATAAAGTACATGCCATATAATATACACTATGCAGCTTATCGGCCAGTGTTTAGGATACAAGTGTGTATAGGTATTGTAGAATACACTGTGCCACCTATAGCTGGATATAGTACAGACAAATAGTGGTATGCAATAGGTTAGTAGTTATCAGTGAATAAACTAGTTCCTAGTGATAACCAGTAGGCTAAGAAGCTATAATAGCTGGATACTTGGCATGCTGTCAAAGGTGGTAGTTGGAGGTATAATGTAAACTCAACTTGTTTACATTTGGCAGCACCAATGCCAAGAATGCACCATTACCTGAAATCTTAGATAAATACCAGGTGACCCAATATGCCAGTTACAAACCCCAAGACTAAACACAAGTCCCAGTGATAAAATATACCACACAGATAGTTTGGCAAATGACTGAGGGGGGAGACCACAAAATCAGAGTGAAACAACTACCATGACTCAACTACTTGCAGTGTCACTAGAAAACAACTCAAATATATCACATGGCACAGGTGAGTAGTTTTAGCTGTTTTTGGCAGCCCATATTGTATTAAAATAGGTTACTTAACTATGCAAATTTCTAATCATTTTATTCTAAAATTGTAGTGAAATTTAACATATTGCAGCATAGTAATGGAACTGCATTGCATGGAGAGAATACTGATAATATGCTACCTGACAATGACTTGCAGCAGTGTGTCATGTCATGGCATGCTGAATGTCACCAACCATGTTCAAAGAATACATTGAAAGAAGCAGTTCAATGAATAACCCCAGGCAGATAAAAATCAGGTTGAACAGAGTTTACTCATTGCAACATTCTAATAATAAGTTATATGACCTGTTAGTTACATACAGTAAATATTTCATCTAGAAGAATAATTTAACAAGACAACCAAAACTTCATAGTTAAACCACAATTCTAATGATGTTACTATAAAATAACAGTAATGTAAAATGATTTTTTGTCATTACGAATTTCAAGTGAATAAAATTTTGTCACGCCTGCCCAACCTGCAACACTATAAAAATTCTAATTCACAAACTGAAGAAAGCAAATAGCCAACTGTTTTCCAAAACATTTTCCAAAAATTAGGAAAAAAGTAATAATACATGAAAACCACCAGCTTACCCGTTCTGATTTAATGGACTGCAGTTCTTTGAGAAGCTCTGCGACCTCCTCAGTGTCTGTTTTACTCTCCTGGACTGCCAATAGTCTGCTGTTCACTTCCTCCAGCTGAGTCTTGTGCGAGTCTACCACACTCGTCAAATGCTTGTTGTCCAGATTTGATTTGTCTAACAGTGACTCTAGTTCTCTGATCTGAAACATGCACATCTCTCAATCACATCAACACACCGCAGTGAATGAGTGCAACATTGCTAACTACTACTACTGCATATAGTGCTTCTAAACCAAATCACAAGAAATATCATGTAGAAGTTGAAAGAACTTGGGCTATGAGAGTTGGTTTTATGCAAGCTAATATTTAATTACAGGAAGTTGAGCCTGTACTAGTCTTATTATAGTCATGCAATGTTGAATGCTGGTGTGTTTGCCTCAGCTGCAACATTTACTCAATTGTTGGAGTAAATAAACAAAAACAATACCTACGTTTTTGCATTGTGAAATGGTCATTGTGCTGCACTACTTTAATTTTGTAAGAATCGGGCATCTTAGTTTGTGTATGTTTGAAATAAAACCCAAGATGGAAAGATAAGATAGCAGTGACCTTACAGAACAGGTTACAATAGCATTCACACATACTACAATGTTGAGATGAGCCCCCAGCGCACACAGTGAAATGACCCTAATTTAGGATAACTCAAGCACCGATAACTCACGCAGGTTTATAGTCGCTATCCCTGTGAGAAACCCCTGATAGAACGGGTTTTTGTTAAAGCGGGCTAAGGACTTATTTAAATGAGGCACAGGAGCAATTATGACTGGATGCTCTTCCTAACATCACCAACGGCCTTTGTCCGGCTCGAACCCATGACCTTCTGTTTACTAGGCAAACACTCTAACCCCTAGACTACACCTCAAGCACCCATTCTTCATCAAATTAGCTTACTCTGTATCTCAGCTCACTAATCAGCTGTGATTGATCTCTCAGCTCATTTAAAACTTTCATTTCATCTCGTTGGCTGCCTAAATGCTTCTTCAGAGTTTCAATCTCATCTTGATATTCCATTTCCATTCTCTCTTTGTGCTCCAACCTTTGAGTTACTGAATAGTTTTCTTCCTTTAATATCTGCCAGAATCAAACCAGACTATAATTATGTGAAACTGGATATATTCTTATGAAAAGATTACTATTTATAAAACAACAATAAGATTTGTAAGATTAGTTTCTCTTCCACTCTAAAACATTGACATTTTCTCAATGTCTGGAGTCAATTATTAGAGATTCACATAAATTATATGATGCTTAGAGAAACCATGCCATAGGGTTACTACATGTTATGCTAGCAGCACGAGGAATGCAAGTGCTGTCAAAGTCATGTCACTTGATTTCTCCTCAACTACCAATCATAGTAATTGTCTATGCAATGTAATTGTCTATCTCAACTGTCTATGCAATTAGAGAGTGGAAAAAGTATTATGCAAAAAACTTCGTGTAGCCACATAGAGATTAAAGCAGAATAATAATGGTTCCATTTCTTCATAAACCTATAGCTTTACAGCCTAGTAACTAGACACTCCTTTACGATTTCTATATGCACTACACTCTACAGTGAAGAGTAAATTTCTCTTCAGCTGTCACAAAATTATATGCATGAAGGTTTCTGTTGACAAAAACATGACAGAATTTAAAATTAATGACACTTACGAAGTGCAGGTTAAACATTAACCAGCTGAGCTGCATACACTTGATATATTCAAATATATTCAAAATACCAACAGTAGAGGCTAAACTATTTGTGTCTAATGAGGAATTAGATATAAGTGCCCCTTTATGAAATGTAGTCTAAATTACTTATTACTCAGCATTGACAATAGCACACATACAATCTAGAACCTGCAAGCACAATACTACATGTGCATAACATGTTATATGTATATTAATAGTTTTCTTTCAGATGAAAATTCAATATGACTTATCTGACCACCTCAAGCTGTCGGGTGAATTTTCTAGTCATGTCATCAATGCTTTGTGCCAACTCTCGATTCTGGTCAAGCAAGTCTTTACCATACTGAGCAGATGTGCGCAAGATTTGATCCTTTTCCTCTAAACGTGCTCTCAGAGATTCAACGTCACACAATGAAGAGGATGAGGAGCTACATGAGCTAGCCATGACTGCCACTGTGTAAAACAAATATAACAATAAAGTGAGAAAAGTAAAACTACCTAATACCTGTACTAATTGCTCCCATAATGCTGCAACTTGAAGTATGTAAATTTGAGTGAAAAATAACTATATCACATGAAAGCACTTGTTCTAAGCCATGATGTTACATCGTACTTTTCCTTAGTGACACATTGATGACATATTTAAAATATATGTTAAAAATCAGTGAGAACCATTGACAGTAATTCAAAATTTAGATAGAAGCTATGAAACTTTTGCATAATTGTATGGTACCTTACTTAAGTTAGAATCTTGTTTTTGGTTAACAAAAACTATACATAAAAGATGCTGCCAGAAAACTATTAGAATTTCAAATTAACTTTGTAAAATAATGACCGAAGCAAATTTACGGAACGAGTCTAACAGGTTTGTTATGATTATTCAACTTTTAGGCATGCTGCAATGTATTGCAATAACTGCTTTCTCATTTCATAAGTTCGTAGATCTGCCTTGCTGCTGAATTGTTAGCTCCAACTTTTTCACATATGTCTAAATCACGAGGTTAAATTTTCCAGTCATTCATTAACTTATTTCAATTATCTACGATAATGTTAATGATAAAGCAAAAGTCATATGCTAATAAAATACCCCCCTAATAATTATGATTATCATTATGGTTATAACTACTAGTACTACTGCTCTAGGCTACTACTAGTAGTAGTAGTACATACTAAGCATTAATATTTATACTAATACTAATACTATAGTAACAGTAAAAGACTAATAGTAATAGTTATACTTATAGTAATACTAAGAGTAAGTCTAATATCAATACTATAGTAAACTATAAAACTAAATGTAACACTAATAGTAATAATAATTAAATGTGATAGTAGTAGCTATACTTATTTTTATAGTATAATTATAACATTAACTATAAGTAGGCTATGTAGTACTAGTAGTACTAGTAGTAGTAGTAGTAGCACTTTAGTGGTACCTGTACTACTAGTACTGCTAGAACTACTAGTAGTAGTAGTAGTACTACTAGCAGTAGACGTAGTACAGTAATGAGTAAGTGCATCATCACATTCACTCGCAATAAGACCTAACAGTAACTGTAAGAGTAGGTGTAACATAAACTGCCACTACTAGTGCTACTCCTACTTCAAGTAGCACTACTAGTACTATTACTGTATTAGTAATAGTACGTCTATACCTAGATACTAGTAGTAGTAGTACTAGTAGTAGTAGTAGTACTCTACTTACAGTTACTATTAGTATTAGTATTACTATTACTATTAGTATTACTATTACTATTAGTTATTGCTATTAGTTATTACTATTACTGTTGTCTATTAGCATTGGCAATACTAATAGTAATACTATTGTCATTGATGTTACTATTAATATTATTATTAGTAATATTTTTGTATTAACTATTACTATTACTATTAGTATTACAGTACTAGTAGTAGTACTAGATTGCAGTTACTGTTACTTTTATTGCTAAGCCTAATGATACGATAGAAAAAACGATCCATTGTAGCCCTAATCCCAATGTATAATAATTAGTATTTCTAATAATTGTATTTGTAACTATAACCAGAGGGAGAGTGGTTTACTTCAACTCCGAGTTTTAAATTCCATGAAATGACTTAAACCCGCCCCAAATTAAAAATGAACAGTAACATAAGGATATGATAAAATCGTTGTATTCGACGGTTTCCCTGAAAAGACAACTCTTAATATATGTTCTAGCGTGAAGATTTTACCTTCACAATACTGAAAAGTAAGAGATTAATTTATACAAGAGAAATGACATTATATTGAGATGAAAGTTCTCAGCAAATGTAATGCTGACTTGCAACGACTATTTTTATGAAAACTACCAGTTTTTATCTTACAACTTTGCTTGATTATTGATAGCGAACAAGGGAACAGGGCTTGATTTTTTCAAAAATGCAATTTGGCATTTGGTTTATTATACTTGCATACTTGGATTTTGACTAATCATAACTTAATATTATAAAGTGTATAAGAATTGTCAATCTTTTAAATAATTACACTCCTGGCACAACCAGTAAAACAGAAAATAAACTTGCTATATAAATATATTTACACCACCAACAGTTGATGTAGTAAAATAAATTTATTTTCACAACACTACTATCTGCCAAAACTCATATTATCATTATTTGGTAAGGTAGTAAGTAAATTTCTCACTCTGCACAAAATAATTTCATTTGAACTAGAACAGTTTTCAGGAAAATATGGAGGTTCAATTGTAACAGTTCCATTAGCTATAGTGAGAGTGTCTGCTGATTTAGTGACAGGTATTCTATTAGCACCAAACCACCGACATACTGCATCTCTTCGTTCAGCTATTTGGGATGCACTCAAATCAATCTACAATAAGAACAGAAATTCACATATAAAATTTTTTTTTCAAAAATTGGTATAACTTGGCTCAATTTACTATATTATACATTTACATTTTGATAAAAATTCAATACAGCTTTTGATAACAAAATTTAGGGCATACACTCAACATTATATGTACCTCATGTGTTTTCCCATATTGCGATATTATATCTAGAACCCAACTAGGACATTCCTCGTCAAAGACATTTACATCAGTAACCGAGGTATTATTTACAATAACCACATTCATTTTATGTGTATCTTCATCATTTGAACAGGAAAACAATACCCAGCTGTGAGTCACTGGGTCAATAGTGTAAACATATCCTTCATAACTAACACCTTCACTTGTTGAAAGAATGACCTACAATAACCACATTAGCAGTGAAACCATGCATGCAAAAAGAAAAACACATTACAAAAACATCATCATACCAAGGAAATTAGCAAATTATTTAAATGGTGCAGCACAAAATGGTTCAACTCCTAATTCAGAATTGAATAAAAACAAAAGTAAATATTCAGAAAATAATTCAGTTGTATGTTACCATACATCTTCCACAAGACAAACCAACTCACTCTTTTATTTACATAGTTCCACAGTTTATGTGGATCTGTCTTAAAAACTGGGTGCAAATCTTTCTCTTCTTGTGCAACGTTTATACCATATGTAGATGTCATATTTCTAGCTGTTAAATGTGCAGAGTTTTCTGTATTTGACTAACAAATCTGATTTTAGAGCAATCTGCTTCTTTGTATAAGTTTCAAGTTTCTGTTGTTCCTCTGGACACAAAGATATTCCTGGATATGAATTAACTTGAGATTTAGCTTGATCCAACTGGTGCTTGAAGTCTTTAATTTTTTGAGTAATATCCTGACCTTCTTCAATTCTACAACATATGGCTATAGTGATGATAAAATATTTAATACAATGTAGTTTTTTATTTACAAATGATGATACGATATAAGTATATACATAACTATAGAGCATATTCAAATTTGCCCAAGATTAAAAAAATGAACAAGGTCAAATGAAAACATTCACACACCATATACACTTGCTATTATTTTACTATTTGCTATTATAATTTTAATAAATGTATGATAATCATTATCATTATGGTATTAATAATCAGTATGGGTATCATAATAATGATAATTTACATAATATTTATCCTATTCATAATGATAATGATAATAATAATCTAAAAGTAAATCATAAAGTGATAATCACATTAATCATTATGATTATTGACATTAAGTTTAAGTTTATGATAATCATAATGACTTTAAGTTTAAGTTTATGTTAATGATATTGATAATCATAATGACTTGTTTAATGAAGTGATAATCGTTATCTCTTAGTGTTAGTGCTATTCATGATCATAAAATCACATTCACATGATTCAGTTTCACAGACCATGAGCCTGAGCCCTGAGGCATGATGATGATGATGATGATGATAATCATAATCTGAAGAGTGAAAATCAAATTGACTAAAATTTCAATTTAATAATTTAGAACTTGTTGTATATACAAATTAAACAACAAACAACACAAAATTAATAGACTAAAAGCACGCACCCTTTTAATATGTTATAAACTTTGGGAAGGAACTGGAAAACTTCAGAGTCGGCCATTACTGGAATTGTTCTATAAGCAGCTCCGAGTTGGGGGTGAAGGACGATTTTGGTGTAGGGCTCTCACGCTGAACTGAAACTATAGTCATAGTTCAATGGGCTCTCACGCATAAGTTGGAGACTTAAATCAATACTGAAATCGTTTTTCACCCCCAACTCGGAGCTGCTTATAAACTATTTTTAAATCAATGCGTTAATTCAAGCAGAGTTATCTTCTTAGCCAAAAAAGATAACTCGAAAAATGAAGTTTAAGAAATTGTTGAAAACGTTTTTGAAACTACACTGCGCCCCAATTCTTCGGCATTTGTAACTTTCTAGCATTTTGTTGAGATTACAGAATAGCTGAGCCTAGCAACTTATATTGAAAATGCAAAGCTCTACAAATAAAATCACAAATATGGCTTAAATATGGGAAGGATGTACTTGATGCATTTTATCAATTTCTCATGACAGTTGAGGCATATTGATATATTTTTAACAGGTGCAGCTAGATAACAGAGCAAAACATAACACCAGTTCAGACATAAAAAGATTAGTTAGGCTTGCCACAGTTTGCTAAATAGAACTTAGTACAGCTTTGATTACTACTTTATCAATTATAATAAGCTGCAAGGTGCTGATTTCAATAAGCATCACATTAAAAAAAACATACTTTTACAGTTGATGCTTTTATTTGATGATACATTACAACTAGACAAATAGCAGTCTAAAGAATTTTTATGAACAGATGCCATTATAAGCTGAATAAAAAGTGATTAAATTTCAATAGTACACCATGAACAATCAGCAAAATGTCATTTCTAATTATAGCTAAGAAAACCTGTCAGTAGTTTCCTAGATCCACAAAAACTGTCTGGAACATTTACACAATTAAATGCTTGCTAATAAATAGTCAAAAAATAACATTTCTATAGGCTAGTTGACTGATGGGACATGTCAGGAGTACTAGTTGTAGAGGCAGCGACAGCAAAGGAAGTGGACAAGTTGCAAGCAGCGGAAGAGTCAAAACTTTGGGAAATTGTAGCGTCACCAGACAGCATTTCACCTTCAATTATAGTCTCATCAACTTCCTGGGCTCCAGTAATGATGTTAGAAAGCACACTGCTATCAAAAACATTGGAATCAACAGACATGTCATCATCGTTCTCTGAATAGTCACTATAAAAATCTTCTCTTGTATCACCATTGTTTGAAAGCGAGTTTAAATATGGTTTAGAGGCAATATGTCGGTAATCCTTGGGCGTAGTCCATTTTATTGCCGAATGCTCCTGAAATGAGGAAACATATTTGCTTAGGTATTGTGAGTAATAACATAAAGGCATCAGAACAATAACAAAAATGCTAGCACTGGAAACTTACTGTAGTGAGATGTTTATGAATGGCTGATGCATATCTAGTCTCGTATGTGCACTCTGTGCAGCGATATACGTAGTTATTATGTATGAGGTCTACGTGTCTCTTTCGCTGTTTCTTATTTTGAAAAACTAAGTCACACCAAATACATCTAAAATATGAGTTGGATTCAAATAATACATAAAATATGTCTGTTAAAAAGGTATGATTAACTCACAACATAAAGTATCGTGCAAAAAATTCAATTAAAAGTACAGATACATTTGGGAAACGCATATTAGTAAACAAAATGAAGAGCAGATATTTGATAGAGATGACAGAAGCAGATACATTAGAATAACCAACTACTAACGGGAACTCCTTATTCATGTGTTTAGCTCTAAGGTGAGTTGATAGAGCAGAACTAGTGTAGAACTCTGCATCACAGCTAGGACAGGCAAACTGACGTTCTTCAGTGTGAGTAACCAAGTGAGCATTTAGACCAGCAGCTGACTAAAATACGCAAATGAATAATTTTACACAAATATAGTAGGTGAAGTTAAAAAGAATTGTTGGTTCATGTACATACAGTTCTTACAGCTGGTAGAAATATAAAGCAATAAATGTATCGAGATACGCCAAATGGCAAAAGATGTAAAGGAAATATAAATTTTCATCACCATTTTCATATAGACAAATATGAAAATGCTTAAAATAATGTGAAAATAGTAGAAACGATAATTCTCAGAACGAAGGCTGTTCAATGTGGATAAAAGCTAAAAAAGGGGCTAAAAAGTTCCTTAGAAACCATGACATGGCTTTAGGAGCTGGGGAATTAAATGTATTCAGAAACCTTCTTGCATGAACATTTACTAAAAGACTAATGAAAATAGAAAACAATAAACCGTGATGTCTAAAACAGAGCACGGCAAGCATTTATAATATGAATAAGATTTTGTAGACAACTCACCAAGTAGCACTTGTTGCACTTGCTACACTTATGAGCTGATTTGCCCTGGTCGTGATTCACGAAAACATGTGAATCTAAACTTTTTTGACTACAAAATACAATTCTATTACTAAGTTTATAGAATAATAGAGAAAAACTGTAGTTCAATTTTGTTATTATTCATATCAATATATAATCACAAAGCAAGGAATTAACCTGTAGAAATCCTTGCCACACTCCGTACAAGGAAAGACTTGCGGCTTCACCCCTTGAGCCAGAGCCTCATTCCTGATATGTGTGACTGTGTTTTTGTGCTTATTCAGCAACTTCAGCGTTTTGTAAGAAATCTTACAAGCTTCACACCTATACTTGTCATCGGCATCTGCAAAAGTTGCTTTGTATACAAATCAAAAATCATCAACCTAAACAGCGGTAGCAGCACAATTTAATGTGAATGTTGGTGGGAGAAAAAGTTTTCACTACTGCAAATGCTAGAAATACTACATCATGCAAGTATAATAATTCTATAGACACCAGGATTATGTCTACCACTTACCAGATGCAATTGCAACACCAGATTTAAAGCGTTTAGAAGCACTAGGGAGTTCTCCCTCGAATGGTTCATCAGCCACATGACGATAATCCTTAGGCTTTGTCCATTCTATCTCTGGGTGGTACTAAACATGAGTAGCAACATTAACAACTTACAGAACCAAAATCATTTAATAAATGTCCTATCTAAAAGTGAAAATACTTCACACAAATAAATTCATGCTCTAGATGTTTACGACTACTGCTGCTTGCATCAACTTTCCATTTAATTAAGCAAAAGCAGAGTGTTTACCATTTTGATGTGGGTTTTCATAGAATCACCATTTCGATGATTGTAGCTGCAATATTTGCATCTGTATATGAAATTGTGGTGGTACAAACTGTAATGCTTTGACCTGATCTTTCTGTTGTTGAATTCCACACCACAGTAGATACATCTAAAATATTGACAAAGAAAATTAACATCTCACACATTTCTTCACAAAATTACAATTTACTATTTTAGAACAAATATAAAACAGATAACAAGGACAGTACAGCATAGATACTTGTTATATAAACATTTATATATTTATGCACCTTTCTCAAATTATACAACGGAGTAAGAGAAATTAAAATTGTATTTTGAGCTTGTAGAGTCCTACCTTTCAACTATATTGTATATTCCTAAATCTGCTAAAAGTACTAAACAATTTGTAAACAGCTGGTAGTTTTTTAAATTGATCATAAAACTCGGACAATAATAATTATTTTGGAATGATGGCTGCTATGAGTGAGCAACAAAATCAAATTCAGGTTTGTTTATAAACTTGTACATACGGAAAGATCCTGTTGTTTGAATGAACAACATCATTATGATCTCTTAAACCTGCCATATTCTTAAAATCCCTGTGGCATATCTCACAAGAGTAATAACGTTGAGATGTGTGTGAAGCCATGTGTGTCTTGTATCCGCCAATTGTCTATAAAAAGAGTATACTTCTACCATTGAACAAATCATATACAATGAAGGAATAAATTAAAACCCGAGGAGCTACCTAAAAATTGTTGCTCAAATAACTAAGTAATTTATAAAGCTTATAACAAAGAACTACAAATATTACATAAATTATTAATGCTATTAGTTCCTGTGTGAGAAGGTACCATAAAAACGTATACACCAACTGCTAGATTTATCACTCACCTTCAACCTCTTGCCACAGGTTTTACACTCATATTCTTGTTCATGATATCCTTCTTGGTGCACCCTTGAGTGATGCTCCAATTTCTCTTTGCTGAAATAAACCACACCTGACTAAAGCTAAATATACGCACAGCTACGTAGCATAAACTACTGTCTGCAACTAATCAAATATGTGGAGCTCAAGTTGCTGCTGACCTGATAAAATTCCTACCACAAACGTCACACGAGATAGGCTCACAAGTGGTGCCAGATTTGTTAGCAAAAGCTTGTATATGTGACGTCTTCAACAAGTGTTTCTTCCAGTTGGTCTCGCCCATCACAGTTTCATCACAGGCGTCACAGTAATGAGGTGTCTTGAACGATCGACCACCGCCATCCTTACTTTTTTGAGACACTGCACAGAAGAGAGGTCCTAGGTGAGCAGGCATAGCCATAATGATAAATTATTAGTATTACAATCAATTGTATAACATGCGACTACAGCTACAAGATCAGAAGGTAGAACATGCCTGTTGAAGATTTGATGGTTGCATTGTGTACACTATCAATTGCTGCATTAAACTTCATCTTTTCAATCTCAATGTCCGGGTTTAGATTAGCTATGTCTGCCATGGGTTCACCTCTGCAACAGGAGAGATTATATAAGTTATTTTGACGACTACTGATCTTTCTTGTATCATATAATAACGCAGTTTCTCATCACATACTTTGTAGAATCAGCACAAGTATCGCAGTAAATCCTGCTGGCACTCCGAGACTCGGGATTCCGTGGAATGAAGTCTTTTCCGCAGCAATCACAAACCTATAGAAAGTAGTTACAGGAATGTATTGAAAATATCAACTCTGTTGGAGCATATGTGCACAACAGCTGGACTTGAGCAGTAACGTGCAACAATGTGCGGACACAGCACTAGAACATGACCAATATGTACACCACATATACTGTACATAATATACTCACAATTATCATTTCATGATCTTCATAAACATGCATGGCACATTCAGTAGCGTTGCTATACTTCTCGTGACACACTTTACACGTGACTTTAGCTCTAGCAGAGTAATAATGAGTAGACATGTGGTTCTAAAATATTAAATACCAAGTAAATTTGTAGCTATAAATAGAACAATACAAAAAATACAAGACAGATTCCATATAATGCATGTTTGTAAATAAACCTACATTGAGTTTATATGGCCTTGTGAAATGCTTCTTACAGACAGGACACTGGTGTCTTTGTACACAGAGATGAAATTTCAACATCTCTAAGTTGACAACTTCTCGCTTACAAAACCGGCAGCAGCAGCGTTCATCTAAAAGTATATAAATATAGAAAAAATTTTAAAATACACCAACATCAAATACAATACTAATTTAAAAATGATATTATATAAAACAAAACTTTGAACTATTGTAGGGCTGAAAGCAGCATCAAACTGGTAATAAATAATGAAAGTAATGACCTTGATGAGAAACAGTTAGATGCAACTTATAAGACTTGAGATTCTTCAAGATCAGTCGACAGTATATGCAGATCCACTTGCTATTCTCTGGCCACTTGCGATCTCCCTGTTTGCGGACTGTTTGTGCGGCCGGGTTGCTGAACTCTACACCCTCCGGCAGGTACAGCTTCGGCTCTCTAGGATTTTGCACATTCTTCTTGCTTTTATTGATGTACTGTTTCGAACTCGATGGTTCAAACACATAGACTGCTTTGGAATTTGGTTGGTCATTAGCAACAGCAGTTAATGCACGCTCCAGCATAACAATCGGTTGCAATTCCGTTTCCTACAGATGAATAAAAGCAAAATCCACAGTTATAAAAAAATTAAGATAAACTTACAACAGAATGCATTTATAAGCAAGTCACTTACAGAAGCATAGCATTATCTAATTATTTTATTAAAATATAAATAAAATACTTACATCTCCCACGACCTCTTCATACATATCTTGGTCTTCTTCATGACTGCTATAGGCATGATTGGAGATATCAGACTCAAGATCACAATACAAACGCTTCCCGCCAATCTGTCTAGAAACAGGTGTTTCTTGCGAGGAGGCTGGCACCCTAATGATAACAGCAACCTCATGTTACAATCTTCTAACTAGAGCAGCAAATTTAGCATTTGAGATTTCATTATTTATACATATAACATAAAAATATAAAGAATTATATTCAACAAAGTTGCATATACTCACCTAAGCACTCTTATGTCCGAGGCATCTAATAGAGAGGTACCGTCAACCAATAACTCTTTGGAAGTTGGCAAAGAGCCTACATTCAACTGATTCACTTCATTTATATTCTTTATTGATACTATCAACTTATTCACAGTCACCAGAGGTTCATCAAACTTCACGGCCACAGAAACATGGCCAACATCCAGATATTGCTTTATGTTGTTCAGTAATACTAACACTTGAACTTGGTCAGCAGCATCAAGTTTGTCCACAAACAGCTTAATAATACTAGCCTAAAAAAAATCAGCTATCACACAATTTGAGACTTAGTCTTATGCAGTTATACTACTACTAATAATAATAATTAGTATAACTGCATACTCAAATTAAGAGTAAAAAACAGAAACCATAGATGATACTTTTAACGAATCCACGACTATGCGAAAAGAACAATTGGAAAACACTTATTTGGAAAACGGTCAATTCACCAATAAACAACTGGAAAATAGACAATTAGAAAATAGACATTTGGAAAATGACATTTGGAAAATTAAGAATATTCAACATAGACTAGTCTGGAGGGGGCGTTTAGAATCTGCTCAGGTCCAAAATAGCTTTTTAAAAAATAAATAAAAAATTTGAATCAGTTAGACCTATCATGGAAGTAGAATTAGTTACCGAATAGTTTCAATTTTAAATTGCACATGTTTACAAAAAGTGCTGAATGTCCCCTCCAGACTAGTCCATGTTGAATATTCTTAATTTTTCAAATGTCCATTTTCTAATTGTCTATTTTCCAGTTGGCTATTGATGAATGGTCTGTTTGCCAAATAAGCGTTTTACAATTGTCATTTTCGAAACTTCGTGTCACCATTTTAAACGGACCAAAGAAAGGCCAGAGTCATCAGGCTCTGGCTGTTACTGTAAAACTAAATCAAAATGTGAGACTGGGTACAATTTTAACTCAAAAGTAGAAACTGAAGAAATAGCAAGACTAAGGTCAAGGGAATAGATAATAGTAATAGGCTACTAACATTATCATTACTACTATAAATTAATAGCAATGGCCTAATGGTTATTAGTAATGACTATAAGTATAACTATAAGTATAAGTATTAGGACAACTAATACTATAAGTATAATTTATTAATTATAACTATAACCTATTAACTACATGTATAACTATAAGTATAAGTATAATTTGAAGTAGAAGTAACTTGTAATACTAATAGTAATACCAAGTCTACTAGTACTAACAAGTAATACTAATAGCTAATAACTATAACTATAAGTATAACTACTAGTACTAGACACTAGTACTACTACCAGTAACTGTAAGAACTAGAAGTATTACTATTAGTATTAGTATTACTATTACTATTAGTATTAGCATTAGTTATAATTTATATTTTAATTTTTATTATTTTAATTTATTGGTACAACTATTATTTAATTAACTATTAGTACCACTGTACTATAAGTATAAGTATAGTATAAGTATAACCATAAAAAATAAGATGAAGTGTAACGCTAACAATCACAATGACAATGTATTTGTAAAACTAAATACAGAATGACTATGAGAATAACTATAACTATAAGTATAAGTGAATAACATAAACAATTTGTCTTGCATACTACTACTCACCAAATCGTAGATTGCACGGCTATAAATCATTTCGTTCTTCTACAGCGGTGATTTTATTGTCCATAGATTTTTATTCTTTTTGTGAATATCCGTAAGCCACAGGGGCCACTTGGATTTTCTTCGCCCAGTTAGCTGTGACTGCGTCACCTTCTCTCGGAAGCCTATTTGTACCCAATCCCGGTGTCTAAATAAACTAATCGGCGCGAGTTAGACCATCATTATTGTGTTGACCCTGAGAGGTATATAGTTTCAGTTCAGTGGGTATAACTACTATTCCGCATGATAAAGGTCGATTAGCCCAAGATTGTCTGACCACAACGATACTATGTACATTGTACATTGAGATGTTCTTGATAATAAAGCTATTTGTCTTTTAGGAGGATAACTCTATACTCCCATAATTAATCAATGCTGAAGGCTTTTTTTTAGTTTACCTTTTAGATTTATGGCCTCTTATATTTTAATACCCTAAAGGATTTTGTTTCTCTGCTAATTTGGAACAATACTTAATAGTCTGCTTTAAATTCAGGGTTATCCAACAGGCAGCCCCAGGGCGGGATATGGCCCCCCAGCCTATATTTATGTGGCTTTTGAAGCCAAAGCAAATAAAACTATTTTGCACACATATAAATTAAAGTGAAAAAACACCTTTTATATGTCTTATTTATATACATGCTCCAAAACCTTCAGCCTGCGGTAATTATTGGGACTTCATTGTGTGATAATTCATAAGAGTTTGAAATAAAGTAATTTGAAAAATTGGCTTAAGAGGTTTCCAGCAATAAATTTATAACAATTTCAATGGATTCC
This sequence comes from Bugula neritina, assembly GCA_964035545.1. NCBI lineage: Eukaryota > Metazoa > Bryozoa > Gymnolaemata > Cheilostomatida > Bugulidae > Bugula > Bugula neritina. Next base: position 27,654,627 of record OZ037765.1, read on the forward strand.
AATATACATCACTAGACTACTACCACTACCACTACTACAGATTTATGTCCTCTTTATAGAGCTATAGCGGCTGTAAGGGTCAAATGTGACACTTATGTATGCCGGAATAAAAACTCAAGTATTTATAAACAATCTCATGGTACTGCATGCACTCTTACCACAAGACAATGGTACCACTGAAACTTGTATAATAAACTGTTCCATAAAAATAAAGTCAGTTATAAACAAAGATCACTAAATTTTGATATAACGTAGGCATTTGAAGAGCAAGGATTTCTAGAATTTCTGCCCTCACTGCGTTTCCATTGCTTGTACAGATGAATTATTGTGTTTATGTAAGTTTATGGTCCTCATTTCTTTTGATGCAAGTGTTTCAAAACATCAAATAAAAAATCCATGGGATGGTGATACAGCAATGTAGAGTTGAGAAGGGACTTTAAGTTCACAAATTATGAATATCATATTAGAGTAAAATGGTGAGTGCTCAACCTAAGGCCAGGACTGAAAAGCACCACCAAACAAAAACTTTAATCTGGAGGCCTGGAAACCAAAATACCTGCATGCAGTTATTTAATATTACTGGGCACAAGATTTTGAACAAGGAAGACTAATGATTATTATCAAATAATGGACTCGAATTTTTAAATGAGCTACAAATTAGACTAAAATTAATTAAAAATGAAATTACATCTATAATTGAATTCAATTATTTTAAAAGATTACTTTTATTTCAAGAAAACATATATGATTTGATATAAGTTAAACACACTAGTATTATTAGCTCAACATTACATACTAAAATATAGAAAGGCAGTTCAACTGGATTAAGTATAACATGCTATGTTTATATAACTATTGTTGGTTCAGTCACCAAAAATAAAACTTACTCTAGTCTCTCAACTGCTGTATGCATAAAAAAAAATTCCAGCCCAACACCAAACTAGATTAATATATATGACAGCAAAAATGCCTACAAAAATTATCTTGACCTTACTTTAAGTTTCTATCTAGTGCTACTCAAATTATAGAAAAACTCAGGAAAGATGCTCTATTACCATGTACCATGTATCACCTATGCAAGAGAAAATATTTACATTGTTAGTCATTATCTCTGACAAAGATAATTGGTGCAGGCTCATCCTTTGCCTAAATGTTGAGTCTGTATATGCTTCCACAGGCAGAGCCCAGTGTGAAACGTAGCATTACATTTCTGGCATGTGTGAAACGGATTTTCTCCAGTATGACTCGCCATGTGATCCTTTAGAGCAACAGATGACTAAAAATAGATCATAAAAAGTTTATATTAGATAATTGTTCTAACTGAAAGTTACTGAATACTCACTGAAAGTCACTAAACTTCACACATTTATTGAACTATACCACTTATTGTAAAATATAGAAAAAATTTAGCCTTATGAAAATATCGACAAAAGACTAAATGGCACTCTATTATTTTTAAAAATTAACTGCACATATTTGCCTTGAGTTCATAAAAAATTTCATGTTTTAAAGTGCAAAATGTAATCTTCCCACAATAACCGTTTAAGATTACATATATTGAAGTCAAATTTGGTATATTATTGAAAGATCACACATAGGAAGTGGTGGCGTAAATGACCTACCGAATAGCTATGTTCACAGTCATTACACTGAAATCTAGGTGCTCCTTTATGATACGTCCTGAAGTGTGTATTTAATGTTCCTGGACTAAAACCATAACAGTATTGAATGAAATTAACATCCTTGATAATAAATCTACGATAACTTATAGTAACAGCACAAAGTGCAATCCAAAATTTTTGCTGAAGTAGTAAATAATTTAGTTATAATATAAGTTTGTTGCTGGATACTTTTACAAACTGATTAAATAGCCAATGACAAAGCCGGGACACAAAAGATATTTTATCCAATGCGCCAAGGTGTTTCGACAGTCACTGAGTACTGCATTCCTAACATCCATGATAGGGCATACAACAGAGTGTGAACTTCTGTACTGCATAAAACTAACCTGTTGAATGTTTTCTCGCACATGTCGCATGGAAACACTCGAGGCTCTGCACCTTTAGATTCAGCTTCTTTTTTCAAATGTGTTACAGTTTTGTAGTGCTTGTGCAAAGAGTTAAATGTTCTATATGACATGTTGCATAAATCACATGTGTACAATTTCACACCTGTTATAAAATAATTACAAAATAAAATAAAACAAATACAGGAAAAACTTCTGAACCCTTTATCACTTTTTATTATTATTATTATTCTAATAATGTTTATGGCAAATTATAAGGTAATGAAATTCAAATTATAAAACAAAAAAATGTAGTTTAATTGTGATATCGTAATCACTACTTGCTTCTTATAAGGCAAAAACGTGTCTGAAACTTGTGGCCAAACAATAAAATAACCTCAAATTATTTCAGCAACAAAACTAGAAGCAAACAGAACTTGCCAGGTATTGGTACAAATGGAACTCTAGGCCCCCTTTTTCTTTTTTTGGCTTTCATATCTTCAGAGTACGGCACATCTGCTACATGCCGGTAGTCTTCAGGTCTGGTCCAGACCACCTCTGGATGGTACTGAAGTGATATTACACTATGATAATATTACCAGACACATGTATATGACTAAGCATAAGTTATAACAGGGAAACAGAAAATTATTTTGCCTGGGGTAGACTGAAAATCCAGCACCATTGAATACATCAAGTTTTCAGTTAAATTCTCTATAGTCTATTGTGTAACATTATTTTAACAAAGTATTGTACAATGAGATAAATGCAAACACTCTTACTATTTGCAGGTGCGATTTCAGTTGTTCACTACTTCTTGGGCTATAGTCACAGAGACTACACCGGTATGTGTAGTTTTTATGATATAGAAATATATGCCTATTTTTCATAGTTCTGCTTCTAAACTTTTTCTCACAAAACTTGCAACTAAAAGACATCATAAAAACATCATTGAGATTTTCTCTAGAGTCTAGACCATAGAACCAAGTAAATAACATAGAAACACTGTAATATAAACACACATGGCCTATATTTTCATGGGCTAATAACTTAATTAATAAAGAAATGAGAAACATTTTATTTGTTTACTACTTTACAGAATAAACTTATATTTTGGATACCACTGTATCCATCTTGAGAGTTATGCATTGAATAAAATTTAAAGGTTAGAATGTGTATGTACAGTTTAAATACATAATGTGCATATAAAGTATATCAGTTCATAAAAAATGTACATACTCAAAAGTCTTTCCAGTAAAGTGCATAACTTGAATGTGATATTTCAGCCCTGCATCCTTTGTAAACTTTTTATTACATATTTTACAAATGTGTTCCTTGACATCAGCTGAATGCTTTGCTACGTGCTTCATATATCCTCGGTAGGTCTGTAGGTAGAAGTCAACAATGGCTGTAAATGTCTACTTCAAAAGGTGTGCACTTCTCAAAACAATAACACACGCGGTACACACTTGACAACATCTGAAAAGAGTAGCTTGAATATACTTCATAGGAGTATTGCTAGAAGCAGCGCAGAGTTGGGGGTGACTGAGTGCAGAGTTTGTATGGACATTGTTGTCCAAACTCTAGACCCCAACTAATGCACTCAGTGACCATCAACTCAGAACTGCTTATAAAACCATTTTGCAGCAACTTTCACTTGGCAAACTTGAACGTAGTCATAGTTACAAAAAACTACAATATACACGCAGTAGCTCATGGAAATGGCATGATATAAATATAATGTAACCTTACAATTTGTCATTGAAATCAGATGAGGCAAATATTTTATAATAACATGGTTAAAATAGACTGAGAAAAATGGGTAGTTTTTAGACTTGGCACCTTGGTAAATTTTGTTAGTCTACCCATCCTACTTTAAAATTTAACAGTTTTAGAAGCTATGCTGATTTGCGGTATTATATCATCATTACATATGCTATTTTTGATAGCTATTATCCTAATTGTGGCACTAAATTGAGTTCTGCTTTCTTAAAAACTAGGCTTACTCAACCCATTAGATTTATGGATTGCATATTTCTTAATAGGCTGGCTTTAAGCTAAATTCACTTTTTAAATCTCAAGTTTTAAATACTTATGAAATATTTCGTTGATTATCTGGTCATGTAATACAAGGGTATTTATAATTCTTTGTTCTCATGACTGCGCATTATGCTTCGAATGGAAGCCTGCATGGATTAATTTGTGCTTGTGGGTTTTCATTAACTTATGGTTGTGATTTCCTTCTGTGTAAAACTGTAACCATTTCCATTAGGCAATTAAACAATCACTAGCATAATGCAAATGATGGAAACTCAGTAATAGACTGTTATTGCGTTATAACAAATCAATCCATGGAAATTATTTGACTTCAAATAAAACTGACTTGCCATTACCCTTGTTAGCAAATAATCATTCAGTACATGACTATTCTAGTTACAAGAGGCAGTCTACTATGATCTAGCATCACAAAATCATAATTTAATTTATAATTTATAGTTGCTGGAATAAACTTTCACTAAAAACTAAACTTGGAGCATTTCTAATCTTATCAAATATCCCCCTTCTCCACTTCTATTTCTTCCCTATTTCAGCAATGGACATTAAAACCACTTTTTACCAAACCTCTAGAATCTAGATCATGTTTCAAGATTAAAGTTTCCATATTACTTACATGCAAGATTGCAAGGCATTTTTTACACTTATATTCTACCTTATTGCTCTTCATATGCACTTTTAGATGGTTCTCCAACTTTTCCTCACTAAAAATAATTAAAAAAAACTTGACTAAATTTACATAAAATAAAGTAGAAATAAAACAAAAATTTACTTTAGATAGAATTATTCTTATGACAACTAATATATTCGAGAATACAAAAGAAACGTAATGGTATGCAACAGTGTAAAACAAGCAATGATGTAATTATTTATTTACCCCAGGAATAAAATAAATTTTATTTTAATTGATAATGCATTGTTTAATACTATATACCCCAGTCTTCAAAAAAAGCTATAAAAGACACACATTATGTCTGCAATAGTTTTTGTCAAAGCAAAATCAATAAATGTACATATTACTCAAGAAATAGCTCAAAAATATAACTATGTGATACAATTATGGTAATGGAATTTTACTGATTAGATGCATATATCTGCATATATTGATTGCTTATTAACCTTGAAAAGTTCTGATTACAGATTTGACAGATTGCAGGTTTGCTATATGAACTCATAGCTGTGACTTTCAAATCATTAGTCGGTGTGCTGTGCTCATTCCAGCTGTTTTTGTTGGACGAATCACCAGAGTTTTCTAGCTGCTGGGTCTGATCTGTAGGACACGCTACAATTCAAACATGATATACATTATTTACCGTCTTAAATAAACAGGAATTTTTTTTCAAATCTATGACTCACTTTGGTGCTGCAATAGTGACAAGTTCAGTAGGAAATATATAGTGCTTAGTTTAGTGCAGTAAAAAGAAGAAATCCAATTTTCAGTTGAATTCAATATGGAGGATTAGAAAACATATCAAACTGCGACATAGATGAGCCCCCTATCTTATCTAAGAAAAGTTAGCCTTTACAAAGCAACTGTTTCAGTGCGTTTCCCATTATGCAAATGGATTTTTCACTAGCCTAATGGAAATAGTTACATAGAAGGAAACCTCGCCCATAAGTTAATGCAAACTGCAAGCACAAACTAATCCATACAGGCTTCTATTCGCATAATCTACAGCCATGGAAATGCAGTGATAGAGTGATTAATCGCCTATGTAACAATAAGCAAGCATTGGTGTTTATTGTTAGAAGATTAGCTGGAAAAAGGCAATTTCTCTAAATTCCAGAAAAGATTCCTGTCTATTGATAAAGAGTATTGAGAGCAAGCAATGGCGGAGCACGTGTACCTTTAGTAGCAGAGGCTTTAGTAACCACTTTAACTTCACTATCGGATACTTTAGTCTCTTCTATAACCAGAATCTCAATATCTGGATTCAAGTCTACGAGTTGCTCTAGTGGCTCTTCTCTAAAATAACTCATTTATACAGAGAACAGCAGGCTAGTTATTACAAGACATTTTATAGTAAATGCAGCTGCAGAATTTTAACAAATTACAAATAAAGAAACCACTTTTTGACAATTTTATTAAGCAATTGTTTACACATCCACTTGCTGTACAGCATCTAAATCCACTAGTAAACCTTCTGCAACTCAAACTACCCATATAATTAATAAAGTCAATAACTGTTGGCTATTAGCTTTCAACGGTTGCATATTTACTGATTACTTCCTTTTAACAATAACACTACGTGAGCTCACGGCATGATATCAAGCTAAACTCTTACCAACAAAGTGACTGAGCCAGTCATGACTTTGTCTAATATTCACCTAATTTAACACCAACTTGAGTAGTTTGATTTACACATAAATACCTCATAGAGTCACATATAAACTAACAGCTAAACCAACTTACGGAGGATGTAGTGAGGCACAACAGCTGCAATATATTCTACTGGCTCCACGAGATTCTGGATTCTCTGGTTTAAAATCTTTGCCACACGAGTCACAAACCTGTATATTACCGAGAAATAGTGGCTAACAAATTAACATAGGCTCTTCAATTTACTAAAAGAATATTTGCAAGACCAAGTGACATGATCTATTTATGACATTAGAAAAACAAGATCTCAGTATAAGATAATTCTCAACTCACAATTGCAATTTCATGAATGTTGTAAACATGCATCGCACATTCCATGGCATTTGTATATCTTTCATTGCAGATTTTACACCTAACTTTAGCTATTCCCGGAGAAGCAAAAGTTGACTCCTTCCTCTATAAATATAAAAAAAGTTTATAGAATTAACACAACACTTGATTAGGTAGTCACTATCCATCAATAGCTCTGGGTACCGCCAAGTTTACCAAATATAACTAATGAACTTTCCCATCAGGGGTAAATATTTCTAGCTTCCCACATTAATCATTTCCTAGAAGTTGGGCATATGGTAGAAAATATTTAAAAAGCAAACCCATAATGATAGAAGCGAACCAATCACAATCGTAACTTTGAATTCACTACCAATTATCACGATAAAAAATTACTTTTAGATATTGGCCAGTCTTTTTACATTTCAAAGTTGTCTTAAAGGTACTCCAGTTAATTTACTAAAGCTTTCTACCAACTATATAGCCAAGTTCAAGATTATAGATACTTGCCTGTGCCAAAGTGTCCCTATTTTGTGGCTCTTGAGAAATCTCCGGAAGCTTTCTATCCATACGTGCAACTCGGAAAGAACGTGCACGTGACAACTCACAGCCACTATAAAATGAAAATACTGGAAATTGTAACTTATTAGCAAGCATAAGTTTAACTTTATTGACAGTATTTTAATCTAATGAAAGTAGTAATATGCAACAATAATACTCTAAAATAATTCAAATAATCCCAAATATAGAAATATTAAAGCACCACTATCTGTCTTTCCTCCAGTAATCTAAAAGAGCAATGGTATCACAATCATTTACGTCCTAATTAAAAGCATTTGAAAACAATTTCACTCACCTAGATAAGTTTGAGATGCTTGAATGAAAAGTATTTTGACTGTTGAAACCCTTTGAGCCTTCAGAAAGTAGAGTAGCATTAGCAGTGTCCAAATTTGTCATACCTTGTATAGTTATTATTAGTTTGACGAGCACCACCACTGGCTCATCAACCCCATCCGAGGAAACATGGCCACGGTCAAGGTAGCGCCTGATGTTCCGAAGCAATCCCAAGATTTTAGCTTGATCGTAGGGTTCAAGCTTACCCACAAAAGTTTTGATAATGTTTGCCTATAACAGCAAAGCATTTACAGCTGAAATCAGGGTTGCACTTAGTTTTATTATGCAGTACAGAATAAATTTTAACAGCAATTCAGAGCATGCAACCAAATCTGAAATAATATAAGGATGTCAACAATATTTATAAAAAATATAATGATCACCTATGCATAAGTGAAATGAATAAAATCTACATATTTGGAGCAAGCGAATAATTAGCTTAATAATGGTAAGGATTCATTTAAATCACATTATAGATTTTACGTTGATAGTAAATATTACTATCATAAAATGCTAATTCATAAACACTAATAGTATAAACACAATTAGGTATAGCTTTATTCATAGAAACAGGCAGGTTTGTAGTAATTATAACTATTCTTTTAAATCCATAGTACTTAAAGTTAATTATTCGAATCTAATAAAAAATTGATACATCCTAAAACATTACATTCTTTATAGCACAACTAGTTTAGTTTAGCACTTATTTTTCCAGCAGTGAGTTTAGATGATGACATTTAACAAGAATTTTAAACTACTCACCAAATCAAAAATTGCATGATGAAAATGCGCCACCATCGTGATCCATATAATGTTGTTCTTATTGCAGATAAGTGCGGCTCACTAAAAGTATATTAGAAGTACAACTGAATTTCAACTCAAATTTTAGTTTGATTTAGTAGTAATGTTTACTTTAGTTAACAGCTTGAGCTACACTTAATCTTATAGTTATTGTAACAACTTAAACTACAAGAAACTTAACATATTTAAATTTGATTTTTGTTTATACCGAGTTCAACTTTAAGTTTTAGTTTAAAATTAACAGTAGCACTTCTAATCATAGTGATACTGATCCTCATAATAATATTTATAATTATATTGATAATCAATATCACACTCATGGTCATACTGATATTGCGACCGATTTTCCACAAGTAGTAGCACAGCAGCACTAAAGACAAAACCGCTAGTTTATTATAACTATTAGTATTACTGTATTAACAAATTATTATAACCATATATATTATATTTTTATTTAAGACTAAAAGTAAGCAGAGCGGTCTATTAACCTTTGAGAGTAAGTATTCAAAATTATAAATTTACCTATAATTTCAGTTCTCTTTCTACTAATAATTGAATTGTTTTTTAAGCAGCTCAGGGTTGAGGGTGACTGAGTGCAGTAGTATGCAATTTTTAAGTTTGGAATTGACGTTTCTAATAAACCCCAACTCTAGACTCGAAAATTTCAAGCTATAGTCACTCACCCCCAACTTGGAGCTGCTTATAGAATAATTTCTGATACTTAAGAAGCGAAAGTAAGATTAGCTACGAAGCACTATTCCTATAGATAATATTTTTATGAGAGTTGTTTTCACATTATGTTTCATCTTCTTGTTGATTGGCCAGAGCAGAATTACCGAAAAAATAGACATTACAATGGTCAAGTATGGAGCAGAGATGATCTATATCATGTATATAAATATATATATATAATCTCTGGTATGGAGCAGCTCAACCTGTTTGAATTTTCCTGACAGAAACATAGTTATCTTCTCTATAACAGTAATTGTTGATACGAGAGCACCAAGTAAAGATGCTGAACACAAGCCTCTAAAATCTAAATGCAACTATTAATCCTTTTTATGCATATCTGTAAAATTTTCAGTGCAGGCTAACTGATATTAGTCTTTTATTCATTTTGTTAGCTGCTTACTTGTGTATTCAAAGTAATATTTTGAAATTTTTCAATTGCTCTATAGTTGGTGGTAGGCAAATATCTATGTCATGCATTTCCACAAAAGCAACCATGTTACGTATGTACTTTTTACTGCTAAGTGTTGTTAAATTATATTATGCACAAATTTCAACCTAGCTGCAGTTTATTTTAATTTAACTATATTGCAAACAAAGTTGTAGTGTTAAAGTGCATTTCTAACATATTATATATTATTTACATACACTTTCAATTTTTGATTGGCTCAGGTTTATAGCTTTAGAAATATACAAAATTATACATATATATAATGCTGGAGTATATTATATTAGGCTTTATAATACTAATGAGGTATTTATTAATCTATTCCAAGTTTTGCTAAAGGCCCTAGCTAACATTTGACCTTGTATTGTTGCTAGTTATAACAGTCCAGCCACATTACACAATATAGCTAGTAAATAAGGGGTAGTCTCAGATATTCTTGGCATAATAATATATTTGTAGTATTAATGTATATTAATTCTAATTTGAAACGGGGCATAGGTGAATAGCTTTGAGCATTTCTTTGATTGTCCAAAAGTGTACATACAGAGTTGATAAAATATTAAACATGTATAAAAAATGCTCAATACAAAAGTGTCACTATATTTTATATACATTAGAAACTAGGCACAAAATAGCAATCATTACTATTCTTAGCCAAATATCCTGTTAGAAAAATACTATTAGATGAAAAAAGTTCACCTAATTAAAATATCCCAAAATACAAATAGCGCAGCTCTATCCAGTTAGGCTGCAGTCGAGATATCTGTTAAGAGTTATCTACCCTAGAAACAGAGAGCCACATGACTCCCACAGTCATGGTGCATATAAGATTCAATTTGTAATCTAAATATAGATGATCAAATTGGCATAATTTTAATGAACTTAATTTCATATACCTAAACAGGGGAAAGTGACAGTTATTTTAGTATAAAACTAATACAACTATTTGCTGAAGTCTCCAAACATATCAACATAAGCATTGTCTTCACCATTATTTGCTGGCATCAGCAATAAAACTTTTCAATTGACAAGCCACAGGTTAATTTTAGAACACATTGGTTGCCATGTTAACCCAGCTCCATTTGCATGAAATAATGCTTGTTCTTATGTATATATGAAGAATCTTAAATCAAAATAGTATTATGCATTTAGTGTTAGCAAAATATCTAAGTTACAAATCTTTGGGTAGAGAAGGTAAAAAATATTGCAGGAGCTCCAATGACAAAGAAAAGTATTTGTAAAATGTTTAATTCCGGCATCATTCATGATAGATTGTCAGCCCTTGAGCAACAGCATTCTGGTGAGCCTGCACTTGATTGGCCAGATGTAAATTGGTTAATGATACATCAACTTCTGATACAGGTTTTACTTGACCAGTCACTTTATCCCTCACAACTTGTGTCCCTTTTGTCCTTTTCCATTTCATTCTTCGGTTTTGAAACCAAACCTTTACCTAAAGTAACAATTAAAAATCAAATAAAAATTGCTGCTGTGTAGGTAGACTTTCAGTGTTGGTATTGCTGTCAGCTGACAATGTTATTATTACAGGCTGAAGTTCAGTAGAAATGGTCAGATTAGTATTGCTGGTTTTTGTGACATCTCCCAGGCTGAGCCTGATGACATATCAGGCATTGGGCACTTTACATCTTGTGAATATTCTGATTTATATTAGCTAGGAGTTATTTACTCTTGTTAGGTTTTTACAACTAATCAAGTTTATGAATATTAAATATATTTTAGTCAAAAACAACTTAATCTTTAATGCTAATTAGGAAAATCTATACAATAAAATAACTATAAGTGATACTGTATAGTTACACACATTTATAAGTATTTATTATATTATTACATTTTTCTGTAGAGCAAAATTTACCACTTCCAACACCTGACGAGGATGGAAGTCATTACCATTCAAAATGTCATAGTAAAGCATCATTTTAGCTCTTAGTTTTAAGTAACTTTTTGTAATTTTTGCATCAACAAAATAGATCAGCAGCAAAACAAAGTTTGAAAAGTTCCATATTTACTCTTGTACATCTATGCCTAGAATACCATGGTCATGCTTGCATTACAGCTTGGCTTTATTATTTTCCACTTTCAGAGTTATAGAATGTTCTAGCTAATGCTCATTACTTTCTATGTGCATACCTGATTGCAGATACAGCAATTATTTTCTAATAAAACAGCTTCATTACTTAAAGCTACTTTTACTGCATATTAATAGGTATATTAGTAACGCTGAATTTTTCATGAGTTCCCAGTTGCATTATTTCAAAACCTGCCCTTACGGTAAAATATCAACAACCAAAAGAGTGGTATGCTGAATCTCCATACAAAATTACGATGAAACTTCTACTATACCCTGATATGATGTGCTTTTTATGTTTTATTGTTATAGTAAGAACCTAACTTACAAAATAAATGGATTTCTCTACACTTGTTACAATTCTTTGGATTATATAGAACACATAAACCCATCTATAGAAGTCCGTTGACATCATGTGATTACACAAACACCACTGGTTCAACCACAGCAATGTGTATGCAAGCAAAACGATTGTTTCCTTTGGCAGCTTCACAGAAAAATAATGCATGGGAACAGCTGCCTGTAGCAACCATATTGATTAATTTTATGGTTATGAGGATCTGAGTGGTAAACCTTATTTGAAGACATTCCTCTATATATCATGGCATATAACTTCATAAATTGGCAAATAAAAATGATTTCAGCTTCTGTGCATTAGATTAAACAGCGATATATTAACCAGTTGATGGTTTTTCAGTGTTATTTGCTCCCACTATGGGAATGTCAGTATGCACCCAATGCTTTCAACTGACAAGAGTTGACTCATCTAAAAACTGATAACTATTTTTTGGAACTGATTTGAATTCTTTGTAGATCCTAAAAGTTTGATTGCTTTGATAAGCATGGAAGGCACTAATAGCTACTGCTTGCTTCTGCATCCATAAAGTACTCATTGAAGTTTTGCAAATACAACAAAAGCAACTATAGGCCATCATTACTAAGAGAGTTGTCGATTTCAACAAGAGTTTCCTTTTATTTCAAAAGCTCACAATAATTAACCTAAATCTAAATGTATAATTTGGGCAGCTCATAGTATATAGGTGATTTTTAAATTAAGAGGGTTAATGATAGGCCTGCATATGAGCAGAATATAAATTAACAACTGCATGAGAAAATTGCTGGGTATTTGGGGCTTTAGAATGTCTCTTCACATTTATGACTAAAATGTTGCTGAAAAACCTCATAATGCCAGACTATAAACTTCTTCCAAATTCTGGTATTCAATACTCATTATCAGATAGTAAGTATGTTTGGCTGTATATGGTTTATTTAAAGAACAAATTTTGTACTTGTACAGTATTTATTTGTTTACTCAGTATTTGCAGTTTAGGCTTTTACAGCCTACTAGACCTTCTACTATATACTAATACTACCAGCCACTAGATATGTTTGGCTCATAATGTTACATGACCAAAAAGCTACAAGCTGATAAACATCTACTGTTTTTTCTATCTGCGCTTAGCATACAATATAAAACTCTATTATCATAATAAATATGACATATTCGTGCTTATGATGGCTGAATAAATTTATTGAAATGCCACAGACACTAAGCAGATGTTCGTGAAATAATATTTATTCTGGGCAGTGTCATGTGGAGTAGTGCATATTTTGGTTTTGTTCACCACATTTGGTTTACCATACAGGGTTCATAACCTTTCCCTGCAGTACAGACTGCAGTAAAATTAGACTAAAACTGTCTGATTCACATTTTGTAATCAGAAGTCTGTAGACTAAAAACCTAACACTAATGTTTCTATAAGTTTCGAGCTGCATTAGGGTCTCACCTGCCGTTCAGTAAGATCTAAGGCCATAGATATTTCATATCTTCTCAATCTAGTCAAATAGTTATGATTCAGAAACTCTTTCTCCAACTCTTTTATTTGATGTTTCGTAAATGCAGTTCTTTCTTTTCGTGGCTTACTTGATGAAAAATTTCCAGAATCATCACTTTCTAAAATATAATATTATGATTAGAGAATATTTAGAAAGCTACCTTCACACTTGTTCATTGTTTTATAACAACATACATTTCTGGGAAACTTGGCAGATTTTAAATTATTTCATTATTTCAATTTTGCTAATTGTAAATGTATTATACTAATGATATTAAATAACTTGGTTTCACGGACAACCTATAAAACATAAAACTTTCAAATACTTTTTTCTAATTTTATCCATGCGATACGTTGTGATGATTACTTTTTTTATATTATCTATATAAAATAAGCAAAGCAAAAATAATGTATATGACAACTGATGTATAAAATATAACATATAAATATGTGAGCAAATGTTAAAGGCTGCTTATTAATCCTAATTCACAAAGGTTGAATTTACTAAAGTGATACAACATATACTAATCAAATTATTAGGTTTTAAAGTATCTTATAAGTGCCGTATTAAAGCTTCAAAGTTGATAACAACCAAAGTATTATAGTCACAAAAATTATGAACTGTAGGTGATTTTACCCTTCATATGCAAACAAACCGATATTTCTAATAAAATGTTCAAGCTAGAATTTAATCTAAGGCTTTGAATGTAAATACAATTAGGCAATAGTATAAAGAATATTAGTAATTGGTTATGATAAGACTGGAAAACTATCTTTACAAGATTCTATACTAACTGATATGGCTATGAGTTAAAAGTGCGATGGCAGTGGCAAAGACTTGGCACACTTGATAAAGGAGTTAATTAAGTTAACTTAGTTTTTGTGACTTTTAATTACAGATTAAAATTCTCCATTGTAATGAAAGATTATCAGAAAAAAACTTGAAAAATAATTCTGTTCTAGTAATGACAACATGTTAATATGCTTGTAGCAACCCCTAAAAATAGTATGTTGTATATGCACTATGAACAAAAATGTTTAGACTTTAGGGAGTTTTAGAACTTCAAGCTAAATGAAAATTATTCACAACAAAGATTTGCCTTCTACTTATTCCTAAGCCTATGTCTTATTTTACTGGGAACAATGTTTTTCATTAGCCCTCAGTAGAAGTAGTTAACATTTCAATTGCCATAAATCTTATAAGGGAAATACAAATTTTATGTGAGGCTATAAAAAATAATGTGGGATGAGCTCACACAAACATGAAGAAAGCTTTGATGATTGAGAGTGTAGGCTAACTGCAAGTTATAGTTGCTGTTGACATTTATTGACTTAAAAACAATATTTAAAGTTCACTGCTTAAATAAGCAACAAAAAACAATGAAATTTTAAAGGAAAATGATATACATAATATATATTTGCAAATAGCTGAACTATTTTGCTTACTGTTGATACTTGATGGGGTGTTTTAGTAGGAATAATGTACAATACTACCTATAGGCATAACACAAATACTTTTTTATTTCTATACGCTAACTAGCTTTATTTATTATTTATTATAGATTGTTTCCTAGTTTTTGAATGCATACAGTGGTTAGAGTTAGAAGAAAATAGCAAGGGTATACCATAAAAATCACTACTAATTTGAGGGCCTGAGGTGCCAGCAGCCTCAAGTTTCCTATAAGTCTTATAAAGCACGACGTCAGAAGTAAAATACCATCTTGAGCAATCAAAAATATTTGAACTTGTCCTCTTATTTCTGATAAAGCAGAATGGCAGGAAAAAAGCCAACTTATTTTTTTAATTTATCTTCTTTTTTAGGCTGCGATTTAAATCTTTTTTGGAACAAAATAAATTATAAGAAAGATAAGGACTATTGGATTAACTGGTAATTTTAAAACTAAAACATAAATGATCACTTGTGTGTTGTATTTGCATAAGGATAAGTTAGATTCTTGTTGAGGTTTTTACAAAAAGTGACTTATTATATTGATATTCATTTGTTAAAAATGATTTGTGTTGAATTTGACATTTCTACTAATAAAAACACATAAACAACACACAAACCTGAACAAATTGAACAGATGAGTCGGAGAAACTGCTCATTTTGGAAGCCATTGAGGAAAATAATAGTGATGGTTATAAACAGTAGCTACAACACATTGCATGTATTAGCTTTTAATCACTAGTTTAGCATAGCTATTGAATGCAATGGGGAATTATATGCTGGGAGTACTGTTTAGTTTTAGAGGACTCCAAAAACAACAGTGAGGTATGGTGTGCCCCTGCATACCCCCAATTTTGACCACTACATTGACTAAAGATTATTAAAAATGTAAAAATACTACTTGTTATTTACAAAAAAGACTAAGGAATGATGCTCAAATTAGGATGGAAACAGCATGTAGTAAAAATATCTAAAACTAGTTCATATAACGCTGCAATATTTCGAGTTTTTCTTTTACTCAAGTCCTTGAATGGTTTCACTGCCCGCATTCCACCATTCAATTGCTTAGTAATTGTATAAACTGTGCTATGAGATATAACACAAATAATCATTAAAGTTATTAATATATTCCATTACTTTTTACACTTTCTTCGACTAAGGTCGCTAGTCTGCAGTTTGTATTGCAAATACTTAATTCTAAAGCTTGAGTTGAAAACAAGAAAATAGCAACTAGAAACTAATGTTTTCATATAAGTATTCTATAAGCTCATCATATCTATTACCAAAAAGTACCAACTAGACATTACATTTGAATATCACTGGGTGTTGTAATTATATAATATATTACAATTATAATATTATAATTGATTATAACTATTGCCCTGCAAGTGTTGGTAAAGATACCAATTCAAGATACCAACTCAAAGATGTTAACTTGCATGGCAGGCACAAAGAAAATGATTACATGAGTAACTTATATTAACAAGTTTTAAAAAGTACCTTGATTATCAGCCTATCATTGCTACTGTTTAAAAACACCAAAATATAGTTTCAATAACGAACAGGCCACTGTATATATATATATATATATATATAGAGCAAACAGAGCTCACTGATATTATGTTGTAACAGTACACAGCATAACTGAACTTGATGTGTCCAAGTTTTTAAACTATTTACCAGACTAATAACTTGAATCATGGGAAATAAATTAGGGCATCAATTATTTTAAACCATTTTATGATAAGAGCCTAATTTCAACAACCAGCAGAGGCTTGCACAAGCTGAAACTAAACTTGCTAACATTTCGAAAGGAGGTCAGGGATTGAATGATGAAGCATTTGAATAAAATGGTACAAATGTAAAATCTAGAAAAACATTTATAAACTGTATTACAAGCATTATGGTGTGTACTTACTAGGGGAGGATTGACTTGTATGTATGAGTGGAGGCTTTTCCTCCATGTGATCTGAAGTAGTTTTGTTAGAATACATATCTGAAGAAACTTGTAGAGACGTAGGTGAGCCATGGTTAAGCTGTGAGCTAGAGTGAGCAACTGGTATAGAGTGAGTTGATGTTGTCAGATCATCTGCCCTTGGTATTCGTTGGGAACTCTACAAATAAAAACGTATGACCAGCTATGAGCTGTTATAGGCGCAACTGAGTTTTTAATCTTGAATTTATAAATAAGTCAGGCTGCTGTAGGTATATAAATATATGTACACACAATTACCACAATCTAGCTAACAAAATTCTGACATTTAATTTTTATAAATATAGGTTATTATAATTGTTAGCATTATATAGACTTATTAGACTTGTATAGATTATTCAATGCGTTTATTAGTTCATTCTTTTTGCCTATATTAATATTAGGCTTTCTAAAATCTGCATGAATTTAAGGTTTGAAAAATGGAGATTCTCCACAAATCAAATTTTTAGTTGAAATTACTATAAGCCCAAGGGCTGAATTGAGCGCAAACTACTTCCTCTCAGGCTTGAATGAATTTCTTGTAACACATCTATCCAAATTTGAGTACGTTTTAACTATAAGAAAATTAGAGTTTGAATGAACCAACAATGACTTACAAGCTGAGCATTTTTATATTTCCTGTAAACATGTCAAACATCATGATTCATATTAAGGTTCATGAAAGAAGACTAATAGACAAGTTCCTCAACATCAATAAACATTGTGTCTCAATTAGCGTGAAAGAAAAGCAAGTAAAACAGAGAACTAGCCACAGATTCACGGTATAATACTATTATGTGTGCACAGTACTCCCTGCATGGCGTTTTTTACAGCTTGCTAATAAAAACATAGAATTTATTTCCTGCCTGACCATACCACCATGCATAGATGAGTTAGTAAGAGATGAGATCAAATAGAAAATGGCTGTTTACCAATCTTTCAAGTCATAGATTATATAAGTTAGAATTTAAATTAAAGAAAATTATTAGCTAGGGGCAGATGCACAATTGAATCGTAAAGTTGTTTCTGTTGAAAAACATTTAAACCCTTTTCTACTAAACCAAAGCATATAATACATTTTTCCATATTACATACATAGTCGCTTGCTTTCTGCGGCTCACAACATTTTTTTATATAATTTCAATTTCCTTTCCATTGCAATAATTTATGGCAAACAACACAGACTAAGGAGTGTAATGCCTAGCAACAACTGAAATGCTAATCTTCAAAATATTGTAAATTCAATAGCTAGAAGTTTATTGCCTTTCAAATATATTTTGCAAACAAATCTGGAATAATCTTATGAGTTTCTGGTAGCCAAAACTACCCTTCAGACTGTTTCAATTTTTTTTTAGATCAACAGTGCAGTTAAAAACAACATGGATTGAGGTAACAAAAAATAATTATTGCTTCTAACAAAAAAGTTCACATTTGAATATTTTGAAAATACAACCAACTATATACAGTTTATATACTTGATCAATAAATGCAAATGTAAACTGCAAAAAATACCCTATACACCTTTTTGTAAGAACAGAATATATTAGGTTACTTGGCATTTGTTATATACTTGTATGATACTTAGCAGGTTTACCTGCATGTAGTCTGGTATATATGCATCTCGGACTGAGTGAGGTGCAGTGTTGATGCCCCAATCTGGTGCATATCCATAAAAAGGAGAGATTGCTGAGGAGCGTTGCATTGGCTGATGCCATGCTATAATGATACAATACAAAATACCAGTTACAAAACAAAATATAATAACTGGAATAACAACTTAAAAAACACAATTATAAAAACTGTACTCTGCTTATAGTTTCTAGAAAAAATAAAAAGATAGTACAATGTGGCATCATGGAGGCTAACATGGTACCAACTATCTGGTAAAGCTGCAGAACTAGTTTTATATATAACACAACAAATTACTTTGTTTTCTTTATAGCTATAAACTTATACAAACAATTATACTTTATCATTTATGTACAATATGTATATCACAGTATATGCATTATATTTTGACAAAAAAACCTCTGCTTTTATATTAGTAATACAAATACTTACTAAATATTTGTCAATTGCAAAGCAGCTAAAGTTAATGCATGCAGGCACTGGTGTTTATAGCAGTTTAAATTAAATGACTGTCCATAAACTGTGTGGCAATTAAAAGTAGCCCTATGACCACTTCATTATCCTTAGCCATTTCAGAAAGGTATCAATTTCAACACAACGCATGCAACTAGTATGAATAACTGTAGCAGATCATGCAGTAAATACTAGTGTTAAAGAAAAACAATCACAATGCAATTACGATTATTAAAATTATGTAAAATACATTCTGTTGGACAATTTTTGAGTGATTTTACATTAGTTGATTGATGAATACTAGCACTAGCACTACCATCAAACTATTAAATTAAGTATATTTTTATAATCTAAAGCCAAGAAAGAAGACCTAGAGTATGGAAAATACTATTGAGTTCAATATGCACTTACATGTTTATGATGTATAGTTGTATAGAAAAAATTATCGAGTATTACTTTCATAGAAACTTAAATAAAATAATTATCCCAATTCTAATAAATATTTTGTTATAATGAATCGAATTTGTTAGAAAGGTATTCTTCTGTCCCAATATGGAAATTATATCAACCTCATTAACTGCAAGTTATTAGGGTTAGCCTAATAACAATATCAATATGTGTGTGAATATCAATAGGAAAAAAACAATATAGATCCAATTGATAAAGTTTGGCTATTAAAACAGGCAAATAAATCTAACGGCAATTATTATTATAATTATTATTACATTTTGACAGCAGGTTTGCTATTTAACTGATAATATTATATGCTGACTCACCTGCAGGGTAATGTGGTATAGCTGGTGTGCTAACAGAACTATAAAACCTTGGTTGTTGCATTTTTGATTATGTTCAGGACAAGTCCAGACTGCTAATGGTGATTAACTTATGATTATAATGATGATGATGATTACTTACAAGGCTCCCAAACTTGTTGACTATTCGCTTGTAAAGTGCAGCTGGCAAATGTCCATTTGGGGGCGTGTCTAATTGAATCGGCAGCAACACTGTTCAATGAGCTGCCTCATGTTTTGTATGATTGAAGGACAACGGAAGTTTTTGCATAAATTTAGAAATTAACAAAATAGAGCAATTACTAAATATGCTGTATGTAACATTACACAAATTATAAGTATAGATATAAGCCTTTATATTAGTATATAAGAAAAACAACTGTGACTAGCAAAACATCATCTAGTCACCATAAGTAGACAGATCTATACAGAAAAACACAGAAACGTCTTTCTAGATTTAAAAAATTGTCTCCATACTTATTGAAGGCTGCTTTTAAAAATATTTTTGGTATAATAAAAGGCATATGTACACTGTGTTTCCAGTATATTGAATGGATCCATGGATGGATTTGTGGTTGGGATTGCATTAACTTATGGCTGTGGTTTCATTCGATGCAACTGTTTCCAAACATGTAATGGAGTGATATCAATTTTTATGTATGTATAACAAAAATTTGTCATTTTTTCAATTGAACGCTGTATTTTATTGTAGCACTATTAGTTTTTGCGAGTTTATTGAAAATAAATATGATATTTCTGCATAAGTGTTACATCAAAGCACATTTGTGCCTTATGACTATTTAATATTGCAATAATTTTCAAACTGTTACCTATAATAATAGTTTGGAAGTTTATTTTATATTAGAGCAATAAAGAGCCATTTATAGTAGCTAGTGAGGCCTAGCCCTGAAGAACCCATGAAAAAGAACATCTTGTGTGAAAGACTGTAGCGCAGCATAATATAAAGACATTCCTTTGAAAACCTGTGGTAAAACATCAATCTCATTGTTGATACCACAAAAATACTAATGTTTTCTTTATTACCACCTATCAAAATTACATTCACACGCAGCTGACATTCTACTCCCAATCGTTTACAGGTCTATATTTAGTAAGGCAGGTAACCACCATCACCTGCTGCTGATTGCTGAACCAGTGCGTTGCTCTGTCAGTTCAATTATTAATTCACAAATTTTGCTGCCTAGATTTATAAATGGTCACACCTATGTCACAACTTCTCATTAACGGCACTGTTTTTATATAATATAAAGATCTGAAAAATGTGTATTTATGTAACAAGGGACTTTATAGTAGCCTATGTCAATTCCATACCAAGTTTTCTGCAGGCCTTTTATGGAAAATTTATCCCAAAGGCTCAATAGTTTCATATTTTGTAAAATATAAAAACTGAGCAAATAAATAAATACACTTAATAATATATAGGCCTATGACATATTAACAAACAAAACAAATTGAGATTTGTCTAAACAAATCTCAAATTAATAGCTCTAGCTAGAAAAGCAAAACAGTGCAAGAGAAACTTTTTATTAATTTGCATTGCCTTTTTGTCGGTGAATATATGCAAAGCTGCCAATATGGCATTGTATAGTTATAGGGAGGAGAAATCCTGTACATATAATCCTAAAGCTCTGATAAATCATTGTGCGTAGTTTCTGTATCAATTTTATTGACATTATACTAGCAAAATGGATTGATAGATGATTAGATATAGGCTTGTATAGGTATATCGGAACTCAAGATCTAGCATAATTTTAAGTGGGAGAAAAGAGCTATATGTCACAGCTTACACTATTTATTTTGTGTGTTTGTTAATATTTATCTAAATGTTTACATTTTGTAGCTATTTTGCTGATGATGGGCTTTATCTGTAGGCCACATGGAGCAGCACATGTGCAGTTCTTATGGAAAGTAAACTGAACTTTCGTTTGATGTTGATGAGAGAGAATTAGACACTTCTGTCAGCTGGATAAATGCATTCTTGTATAAACAATTATAAAGCCATTATCTGATAAACTGTCAGATAATGAGCTATACAATTTCAACATTATACCAGCTCTCTATGCTCATCGATTCTTGTATTGCAAATATATATTATATTATTGTGTATAAAAACTTGCATTTGATATAAGGATAATCTTTAGTTTGCAGTATTTTTGGGTATCTCTATATGGAAAGCTTGCAACAACATTTTTTTCTTACATAAACTGAAGCAAATAGCAAAAGAAGATTACATTGTGCTATACCTACCTATAGAATATATGAGAAAAATGCAATTTTTCATAATTGCAACTGTACAAATTGCTCTGAAAAAAATGACCCATGTACACAATATATGACAATATTTAGCTTATATATAAATTCTCAAAATAAGAGTATACTGGACAACCTTTTCTATATTATTAGGTTTAGAATAGATTATGAATTAGTTGATGGTGAACTTTTATTGAGTAAAGTTATGGTAATTTGAAGGTGTATAAGTCATATGTAAATTTTATTTTTACCTAATCTGCATGCTTTATGCAGGACTAAGGTGAAGTGATTAATCATGCAACTTTTGAGCATTTCTATTGAAGTAACAGTTTAATGTTCTTTTTCAGTCAAATATTAGAAACAGCCTACAAGTTATTATTTATATGCAAAGATATAGCTAGCAGTAAGTAGTTAGTAACTAATTTTTATGAATATAACGATTTTGGCTGTATAAAGTTGATTTGGTCTAAACTCTAATGCAAATACTGTACATGTGTGTAGAGCTGTGTGATTTAAGCAACTCTTAGTAGTTATCTTTCCAAATTATTTCAACGCTATGAATTGCTTTTGCGCATCTAACAGCTGTGTCAAGGTCGAATGCGAAGAAAATGTTTATGATCATAATTATCATTATGGTATGAATTGAGAATGGAAATTAAAATACCATTTTCACAACCATGTTATTGTTATTGTTTTCTGACAATTTATTGTACTTCTTATGAAAAATATATATAATTGAAATGAGCTTTTGAACAAAATAAAAATGTCAAAGCTCAAAAACTGAACGTTAAACAGTAAAAATAAACATTAAATTTAATAAAAATAAAATTAAAAATTAAAGCTGAATTTTTCGTAATCGATCTATAGACTTAGACTAAGACTATACTTCATTGAATGATTGATATTCATGAAATAAATATAATTTTTAATTTTGTATACTTAATATATAATTATATGTATTATAGTAATACTAATAGTATAAATATAATAATGCTATTAGTATAAGTATTACAGTATCAGTATGAGTATTACTATTACTATTAGTATTAGTATTACTATTAGAATTAATATTACTCAAGTATTAGTATTACTATTACTAACAGTATTAGTATTAGTATTCATATTGATATTATATTAGTATTAAACTATTACATTTAGTTTTACTATTACTCAATTAGTATTACAAAACTACTGCTAATATTCCATTTTTTTAGTATTACAACTTTTACATACTCGGACTTTACTAATACTCGTAGATATAATAATAATTATGATATAATATAGGGCTATAATACTATTAGTATTGGTAACTTAAACTAAAACTCAATTCACAATCACCTTTGTCCTCAGTTATTAGTCATTGGCCATTGCTTTAGGGCGAAGGTATATATTGGTTTGATGAGCAATCTGTAATGCTCATTATGATTATCATTATGAGATTATCCATTATGGTTGTAAGTGATTATGATTGCATTTGTCATTGTATGCTCATTACTCTTTACTGATGGTGATTACCTTGCTTAAAGTTAATAGTTTTAGTAATAGTAATAGCAATAGTGCTTCATCTAATCCTTATTCTATTACTTTCTGTAAAGTATAGTATGATAGTGATAGTATGCAGCTGTTTACATTGATATTCATATTAAAACTAGTGACTATTACTTTTAGTATTACGAGTTTAGGCCTAATTACTAATATTAATTCATTTTGTTTAAGAGTATTAATAATACTAATAGTATTACTATTTAAGTAAAAACATTGAATAACAATCATTTTCCTAACATATAATGAATTTGAAATTTAAAATTTAAAATGAATAAAAGCTAATTTTACCAGTTTTAATACAACTTTTGTTTGCTGTTTATTATTAGTATAAGAATGAAATATATTGTTTTTTAGGATGTATAATTGTATAATTTTTTACGTAGCAACATAATAGTTCTAAACTATGTAATAATCATGCAAAGAGACTTTACTTTAAAGATATGTGCTAAAAACTATAGAACATATAATAAGGAAAAGCTAAGGTTATCAGCTGAAAAGCCTTTTAGTTGGTATAGCAATATAGACCATTAAAATTTCACTTTCATATAGTTTCACAAATACTTGTTTTTTTTCACAATGCATTGAAGTATTTAGGACAGCTACATATTCAACTACTGATAAAATAATTCATATAGCCTCTTCATTTTATTATTTTAATATGACTAGAAAAGAAAATAGTATTTGTTTTAAATCAATTCTTTTAGAAAATAGTTAAATTATTATGATTTTTTGAAGTGACCAGTTTTAACAAGGTATAAAAATAATATTCAATAACTATTGTCCAATTTGTCATACTCTATATTAGCACTTAGTTAATTATGTAATATTCAACATATATGATCATTCAGGTATAAAATGGATCCCAATAGCTTTGGTGCGTTTCAACGACAAATCACGAGAAACCAAGATGAGCTAAAAGACTATTTAAAAGACTTGGATTCATGGAAAGAATCAATTTCAAAGAAAGACCGCTCTCTTGCTGAGAAGACAGATGACGCGACTCAAAATTGTGTAAATTTTCAATTCATGTTCATTATTGCCTTGCTCTCCTTATATCTGTCATGAGATTCTGTATCTTCAAAACTTATACTGACTATTGGAAAAGAATAAGCCATTTATTATAAGAGCTTATAACTCGTAGACTGTATTTAAGAAAGCTAAATTTGTATTTTAATATATAAATTTGTTCACTGTTCATGTATGAATTTTATCACAAAACTTGCATCTATAGATTTTTGTCAGCTAATTATTTAATAATTTCATTTTAGTTTGCATTTAGTTGCAGTATCACATCAATTATTTACAGAACTACCCCCCTGTAAGAAACAGTTTACACAAGAAAAAGAAAATAAAAAGAAAAAAAGCACCAATTTCTAGCAGTCATGTAGAGCCAACGAAAAAATCAACAAAAATACCTGGTTATGACTTTCGGGCGTGGGATAAGTATGATGTGGTAAGTCTTGATCTTATTGTGTTGCATCAAAATATTTCTTTTCTTAAACTTTCACACAATTGGTATGGAATTCTATGTATATTTGCTATTATGTTAGGATAAAGCTTTGGCTGCAATAGATGATAACCACAGCTCTAGTTCCAGTTATGAAGAAGACACTGATGAAGAGTGGGAAGAAGAACGTAGAAAACAGCAAGCTACATTTGAGAAGGACCAGGTTGTACTTACTTTTGATTTAGAATACTTTGTTTTAGCAAAACTTGTTTCTTCATCTCCGGAAAATATACCAGCATTAAACATTTGCCAATTTTAGAAAAAATGGTAATTTGCTTTCTGAAAGTTAACTTTCATATTCCAAAAAATAATTTAAAGTACACATTAACTGTCCTCACTACCATTACCTATAGGTGCATACTACTGTATATATAGCTAGCAATATTACATGTTCCATTTTATAAATTTAGCAAAGTAAAAGATGCTTCTGGCCGATGCGATTGTGATAGCTAAAATATGATGTTTAGTCATTGACCCTACTTGAAATAAGCTGTGAGAATATATGAGGTGTCCAATTACATTCATATACGTGTTTATAGGGGAATGATTATTACAAGAAAAATAAATTGGTTGAGGCAATTGAGTGCTACACAAGAGGCATAACCTGTGATCCAACAAATGCCATTATATATGCAAACCGTGCAATGGCACTACTAAAACAGGAGAAGTAAGGGAAAGCAGTAATATTTATATCGAATAACTGCAACAATACTTGGGTGTATTCAATTGTTGATGAGTTTCATTTGTACTGTAGTTGTGACTAATTTATATATTCTGTGTAATTATGTTGTTTACATCTTCCAACTTTGTAATACAGTTTTGAATGATGGTTTTTTGCTATGTGTCAAGTCTTCATTAATTGATCAGATATGGTGCTGCCGAACAAGATTGTACTGATGCCATAGCCTTGGATCCTACCTATACGAAGGCATACATGAGACGTGCTACAGCAAGAAAGCAGTTAAATAAGCTTGAATCTGCATTAGATGACTATAAACAACTTTTAAAATTGGAACCTGATAACAAAATGGCTCAAAGAGAGATTTCATCTTTAGAACAGGTTCGTTAGGCTCATACATATCTGTATCAGGTTTGCTACTGTGTATGGATGACTTAAAATGTGATTGACTTTATCTATAAGCCAACTTGGCAACAGGTTCATTAAGTTTATTGACTATCAAATAGTACCCTGGAGATATAATGGGAAAAATAAAAATTATATAAACTGCATTAGACTACAGGAAGGTTTTAGATAATATAAGTTACATCAAAATCAAAATAGTTGAGCATCATCATTATGGGTAATGTATAAATATACATAGTGACTCAAGCTATTGTAAGTAAAAAAAGTTAGATCAAAAAGTTAGAGAAACATTATGAGAATAGTATATATTTAAACAAGATGACATTAGCTGTTGTAGAATGTATAAATAAACTGTAGGTAAAATGACATCATATTAATCCAAATGAGACTTACAAAATGGATGCACAGATAAGATATCCTTTATCATTCAAAATGTCAAAACCAGTAGTCTAGATCCAGAGTATAAAATATTAGAGTGTAAAGTTGTATGTTTATATAATATAGTAGCAGATGTAGTGAGCCTTCAGTTAAAAGAGGGAAGTTAAAAATGCTCCTCTGAGGCTGCTTGATTTGAACACACTGACCTGTGCTGTGCTAGGGCCATTGAATTATAGTAACAGCACTGCTAGTTAAAAATAGCTTTTGATGTAATGTAGTAATAAAGCAAGAAAGCTACAACGATCGGTGGCATACCAATACAATATCTTTATAAATTCATCTGTTGACTATAAGAAATTCGCAAGAACCGCAACCTAAGCTATGAATATTGAATTTGAGAATCCAAACATTATTTATGTTTAGTTTTACATTCATTCGCCTTATGATCACACTTGACTATCAAATATTAATCTATTAATTAGATAGTTTCAGTTATTATACAATGTTTGTATTTGATGCCGTGCCTCCCCATGTTCGCTATGGACCAGGGTTAGGTTATTACAGAGCAATGTTGAATAATCATTTCACCGCTTGCCTGAGTGGTCCTATTTTTCATTAAAACATTGTTCTTGCCTTTGTGTGTGATTAGGCTTTATTTTATGTCAAAAATAGGATATTTTAATTTTTTGATGTAACGAAGTGTCATTAGCCTGTGAGCTAAGATTTAGTATTAATTGAAAACCTGCATGTATAAAATTTATTATGAAAAGAAATTGCATGGGCACACAACCCTGAAACTGTATTTAGCTGATATCTAAGATAATGCAGATGTTTTAATACTGCATTAATCTAGCCTGGCAGCCCTGCTATATTATAAGTATGGGCATAGAAAATTATGGGCTACTTTTTTGTGGTGTTGGCTTCCTATATTTCAGAATATATTTTTACAATGTGCAAAACATCTTGCGATTTAGGATCAGAAATGCATAGCATTTTATAATTCTGGGTATCACGAAACCTATAGTATAATTATGAGCTGTTTTATGACATTTTATATAATCAAGACTATTTTGAAATTTCAAGTGGCACTGAAGCATCTAGCTCTAAATGCACCTTTTATTATTAGAGAACATACATTTATGATGCTGATGTTCAAATATTGTTTCTTCAGCAGTACTATTGAATTTTTTATTTAACGCTATTGCTGCCATATTTATAGACTTGTAACTATAGTGTATGCAGGGTTAAAGTTGCTATGATGCAATATTGCATTTTTCCATCATCATGAGGAGATAGTCAACATAGCTGACTGCTTCATCGTTTCTGCCATCCTTATTTAGGTTATGAATATGTCGGCTTGTGACTAGTGTCTAGCTTGTACTCAGATGCTCGTTATTTTACTACAGTTATCAATATTGTGAAACAATTCTAGTTGATAAGTGTTCTGTACATTATAACCTCATGTAGTAATAACTCATGTGACTACAATGATTTTGCAATATTGTCTTTTATAGAAATTACAGCTGTCAGCTGAAGGCATTGTTATTCCTATAAAGAAATCTGCGAATGAAAAATCGAAGGTATATACTCGTATAAATATGTTGGGATATTTTGACAAGTTTTATAACTCCGAGTATTATGTCATTTTCAATATGCTAAAGTAAATTTTTATATTTTGAAAGTTTTTCAATATTTGTACTAGTATTTACTCGCACGCTGTTGATGAGGTATGAATGCGTAAATACTCATGATATCTATATATTATACTATGCTTGTAGAAACCTCTAGTTCGCATAGAAATTCAGGAAATTGATCACAACGAAGTGAAATCTAAACTCACTGCAGCCGTTGCCAAAACCACAGTGCATCAGAGTGCCGAAACAAAAAAAGTTATTGCTAAAGATGCTGAATCATTTAGCAAATATCTTAGTACTTCAAAAAATGCTGATGAACGTGACAAATCAGCAGTTAGCACTTGCAAAAAGCAGGCAAACATTTCATCTCCGTCAGACATTGGTAAAATAACCATTCCCACGAGTAACTCTAAGCAAAAATCAAAACCTGCAGAACAATCTCCTAGAGTAAGCCCACGGATGCCAGCCAACTCTTATCAGTTTCAGAAGGATTGGAAATCTGTAAAAGGAGACCTCGATCTTTTATATGATTACTTAAAGGTAACAAAAGAAACCAGGCAATATGCAGACACACTTTCTGCTTGTGCTAATGTTACATCCGTTTAAATTTCCTGAAAACCATTGTTATTGAAGCTAGTTCTCAAAAAGATGGTTAACACATAATGAATTGGCACCGCTTTCAACTTATTTGGTCATTTTCTTATTAGCACACCTTTGCATATTCAATACTAGTAACATGCTTCTTAGGCTTCTGTATAATTGAATTAACATCAAGAAATGTGCTTCTTTACCCATAAATAAATATGTAATTTTCAAATTGCTTAGCCAGTTGTAGATTGATGGTTTTCAAAACGCTTGATTATCAGCAGTTTTGAAGATGCAAAGCAAACCATGTTTTAAGTTTCATCAGTTTTTTTTCAAGTACTTGGTTTTAGATTTATCTTCATGTTGTATTTTAGAACGTTCGTAAATTGAATGTATGAACTTACTTGATTTCCAAGTCATTATTCATATATATAGAGGTTATTTGTAATAGTAAGTAGTGTACTCCATACAATATACTAAATTTAGTGCTATTGCATGTTTCAGACTATTCCGGAAGCTCATTATCCAAAGCTCATTGGTGAATTCTTAGAAGCAGATGTTTTGAAAATGATTTTGTTAACATTTCAACAAAGATTTTTGCGGTGAGAAACCAGTAACTTTTTGTGTTGCATATTGGCTACACTGCTAAAAGAATCAATTGTAATGTATTATTCCAAGTATTCCCTTTACCAAAACTACTTTTTGGAGTTTACTTTTTAGAGATGGAGTGAATATAACCAGTCATATGATCGAGCTGGCAAAGGTGAAACGTTTTTCAATGACATTGATGTTCATGTCTGGCAGCGATAAGAAAGGTGAGTTGTCAGATGTGAATTTTTAAAACTCTTTTGCTCCATTGGTGGTTGCAGTTTAGGTGATGTAGTAAACGGTTAACGCCGTGTTTCACTTATTAGTACAAAGATGCACAAGAGGTTTGATTATTTAGTACAATATTGGCAAATACAGTAAATATTCTAAATATTAGAAAATTGACAAATAGATTATATACAATGCACAATTATATAGATTATATGCAATACACATATTTCATTATTTTCCTTGATACATATTTGTATAAACATAGTTTACATGTTTTTTATGCAGTTGTGAAGGACATCATCTCCAAACTCTCATCAATAGAAGGGGTTCATTCAAGTGACATCCAGACAATTAGCAGGCTGTATGATGTATAACCTGAAATCACTAGCTAGACACAAGAGACAGCTGTCACCATGTTTTATTGTACAAATACAATATTCACATTATTGGAAAAACAAATAACTTTTTTCTATGTACATTTGTGAATGATGATTTAAATCGTGATGGTTTTACATTTTCTTCTTTTTACTTGCAACCTCATCAAACATTATTTCTTCAAATGAATTTATAGTTGCAAACTGTTTCATTTGTGCTATTGTCAATACTGCATTGCCTGGCCTTCTTACTACCATAGACTGTAATCCAGCTTTTTCAGCTGCTGTTGCCTCTAAAATATAAACCGTGTGTAACAATTCCAGCTGCATTATTCATTTTATTATTTAAAATTTATAATATGTAATGTATAACATCAATTACCTTCCAGAATGTCAGTAAGAAACAGAACATGGCGGGGCTCTACTTTCAAATGATCGCATATTGATGTATAGCTTGCAGCTTCTCTCTTTCCTCCAATTTTTGTATCAAAGTAGTCTGTTATATACTATAAAGATGAAATTAGGTTTAAAGCGTTGAAACATGGTATTTTAAAGATTGTTTACATTAGTTGACACAGGTTACTATTATTCATACCTCAGTGATGTCTCCATCAACAGAATAAGTAAACAGAAGTTTTTGCGCTGCAACACTACCTGATGAATATATACAAAGTTGTTTCCCCTCATCTTTCCATTGTCGAAAACACTGAGTGACGTCTTCGTAAAGACTGAAAATTTACAAATTATTCATTTGTTAAAATGCCTACGTAGCATACAATTATATCGAAGAAACTCTTTTTTTAAAGTTACAAATGGGCGAACTTAAATAACTAGTTGCTGCTTTGCCAGTGTTGTTGAGTACATGACTTTTTGTGTTTCCTGTTCAGTATTCCACCAATTAATTTGAGTAAGGAGAAACAACTCCACATGGGAGAAGTCAATATAAGCGAAACTCACTGCCCCCTGACTTCCTTTTTCTTGTATGCATCGACCCACATATGACCTTGCAGCTGTTTCAAGCTGGTAGTTTTTCTATCTAATCCCATTTGCCATTCAACATTTTTCACAACTGAATCAATTACTTGTTCTTTAGGGTGAGTTTCGGAAAGTATTGGAATAATGCCCTTCAGTTCATCTTTATTTAAATCTTCTTTCACCTAAAATTCAAGTACATGTAACTAAAATTAGTTATTATATAATGCATAAAAAGTAACATCCGAAATAATTGGTATGTGTGAGATTGAAATAATTATCTTATGCTGTCTAGCTTCATTTTTAACAGGAAAAACCCTTGAATTTGAAGGTAAGAATATCACCTGCTCCCTAAGACCACTAATGGCAGCTTGTGTTTCTTTGTCATTCCAATGCTCTTCCAGAAAATGCCTTACATGCTTCAAGATATAAGGAAATAGTTCATCCTGCAATTCATAATTGGTGTTAAATAGCAAAAAATAATCTATTTATACCTGTGCAGCCAATCTGATTTTTGAAATGGTTTTAGAGAAAATATATTGAATAAAGTAATTGAAGAATAGCATGAATAAATTTGCACAATACCTTTACAAAGCTTATAGATGTTGTGGTTCCTTCAATGTCAAGCAGTATTAATGATATATCTTTAGGAACAGCGACTGTAGGGCAAGTAAGGTTTTTCCTACCCATTTTATAATTTTAAACTTCTAGTCTAAAAAACAAATATATGTAAAAAAAATTATTTTGTAACAGTTGTTTCAATTATTAAATTAGCAACAATTTTTCATCAAGCACTAGTTCTTTCCAGCATATTTTACATTCAAACATTGGATCTAGAAAAAAGGTGGTAGGTGCAGTAATGGAGAAATTGAGAAAAGCCTGTGTTGTAGATTAGAAATGTAGCATAAGAATTTTAAACAGCGCCCCAAACCAAAATTTAATAACAAAATTAAAGAACTGAGGCTATCTCAATTCTTCCACTACTGCTCCTAAATGAACTACTCTATTCAATAATAGACCTTCTGCGGATATATTCAGATGTTTTTATTCATGTCTGAATCAAATTGAAAGGTGTGGTAGATAACATTCACTATCTGAAACACTTTCCTTTGCATGTTGAAAAATAATTTAAATGTTCAACAGTTTTAGTTTACATAGGTGTAAAACTAAAAGTAAAACACAGCTGCTACAAAAGGTTTTTTTCCCATTGTATCTTTTAACTTCAAGTCCATTACAGAGTTTAGTACAATGCTCAAGGACTAAAATTTGTATTGATTTAACTTGGCAACTTGCTAAAATAAAAATTAAAATTAATGACATTGACAATTGACTTGACTTTCTAGTAGTACTAGTACTAGTACTAGTGGTAGTTCAAGTTGCACTTGCTACCCTAAATAATTTACTCAACTCTCATTGTTCATTGACAATGTGAATGTTACCAGACTTGTTACTAGTTTTTAAAACTCAAACATGTTGGAGCCATAAACAGCTATTAGTGAATCAACTGATTAAAAAAAAAAATCGAGCAAGCGTAACTTGGATAACAACATAGTTCATTGTGATTGACTTCAAGTTTTTGCATCCATGCTCTTTCATATCTATATTATAATACTAATAGGAATTTCTACTCACCTTGAACTCCATTCGCTATAGAGCTTTATAGCCTGAGTCACTTGAATGACTGCTAGCAAATTTGGCACGATCGCTGGCTGCACTATACGATCACATTTAAATGACAGCTCACTGCTACGGTATAGCAAAATTGAAATTGCTAGAAACAGCACCAGGTTGAGAGTGATGGAGTGCAGAGTTTGACCAGCCATTGTTCACCGGCTTTCCATGTACCGATCTCAGATCGATCTTAGGCAGATCGATCCATGGAAAGACGTCAAAGATCGATCTCAGTCGTTCTGAGCTGGTCGGTCTGTAGAGCTCGAACTCAGATCGATCTTAAGGCAATAAGACCATGGAAAGACGAAAGATCGATCCGAGAAGTAGAAAAATGACTGCTCGCTAAAATGTTGTCTGCTAATAACAATGATAACTTATTGTTAATTACTAAGCAAAGTACTTAATAATTAAGATAGCCACCTTTTCAAGTGGCAAAACTTTGACTTTCAGTAAAATGATTAGGAAAACTTAATTATGTAAAATTATGGACGGTAGAAGATACAAAAAGTGAGAGTATTTAAATTGAATTTAAATGACTAGTATAACGCACTGTCATTAGTTATTTGCTGCGTAATTTTAAGCCTATTAGTCCCGTAAGTTTATGAATAAGCTGCACAACAGCTATTAATTTTATATAAGCTTTCAAGCTAAAATATTAAAATTAATTATCTTAAATTGGCCAAATTACTCTATACTAAAAGCTTTATTGCGTAGAGTTTATAGCTGACGGTAAATTTTAGATTATGGAAATTTTGTTTTTCAACAGCAGTAACTTTTATCACTCAGGTGGGTGAAAAAATTATGCTATTAAAGTAGTCTTTACCTAAGAGGAGGCAACTCCGAGAGATCGATCTGACGCTCTCATGGAAAAACGATCGATCTGAGCACATGTCTCAGATCGATCTCAGCGAGATCGATCTGAGATCGGTACATGGAAAGCCCGTGGTTGTTCGCACAATCGAGACTGTCAAATTCCTGTACTCAGTGACCACCAACTCCGTACTGCTTCAAGCAATTTCTATACAAGTCGCAATAAGTATAGCCACAGGTCTGGATTATTATCGTTATAATTTAATTTTATAATGACTGTAACTGAAATATTGTAATAAATGAATAATTATGAGATACAGTTAATATTATTAGTGTTACAATTTGTCCATCTCAACACCCGCTAGTTTTTTTACCCACTCACCATAAAAATGCCCGCTTATAACTTATAAGTAAATCAAAATGTAATGAAGTAAAACTAGTAAAAACTACTACTAGTACTACTAGTAGTAGTAATCACTAGTAGTAGTACTGTAGTAGTACTGTAGTAGTACTCGTACAACTACAAGTATAATAATTATAATATAGTAGTATGGCGATGATTATCATCATTATGATATTCATATTGATAACGATAATTATAATCATATATCATATAATTCAAATTGTATGCATGTCTATTGTCTATGAATATGATATTCATATTGCTATATTATAATTATTATATTTATATACAGTTAAGGTTATAGTAAGACTAATAGTAATAGTATTACATTAGTATTAGTAATAAGAATAGTTATACAATACATTATTATTTATGATTATCATTATGATTAAATTTAATGCTCAGCCTAAAAGTAAATTAAAAATATTAATTTATAATTTTAAAGCCAAAATCATAATGATAATGGTGTTATCTATTTATAGTGGTTTTAAATTTAATAAATTAATTATTAAAGTGAAACTAAAAGTAAGGCTAAGTAAGTGATTCACTAGTACTGGTGGTAATAGTAATATTAATCAGCAGTTGTCATTCATGTTTACTTTATGTTGAATAAATTTTAGAATGAATAATGACTCCAAAAAATATATATCTTCACTATGACTGACTCATAGCAGTAAAATTATTACTTGCAGTTACTCACTCAATTTTATAATAGACTTATGAATTTATCATTTGTGTGGTCAGCAATTGCAATGAAGAGATGTATGCAAAAATCTAGTTTTTGGACAGCCTACTTCAATGCATTAAACTTTGTGGTTTTAGAATGACATCACCAAGTTCCGAAAGCTCAGATCTGCCTGAAGACCTCGATCTAAAGCTACAAGAAAAAGGTAACTATTTTTAGAGTAACAAATATTTTTTGCTTTGTCATTTGATGATACAGCGATGAGCCAATCGTGACATTGTTATAACTTTCAGAGCTCACATTTCTATTATTTGCTTTTATTTGCTAAGGAGTTTTTGTTGTCTAGCTTTTTGTTTTTTGCATTTTTGGAGTAAAGGACACTTTACAGGATTAATTTTTGCTTTCTAATTTTTTCATTTATCCTCACCAACAGTTGCTGATAAAATGAAATGATGCTCATTGTTTAATTTCTATACAATCTTGAATACTCACTACTGTACATGAATGTTATTTGTAGAGAGATGGTACAGCCATACAGCTGCAATTAGCTTCACTTTATTTTTTCTAATTGTTGGAATACCAGTGTGGTGGCTGACTACCACAGTGTATAGGGCTGAGCTACCTTACTCTGATATTAAAAGAGCTTTTCAGAAAATGGTAACTCAGTAGTATACTAATACTTTACACTGTATTAACTACTTTACTAGTTATACTTGCACAGTGTATTTGTAATAATATACTAATACTTGCACAGTGTATTTTTAATATTTAGACAACAGTAATCACGTTTGCATTTTAGAAGGCTTTGTTTTTCAATCATGCGATAGATAGTAGAAAACCTCTACTTTTGAAAATGTGTTTCCATCATTTATAGAACTATAAGTAAACTTTATGTTATATGAATTATAGCCAACTGTTGGACTGGATATTGAACTGGTAGTTGTAAGTAAAGATGTTAGTCCAGTCAACATGGCGGAGTTTGGTGAACAAATTCAGGAGTCGTTTCAGAGTGAGTCTATTTTAAATGATAAGTTGACTTTAGGTTGTTGTCAGCTCAAGACTTACAGCAGATTGGATTGAATTAAGTCTGGAATATTCAGGAAGTACATAGTTTAACAAGATTTATACCCTCTGCTTACTTGGGGTGTTGCTTAGTTTATGCCAAGTATTATGGCTTTAGTAAGCATGCAGACTGAAAGCTAGCTCTATAAAACTGTTTTCCAATTTTTTTTTGTTTTCAGATTTGTTAAAATATATATTTTGCTATAATTATTTTGTTGTTATAATGATATGTTTAGTTTAACTGTTGGAATTGTTACTGTCATATTTCTCTAAATATATTTGTATGAATGAAGAGATGAGTTCCCGAGATGACTACATCTCATTGAGGTACCGTGGCTCCCTCCGATCTGCCACAAATGATGAAGTCAGTTTTCTTACAAGTGCTTCTTCTTCTGAAGGTAGTTCTCTCTATTTTGAGCAGTTAAGTTGATGTAATGAAACCCTTAATGAAGTTCTTCTTAAAATGTGTTTGCTGAGAAGATTTGGATGTTTCAGTCAGTATTTAGTTCAAATTATTATTGATTTGATTGATTATGTGATTAGATATATATAATTTTAAATAATAATAGCTTCTAATTGTTGCTATTTATTGGAGAATATCATGTTTTTGATGTTGATGGTCTCTGCTAGCCTTTCACATTTATTTCTTTAGTGCAAATGTATACCAACAATATACACGCCATCTTAAATAACTTTGACTCGAATACTGTTATTATATTTTATTGTAGATTTAGAAAAGATGTCTCTTTCGGAAGATGGAGATAAATATGTTGTATATATTCTACATGCTAAGCTGGCCAAATTTCTCTCTCAGCCTTTCATTAATCAGCAGAAGCAAATATTTATTCCTATTGGTTCAGGTATGTTGATTGATTGATTGATTTATTACATATCACAGACAGGAAATTACGTTGTGGAATTCAGTGTAAATACTGGCTATAAAAAGTAGACATGAACAAAGTTGGAAAAAAATGTCAGAACTTTGTTGGATTATTTAAAATAAAAGACAATTTAAAGTATTTACAAGGTGTCTCTTATGTGTATAATATGTTCTCTACTGTAACATTAGCCTCTCCTCCAGTCATGTTATCACAAGATTTTGACGTTATGTCTCGATTTAGGAAAGCTAGGCGAAGTTATTCCTGTCTTGGAAGATGTGTGTGGGGAAATATTCCGTCCTTCTGTTTTATCTAGAACATTCCAAGTAGTACATGGGGCTCCACTGGTAAGTCATTCAGATATGTTTCACCTTGAATAAGCGCATCTAATTCTTATGATAAAATTTTTGAAAATTAGTATTTCAAGGTTGACTTTACCATCTGATTCCAAACAATGACAGGCTAGACTTTGATGTATTGCGTGGTTTGTATTATTGATTATAGCTTGTTTGGTTTATAAACCATTTAACTAGCCATACTGTATCTGCTATAGAATGACAGAGAACTGTTGAGATCAGTAAAGTTTGGTTCATCCTATACTCTGGTGTTTACTTTGCTGGTACCGGAACCCAACAAAGTTCTGGCTAACTGGGACATTTCAGCAGCTGTTGATGGTCAGTATTGCTGTCATTCAATGTAGATATGTATTTAATTGTATCATGAATAACATTGTATTTATATAAGAATGGTCTTTTCAGAATGATATTGGATTTTAGGGTCAACTGTTTTTGATAAAAGTAGTTTTATGACCTCTTTTTTCTAAATTGTGGGTGTATTAATTTCTTATGCTTACCTTTTCTTCGTTGCATTGATTTATTATATTTTATAAAAAGACAGTCCGGTGAAATTGTAAAATGTCAACACGATGAAATATATATTAGGCTATTAATTATAACATTTCTCTACTATTTCCAGAGTACCTGGCCTCTCTAAAGTCTAGTTTACACAAACTCATTGACCTGAAGATCAAGTCACAGGTGAGTTGTAGCTGCACCATCCAATAGCCTTATATGGTGCTTCTTGCTCATTATATTTATATCTTGTTGCTGAAATTTTTGCTGGGATTTATTTTTATCCACTCCTGAAAAGGAGCTGAAAACAGTTGCAGTTAAACTTGCCAACAATTTGCTATTCCTCTTCTCTCTCTGCTGTTAATTAGTTAGCATTACTGTTTTATCAAGAATAATTTAGTAGCCCGGATATTCTCATTAGTGTACTGAATAAAAGTAATAAATTAACATTTGTCATTACAAGATATAAAACATTCAGTCGTGTTATTGCAGGTTCTGTATTACGAAAAGCTCTCCATGGCTATCAAGAAAAATGCAGATGGAGGATACAACTATCTCACCCCTGACGACATGCCCCATCTTATTAATCCTGTAGAAGCAAGGCTGGGTTAGTTTGTTAAGTCTGTATATTTATTATCAGCAAGAATTAAATGACTAGGTGTATCACTTAACGTTGAATTGGCGAAAAGAATGAATTAGTAGATAAATTAGAACATTAGCATTTGTTTCTTATTTTTGTATGAAAAAAAAAAAACAATTCTCAATTTTTATCTGTATGAAAAAGTCGATTAGAGTCTTCATTGTCTTCCCGTCATTTTATGTAAAGTTTCTCTGGCTTACCAGCATGCATTGTTTAGCTCTACCTTGTGTACCGGAGGTAGTTTATTTATTTGTTATTGTAGGATCATTTGTGGACACTAACCCCACTTTAAACTTTATTGTTTATGTTCCAACTGAGAAACAATACCCTCTGTATTTACACGACCGTCAAGGTAAATATGCATCATCCAATATTCATGTAGTGGTTTCCAAAATGAATTTTTTATATAATCACCTTATAGTTAAGTTATATATTTATCTGTTTATCTTTATTTTAGGTGAAGTTTTGTCAACCAATTCCTTTCTTGTACCCAGATGGGGCGGGTTCTACATTTACAATATCAACTCTACGAATGGACCTCAGCCAGTGAAACACCAAGTTGATCTTGGAGTTGTGTTCACACAGCTGCTGCCTCAAATTAGAACACTACTTGGGTTCACCAGTTTAGTGAGTTATTCAGCAAATATCAAGTATCTTATATAAACTTTGTCTGCTGGTAAGTCATGAGTTGAACTCTGTGCAACTGTTAACACAGATGATGTTTAAAATTTTTATTACAATGATCCTTTTACTTTTAAGGCAGATGTTAACATACTAATGCTAGCCATTGCTAGCTGGAAATTTGAAACCTTTTCATTTTTATAGCAAGGAGTTCAGCGCATTTTAAATGTTTTAAAGTTTTTTCTATGAATAACCAGTGTTCAGACAGGTGAAAGTTCTGTTATGTTTGGCGTTTGAATAACTGTATGTGAGTAGAACTGCAATATTACTCTTACAGAACACAGAGCTGTTAGGAAGAACTACACCTTCAGATGGTTCATTGTCTCAGTGGGTAAGTTGCTGGAGGTATTGCATTGCAACTCATGTTTTACATGAAGACATCAATGGCTGTGTTTAACTTACTTAGTGCTTTCACTTCTCAAAGGTTTACGAATAAATTAAGTTTTAAAAATGTATTATATTTGCTTGTGCTGTAAATTTCAACTAGTCCATTTTATAAATTTGTATTCTCCATGCTGTGTCTGTATTTAAAGTAAAACATAGTAGTATTGCTGTTGAAAAACTATCAAAAAACGAATCCAGAGTTGACCAACTCAAACTCATCACATGTTAAATGCGATACATTTGCTTCTCCTGCATTGGACTAATTAGCCACTAACATGCTTGTGAGAAAAACTGATATGAGTTGTCTTTACATTAGCACTTTTGTTCTTTACTTCTTCTGCAATATATATTTTGTTTATGTACTTTTGTCATCTCTTACTGTTTTTCCTGGTCTAGTTTTTGCTTGTACATTTTTCTCTAATTTATCTTTAGTTATGAAGTTTTGCCTTTTGCCCTATAGTTCTACTATATCATATACTACGTGTAAGAGACGTCTGTTTGTATTGGTTACAGGAAGTGAGCCAGTGGATGCAGCAGAGAACCATTGAGAATATAGGAACAGCAACACACACTTTATACTCTTTGTCAAACTTAGTGCAAAATATTCGAAACATGGTGATTAATGATGACATCAGCAAACAGGTACAGTTTTTGTTGAAGTCCACTAAATTAAAATCATATGGATAGTATTAGATATTATTATTGAATGATGACTGGTTTTGAAAAATATCTATGTTCAATAAGTTTCAGTTTTCATCAACTTTTAAATTTATAATTTGTATGAACTATGCAATGGTTTTTGAATAAATAATTATTTCAGGTTTTTGTTATTTCTGACTCACTGAGCAAATAGTAGAAAACTTAAATTTGTTATACTTATGAATGCATTTAATCAGCATCTTCGCCCAAGTTATTAAAAGTTAATTATTATATAGAGTAAGTTTATTTAATTTACATATAATTTGTGTTTATTTTTTGGGTTTAATGTAAAGTTGCGTTTCTATAGTCAAATCTTAGTTTAAAAAGTGAAATGGTAAAAATTAGTATATTTGTATGATGTTTATTATGTTTCTAATATAAGAGTAAACAATACAGTCATAAAACAAATTAACTTTCAGCTAACAGTTCTTTGATATTTCAGGTCACAGATTCGGTTCACGCCATCCTAGAAAGTCATCAGCTCCTTAACAAGGGATCTATTTCCAAGGCGTTTCTTGCTTCAAAATATGCCCTAGAATGTGCCGGTAGGTAAACCAATGGATATGTATTATATGTATATGATGTATACTTTCACTTATGCGTCAAGGAGTAATTTCGTTAATTCTAGTAATTTCGAATAGTCTTTAGAAAATCCATAGAGTTAGTATTCTCTTTGGAATCGTACAGTATATGTGACATGTGAACGAGAAGTCTTATTTGAAATTTCAGTAAAACCATAACTAATATTATTGCAATGAGAGTGCCAATTCCACTCCACGAGATTTCAATGTTCCTTCTCGCCCTCTCTTTGAATCGT
This sequence comes from Bugula neritina, assembly GCA_964035545.1. Classification (NCBI taxonomy): domain Eukaryota; kingdom Metazoa; phylum Bryozoa; class Gymnolaemata; order Cheilostomatida; family Bugulidae; genus Bugula; species Bugula neritina. The sequence continues at coordinate 27,695,172 of OZ037765.1, forward strand.
ACAACTATCCTCTGCCCTCTGGCCAGCCTTTCGTATATTATTCGGTATAGGGGGTCTCTTTCAGCCAGCACTATCTTTGAAATTATTATCCAGATAAAAAGAGCAAAAGCTATTGTTTCTAAAAACACCACGTATCCCAATGCACTCTTAAACTGTCGCCAGCTCTTGAAGCTCCTCAGGTAGTTAATCTCCCCTGCAATCACATACCCGAATCCTTTGATATGGTTTTCAACTGCCAGAGTAAATTCTTGAAAACTCATGTTGATGAAATTTAGCAGCTAGTTTCTCTGAGATTGTAAGATCACTTGATTTTGTATTTGAGGTTGAGTGAAACAATGCAAAGAGATTATTACGTCATTGTTATGATTAAGTTAAGCTATTGTTACTTTTTATCCCATTGTTGTTGTCTTGCTGTATGCTTTGTATAGTATAAATTAAATTATGTTTACTAAAATTTAATTGTTGCTACTTTGAGGTAAAATTGTATTTATATTGCTCAAACTGATTTTTTAACTTGGTAAAAGACAGAGCTGTAGAAATTTCCATTAGACAGTTGTTATATTGAGCAAACATTTATAACTTATATCAGAATGTGTTAAAGAATTTCACACAAGTTTTACAAAATTAAATTCCTCAGAAATTTGATACAGTAATTCTTGCCAATTACTATAACACTTCTTATATTACTACATAAAATAAATGTGGCTTTGTTAAATATATGTCAATTTGGCATTTTCAACTGTTGTAGTGTTCATGCGTTCTGAAAAAGAAGGCAACTCCTGTTATCCTATAGCAAAATATATTATTATAAAATTTGTTTGAAAACGTCTTTCAATATCATTTTAGCTGTATGGCATTTAATTAATTCTTTATACATTATTCTTCAAATCCAATACCTTAAAAAATTCAGATAGAATACCAATTTATATATTAACTATTATATTTGAATTAATTTAGGATAAAAAAAATGTGTGACAACCGCAACATCTTCTTGCAGTGTATTCTTTCAGCTGGTGTTTTATTTGTTTTAGATACTGCATTCTTTGATACCTCGCTATTAGAACTACTCTACTTCCCTGAAGATCAAAAGTATGTATAAACAATGCACTGTATCTTCATTTTGTAAATATAAAACGAGCAATTGGTAACCAGTTGAACCTCGTTTTAGGTTTGCCATATACATTCCACTTTTCCTACCAGTTGGAATACCTTTACTAACCTCAGCTATTGCTGCTATCAAATGGTTGAAAGGCAAAAACAATGGACCACAAGGAAAGCCAAAGACAGATTGAAACAGTTCTTTGATTTGTATCTCATAGTTTTACACTAGTTGGATGACTCAGCAGTGTAGATATCTTCTAAGATTGACAGAAATGAAATTTATGTAGAAATGCCACAATTTGTTTGTAATTTTATGTGAACACAACTCCATGCTGCAACTAACTTCTCAGCTGAGTTGTATGTTGCATTCTGATGGCCAATGTTTTTATTGAACAAAAACCACATGTAGCAGAAGTGTTTCGTTGTAAAGGATGACATTTCTGAAAGAAGTCTTTTGTAAATAGTATTTAAATAAAATATATTGTATTATCATAACACAACATTTAATTATGGTTACAATGTTTGACTCGATTTCTATGAAACTTCAAAAATGTATAAACTACTGTATAGCCACAAAAAGCAATAAATAACTAAAAATGTTTAATAACAGTAATAAAAAAGGAAATACAATTTTTATGCCATCAATGTCCATTAGGGATAGTTTTATTTGCAGGACTCCAGGCTGGTCGTGGAGATAGATCCAACTCACTTCTATATCTAGCTTTAGCCTTTTCACGCTTTTTTTGCTGCTCCTATTTTAAAAATCATTGCATGGTAAAAATAGACTACAAAATATGAGAAATGTAGGTGCTGGTACTTGCAGGGCATATGCTTGACTTACATTGAAAGTGTGGCAACAAACCAAGTGTCCCAACAATTATTTGTTATATCTTATACATGATATGTTGTCCAAAACTTGCAAGTTTCAAGAAAAACCTCTATTCATTTACACTCCATTTCCCTTTTTAAATGTCTCTGATATTTCATTAATTTCTAACCTTTCTTTCAAGCCAGTTTTCATAGAGTTTCTCAGCCTCCCGCTCACGTTGTCTCGTTTCATTCATCTTTTGAGTGACCTGCTGTTTTTCTTCTTGTTTAGATTGCCGTATAGTTTGTATAATTTCTTTATCTTTTTTCTTTTTCCTGCAAAAAAGTGGTAGATCTTTAGATTTTTGCAGGCAATGATGAATGACATGTGTTTTGGAAAGGCCACTTTGCCTGTGTTAAAGTATATCAAGGTTATCGGAGAATTGTGGTCTTTGTGTCATGACCTGGTGAACATAGTATATTTTTATTAATATTATTGCTTTTCTTTTAAAAAGAGAAGTCATAGCATAAAAGTCTATTAGCTGGTGTTTGTACTAAGGCTATTAGACTTAAAAAGTGTATTAATTTTAGGTGTATGTATTGTTAATCTTCACATCAGATATAAGTAATAATTCATAAAGAGCCACAAAAAATATTGTTACTGCTTTCTGATAAGCAGACCTACCAGCCAACAAATGCTCCTTCAGCATCTTTCTTCTTTTGGTTTTCTATTTCTTGTTTATCAGAGAGCTTTATGGTTGCATCTTTTTTCTCACGCTTCTTTTTAGTGATAATATCTTCATCTTTTTCTTCTTTCCATTTCTTAAATATCTGAGAGAAAGCAATCAATAGTAGTAAAAGTTTGATAAACATACTACTAGACAAAATTATATGGCTTGAATTCATGCTTTGGTAAACACAGGTCTCTTTCATTGCAACAATTAGACTGTCCTGTGCTTATCACAAAGTAGTAACTCTAAACAAAATATATAGTTAGTCTACTCTCACATTATGATTATAATACTTAACAAAGTGATTGAAAACTGTTACTATGGCTACCATTTCCTAAATAAAATAATCATAAAGAGCAAAATAATTTTTCACACTACATTACTCTAATATGCTGAGGCTAAAAAAGCACTAATACTAGTCATAAACTTACAAGATCAGCATCACGCTTCTTTTCCTGCTCTTTTTTCAATTCCTCAGCTTTCTTTTTTTCCTCTGCTCTTGCTTTCCTAAGTTTTTCCCTCAACATCTCATCTTTTCTCTCTTTCCAAGTTCGAAAAATCATTTCATTTTCTAATTTTTTATCCAACAGTTCCTGCAGTATGAGATAATGGAATGTAGTTTACAATGTCTGGTAAACCAGATACACAGTTTAAAAATCGATGTTCTAACCTAATTGATACAATAATCTAGCAAAACTTTAATATAACACAATTTTAAAAATTTGAATGCAATTTTTAGCTGTGACAAACATCATATAGGAAGCTCATTAGCTAAAATTAATATAGAAGCGTTTCTGTAAAAAACAATGAAGTTTAAAGCACAATTTCCCTAACATAGTCTTATAATTATATAGATTCTTCTTAATTTTAAGAGTAACTAAAATAAAGGTAGCAAAATTTATACAAAGCTCTAATCGCTACATATTTTTATGTATAATAATAATTGATATCACAACATCTTAAAATATTCAAGGTACATTAAAGGGTGATTGTGTTTGCTATCAGCATATAAAAGGGCCACTCGAAAGATTATTTTTTTTGGAATCAAGAGTGACAATTTTTCCTATAAAAAAATAGTCTGATGAAATCATTGTTTATATTTACATAAGTTTTATACTTAAATAATATTTATGTTAACATGATATTAATATTTACATAATATTTATACTTGCATAATGTATATATTTACAGGATGACCCCATTAGACATTTTTATTGGAGCAAATGTTATTAAAATTTTAAATAATAAAATGAGCTATGAGACTTCAAAAGATTTTTAGATGCCCGATTAATAATCTTGTACTTAAAAAAATTTTTATTCACACCGTTACCTTTTCTTTCTTTTGTTGTTCTTCTTTTTCTTGTCTCCTCTTTTCTGAAATAGACTTTTTACCAGACGCCTGCTTTTTTTCCATCCACTCCTTGTAAATATAATTCCTGATATCAGAGGCACTCTCAAAAGTTGGAGTAGCTGGAACCTCTTCACCTGCATCTTTTCTTGGCTTGGGTTTCTTGATAGCAGTGTTTCTATTACTACTGGAAAGTTGTCAAATTATTATAATCAATGCAACACAGTAAAATATGAGTACAAATGGAAAACATAAAGCTGCAAGAGTACAAGACAAATGTTTAGATAACTAAGTTGAAATACCTATATATAGTATAGTATTACAAACAATAAATTATTGATATGTATGCTACCAATAAAATGGCATATTATCATGCAATCAACATTATATTCAATTCACGCTAAAGCACGTTTTCAGTAAAAACAACGATTAGTTTTCTCGGTCCAGCTTCCTTTTATTTGTAAAAAACAATAAAAACCTTTGGTTTTCATCAATGTATTAATGCAATATATTCTTCAACAGTTTTACAAAGTTAAATACAAGCAATATTTGTAGCTACAGTTTTTATAAGTTTGAATAATATTGAATCAAGAAAACTTGTATTACAGGAAGAATTTAGCAACTAATCACAAGCAAACCCTAACAGAATGCCTATCAATACTTACGGTGTTGACTCCTCAGGTTTAATGTATGTCATTGCCAGAGCATCTTGAGCATCGCTGACTTCTTCTATGTCAAAGTCAGCTTGCTGACTCTCAGTCTGAGGTTTTCCTTTCCGTGACTGTCTTCTGATAAAGCAGTGTAAAAACATTAGTCATCTATTAACATTTCATTAGTATGTGTTATGTTGGGTAATCTTCTGGTCCAATTAGCATGTGCTAACTACCTACTATCACACATTGACTGGTAAACATTGCCATGTGATGAATCAGGTCACCTGGGCTCATCTTATCCAATGAGAGAAGCTCAGCTTGCGAAAGGAGCACTCTGTATGTAACCCTGAGTGCAAGCGTGTCATTTGTATCCCCTCCCCATTTTCCACGCATTAATCATGGTTCAACCGCAGCCAGTTTGTATGGAGAGTCATTTTCAGAATAAAAAAAATCCCATTACTCAATCATTTTGATTTTTCATAGTTGCCTCTTCTTATGTAATTATGATCTGTTAGAAAGACTGTTGCATACATTTAGATGCCAATCTATTAGTTGTCAAAGCTACTTTTGTCAGATGAAAGGAGATTTGTGTAAATTAAATTAACTACACAGCAATTATGAAGTTTGTTTTGTTTGAACAACGCATTGTGATCTTTTACATGTTTACAAAATATGTGCATCACAAAAATTATTACACCTTTGCCAGCAGTTCAAAGCAATTGTTTGGATTATTTAGCAAAAATACTGGTAGCACTAGTTGTATTTCATGTTTCAATAATAACACATTTGTTCCTCAACTAAAAAGATTATGTAAGTTTTTAGAGGTATCCTACTTTTTCTACCCTTTGGTGTATGAGCTACTCAGCTCAGTTTGATCTAGCATTTTCTATGGATTGATTAGACTGTGGTTCAACTGAGTTCAAGCTAAGCGGACGGATGGGCCCAAATGAAATGAGTTTAACTTTTAGCTTATTTTCATAGTTCAAACTGGCTGCAGTCAAACACAATTTTAATGAGAAACCGGTGATTAACTTCTAAACTCTGTTCAACTTGGGTAAGAAAAATATTATTTTTTAAACATAAACTAAACACCGTATTAGCTGTAAAAACTTGAGCTAGGCACGAATAACATGACATGCGTAAGTGGTTCAATTTTAAGGAAACTAAAACAATTGCAAATGTAAAAATTACTTTTGTTCTCGCTCCTCCTTTTTCTTTTCAATCATCATAGGGTCTTTATCAACATCTCTACAGAGAGAGCTTTCACGTTCATCATCATCTTTCTTCAGAGTGACTGCTGCAGAACTACGCTCTCGGGGACGCGACTTACGATCAGATTCACCATCAGCCAGTAAATTGTCCATGAAAGATGACCGAGTCTTTGGTTTCTTAAATCATACAATAAGTAAACATAAGGACTGAGAAGAATAGTCTTGGTAAATAGAGTAATCTTCTCTTGAAAGTCTGCCAAACTTAGAATATACAGATTGAGGTACTTTGTCCGCCATTGATTCACCTCTTTTAATAAAAATATATACCACCACAAGTAAAAATTTCAATAGTTCATATTATAACATGTAGCAGTCTATATTATGACGCATTATACTACAACTTATAGGTTTTTTATTAGAATTTTGTGAAAATGCAATTTTTAGAATAACCATTCGACTTCAAACAAAACAAAGTTAGGCTGTTTTTAAGCAAACCAACCCAAACAAACAAAAAGCAAGACCATCAAAGACTGCACAATGGCATAATAAACAGTTTTGAGCAATGCCACAAATTAATCAAGGAAACTTCTAGCAAATCGAAACTAATGTAAAAGTTAATTTTGAATAGTAATACTTACAGATTCTTTGGCCGTTGCTTCATCTCCCAGCAAGTTATCGAGATATGATGTTCGAGTCGACTTCCCAGAGTTGGAAGTTGCTTGCTTATCTTCTTCATCCGAATCTGCCAGCAACTTTGACATGTAGGAGCGTTGTTGAGGCGCTGGTTGAGTTTGGTGACCTGCTAAATCTGACTGAAACAACCGGCTGTTTTGTGATCTCTTGCTGGTTACTTGATCTTCTTGAGTGCCCGATTGAAATAACGGACTTTCAACTCTTTTTTTCACGCCAAATATATCATCCATTGTAGACTGTTTGGGACTTTTCCTTTCAGAAAGTTCAGTTTTGGGTGTTAATCTTGGATCATTCTCTTTTGACTTAAACTTATTCCTTTCAGAATTTTCTCTTTCTAGTTCTCGAGGGCTTTTTCTATCTGCTAACAAACTTTGGTCCGAGGGGCTTTTTCGCTTTCCAAAAATATCATCTAAGTTGCTGCTCGGCTTTTTAGATTTAGAAATAAGTAGCTCGTCTTCTCTTGATTTAGGAGTAGTACGTCCTGAGCCACTCCTTTGTGGGCCAAAGAGTTCATCTTCTTTAGACTTAGCAGTACGGCCAGACCCACCACCTTGTGGACCAAAGAGCTCATCCTCTTTAGATTTAAGCAGCTTTCTACCAAAGCCAGGTGAATTCTTTTCTGTTCGAATTTGATCAAGCTGATCTTGTTTGGGAGTTGTGCTACCTGAGCTTATTCGACCATAACCATCTTCTCTTGATTTGGGCGTTGATCTTCCAGAGCCAGAATTAACTTGCTTACCAATACTAGACCTCTGTAATTCATTCTTATCAATAGAGCTTCGTCCATCCTTTGTTGTTGGAGTTTGTCGTCCTATATCAGGCAAAGAGTTATTAATCTATAATTTAATGAATTGCTTAAAATATGATTACCTCTTACAGGTCAATAAAATATCCTAGCTTGATGAAAATAAAACAACATTAATTCCTAATAAACATGTGGATAATAAATGGCTGAGATATAAGTGTAGTTCAAATAGGCGCATTAAATAATCCTAAAGCTAAAAAATTCGAGTAGCTTTCAAATTGCAGCAACAAGAATAGTGCAAACAGAAATGTCCACCTAGGGGAGGAGTTTTTTGTTGGAGTTGTCTTGTATATGCTCCAGTAAGTTCCTCATCTTCACTACCTTCACTTTCTTCCAGCAAAGAGCTTTGGCGTCGAGGATTAGCTAAGGGGCCTGACCTGACTCTCTCTTTAGGCTGTGGAGCCCTAAATAGCAATAAATTATTATTTAAAGTTGTGGAAGTCAGCTAAAAAAACTAAATTTGTAACTGCAGCAGTTACTGTTATCAAATTATACTAGTTTACTAAAAATATTAATACTAATTTCTTTAGTTTTTATATATACTAGCATATACAATTAGATATAAAACTCAAGTGCAAAAAAACTAAAACAAAAGAAGACAATTACAAAAACAAACACTGAAAACAGTGACATGTCTTTGACAAACTTTCTTATTTAATCAAAAATACTTTAATAGGTGTTGAATATCCTTACAAGTACTTATTTTCAAAGTAGTTTGCAAGATGTAAGCAATGCCAATACTTTCAAAATAACCTCTAAAGTAGTATTCAATCTAAAGTTTGGCAACCATAATATGACTTCGGTTTTAGTCAATACATTGTTTATAAATTACAAGTTTATAAAGTAAGGATCTATTAAAACCAGCAGCGCCAAGAAAACTTTATAGTTTTAGCAGATAACTGATCAGTAAAAAAATACTTAATTTACAAAATTTTCCTTTAAAATAAAAATGCATATAATAGAATTATTTTAAACAAAAATATGAAGATACTATGACCATTACATTTTCAGTTGACCCAACAATTTGAAACAAACTGTGCAATCAGCTACACCATAAATAAAGGTCTGTACCTGCTAACTTCACTTTCAGCTGAGAACTGTTTAAACTGGGGCGGCTGCCATGGTTTTTTCTTAGTGCTCAGCATGTCAGGCTCTTCATTATCATCCATCAGTAATCGATCAAGTTCATTCTTAGGTCTATATGAAATAAATTAAAACCATTTAGACAAAATTTAAATAAAAAGCATGTTACATGTATATAGCCTACATGGTAATTTGCCACACATTATATACTAAAAAAAATTATCATAAGGTAAAACTAAATGAGTAATTTTGAAAGTTAAAAGAAGAACATTTAAATAAACTTCAGATATAGTTTACAAGTTTCCACACTAACAATATCATTGAAGCTTAGAATTTTTCTGTTATAAATTGAGATTAGAAAAAACTGCTGTATGTCCAGAAAAATTAAAAATTTTGCTCAAAAAGTTGAAGTAACAAGCACATTTTTTTAGCAACTTTCAATCCTTTTAGCCAGCAGAATGCTTTCTCAGAACTCTATGTTAAGTCTATTCTATTAGCCTTGTGCAGAGAAGCTGTTTCCTATGCACAGCACATTCTTTGTTTCAAATGATACAAGTAGCTACGTACATTATCTGCATTGCTTGTTATAAAAAGAACCAGAAATTTGATTCAATTAAATTGTAAAACATTTTGCAGCCTAATTTGCTGTTGAAATTATATATTTTCAATAAGTTTATAAAATACTTTATAAGTTGCAAATACTGCTCTCACTTTAAATCAAATAACAAGCATATAGCTTACAGCCAAAAACCACAGTTGGCTTAAACCTCTGAAGAAACTATTAAATGAAAAAGTATTATTTTGTAAAATATAACCATTTGATTAAATACATACTTTATCTGCACTTTTTGCTTGATATTGGCATCTTTTGTACCGATAGACACGCGGGCCTGCGGCTTAGGAGGTGTCCTTCTCAGCTCTGACTCATACGGTGATTGGCTTCTTTGTTGAGAACTTTTAGCAGACTTGTTGAACATGGAAAGCAAGTCTATAAATTAGAAAATACAAGACCATTTAGCATTTGGCTTAAACTTAAAAACTCAACAACATAGTTTGTATCTTAGAAATAGTTTATATTGTACCATCATCGTCTTCCTCTGTTTCAGTGAGATCTGCTCCTAAGCCCTGAGAGTTTCTTTCCCTAATTTTAGCTGAAAGCTCCGTTTGCAAAGGTGACATCTTTTTAGTCCCTGTTGATGTTTTACCAAACACATCCATAATCAGAAACAGATGCAACTTACTGCTAAAACAAAAATTCAAAATAATTTGCAGCAATTCCATCAATTACTTAAAAGATATATTTTCAATTATTATTTACTTTTGCAAAACTATCAAAATGTTAGTGCAATAATCAGTAAGGAGCATATAAAAATATTGCAGTAATATTCTATTGATAAAAATGGTATAATGCATTTGCATATAAGGAGCAGCCATGGTCTAGTTGTTAGATTACTGGCTTAGTAAACACAAGATCAGTGGTTCGAATTCCAGTATAAGCCACTGTTGATGTTAGGAAGGGCATTCAGTCATAATTCCTCATTTGCCACAATCATAAACAAGTCTTAGCCCACCTAAAAAATTGTTTCCATCAAATGTTTTGTTTCCATATCATGATAACCCACAAAGTTTTAAAGTAAAAAAAATCATTAAATTTTCAAAATATTTTGTACTTGAGTATTTGTTAATATCAGAACTTGATATTTTAAGGGTGGAGATGTGTTCAAACAACTGATTTTACTTGGCTCAACTTTGATCCAAACTTTACAAAGCAAAAAGAAGAAATCCCTACTTATATTTAAATAAATGAATCAATCAATATAATATACAGTTAGAAATCAGAATTCTGTCTTTGGGTTGAATGAAATAATTTTTTGCAAAAATTACTTTAGATGCAAGAAATAACAATTATTTCAATGTTTTCGTTAAAATTCACTTCTTAATGAAATTAATGGCTTTTTGTAACTCATGTAAAATCAAAATGAAAATGGCATTTAAATAATTATTGCTTTAATACACTATAACAACAAAACTTGACATAGCGTATAAAATAAAACTACACAAACATTAACAAACTTGAAGCTTAGCTCATGGTGATAATTATAGTCAAAACTAATAAAAATCACTATAACTAAAACTAAAAGAAAAATAAATAATGTTACTAAGCTTATTATTTATTATTATTAACTTACAATTACAATAAATTATAAGCCAAATAAAATTAAACTTATAATAATTAAATAAGTATCAACTGCCAACTTATTAACTACTATTTTCAACTGATGGGATTAAGTTTTTAGTTTAACTTCAAAGCTCAAGTAACGTGACTGCAACACCGGTTATACTTTCAGTTATGCTCATTACTTGAAGCATCATTAATTCAAGGATCAATGATTTTTTGCTCAATCAATGAAAACGTAAAAAATTAAAACATACAACTGTTTGATAAGGAGTAATGCAGTTTTACGACTTAGAAATAAGGAATAAAATTTGTTAGAAGTGAAGTTCTAGGCATCTAGGCGCCATGTTGTTTCTCGGTTACTGCAGAGACAACTCAGGCGTTTGAGATTATGTGTAGAAAAAGCAACTCCTTAGTAAGTTTTTGTCTTTGCTAAATGTGTCGCAATTTCTAATGCGACTAATGAATGCGGTATTATCACACATGAGCGGATAACTCCCATGTACAACTTTCTCCAGCGACAAGTAACATAATCTTTTCTCAGAGCTGGATTTTTCGATTAACTGGGAAATTTAGATGTATAGAAATGGAAAATAGTAGAATATTGCAAATTTGAATTTGGATAAGTAATCGTGCTTAAAATTTGAGCTGTCCAACACATTTTCAGCAGTGAGTAATACAATATGTACATCCTACATAGACAACAAGCACTACATAAACATTATTGGGATTAAAAGCTTAAAACACTATGAATATTTTGTTGCGCAAGAGCGCATACTAAAGCCAGGCATAGTGTTGTAGTGGCACATTGTTGTTTATGCATCTTATGATGTATTGTATTACATGTATGATGAAGCCCGGACAGAAGCTGTATAGCTACAGCTATAAAGTATGATAGCTATAACTAGCCTAGAAGGTAGATAATCTCAAGGTGCTAATCACTTAGAACGTGAGTAACTGCTAGATACGATAACTTAACACATAGCATTATTACATTAGCACATAAAGCAACGTTGCATTCACTTTTTAGAAAATTAATGGTCAAGAAGTTTCTTTGGCATAGAACATAAACTTATGATGTAGATTGCATAATATCAGACAAATTGGGGATAAAGTGATGAAATTTGCTTTATTTTGAACTTAAGTCTATTTAGATGATCAAGACTAATCATTGCAATAAATAAACTGATTATAAACTTTCCCACCATTATATTGAATAGTCAAAAGAATAAGCCAAAGCATCGTCACATTACAGCTAAAATATAATACATTATTGCCCACATTAGAGTTTTAATACACAGTATATGACAAGATATATTTACAAAATATAATAATTATAAAAATGGTTAATTCTTGTCTCCTGAAGAATCCACAGCCACAGCGTCCACAGTAGTAGGAGTGGCCACAGCATCTGCTTTCACTTCTCCCACAGTTTCATCACTTGGCTTAGCAGCAGCAACAGCGGCAGGCTGTGAAGGTGCATCTCCTGCTGGTGCAGGTTCGCTGAAGCACAAACAGGAATAAAGTTAACATTTCATTACCGCTTTGCTCACAGCAAGTGAATAATAATTAGGAACAAATGTTGACTTTTTATATAAGCAAGCAAAAACACGGAAAATTTAGGTTTAAATTTTTTTTAATAAGAATGGACACAAGCTCACCTTGAAGAAGTCTCCATACTTGGCTTTTCAGTGTCTGCTGCAGGTTTGGCAGCTTCATCTGGTTTGTCAGCAGTTGCAGCGTCTGCTGGAGGCTTCACTTCTGGCAGCTGCTTACTGTCACCGTTGGCAGCAGAAGTCTTGGGTCTCTTTGCTGTCTTATAGTTTTGCTCATCTTTCCTTCCATCCCCCTCATCCTCGCTATCCGAGAGGTCCTCGTCACAGGCTATACGTTTGTCACTTGCTCGTACTGTAACATAAACCAATCAGATCAGTTGCTAAGCAGAGAAATCTTCTGCCAGCAATAGAGTTTGGTCCCACGCATTACTTACGGGACCAAATCACCCAGCAACTGCTAACAACATTAAAACTCTGAAAAGACAACACGGAGTAGAGCTCTGCATTACAAAAAGTAAATTTATATCTATACTATTACATATGAAAATATTTTGGTATGTCACTTTGAGTCTAGAGATGACTAAAATGAGTGAGGAATTTGAGTCGAAAACAGCTGCTGAAAAAAACAACATTTTCACTACATACTTGCTAACTTCAACTTAATTATATTATATCTTAGCATAGAATAACATTTCCTTTGAGTAGAAGTTTACAATTTTGAGCAGTTGCAAAATATATAACCATTTGAATAAACTGTTAGAGTTCAATCAGATAAGTAATTTTAGCAAATTTAGTCGCTATTTATGGAGTTATCTCCTCACTTGACATTCTCTCGTCTGGATTTTCTTTATCTGCTTCAGCTTTATCATCAGTGGTGAGAGAATCTTCTGGAATGTTTGCCATCTGGACACCAGGAGCATGAGGGAGCATTCTCAGGTTCTCAAACAGGCGACATCTACAGGATCAGACACAGGCACAGTTGTGACGAGGAGTCAATAGAATATAATTGTTGCATAATTTGAAAACTATTTTAATTTACTTACATCATAATAGTAACGATACTGATTCTTGATACACTGCTTTTACTCAAACTAATGATAAAGTAACTTCAACGATGTCAGACTTTGTTGTCAATTCCCTTGTTTGTTCTAGTAAATATCTTTACATATTAAACACATTGTATTCAGTTACAAGACATATATTAAATAACATACTTTATTTTGTCTAGGTATTCTGGCGTATTCTGATTACTCATATTAGAAGGACTGAGATGAAGCTTGAAATCTGGACCATAGTACTCAAAATAGTCATTATATGGAAGTTCTACAAACAAAAATATTAAATGAGAAAAAAAAACATAATAATTTATTAAACGATGGCAGCACAAAGAGCAAATAATGTGCCTACATTGTCAAGCTGAAACTCATTTACTACACACCAGACCAGCAATGAGAAGTGGAGTGATAGAATATTCTGGTATGAAAGAGTTTTCACTCTGCATTAGTCCACACCTCACTGTAGGCATATCAGTTTTCACAAAACTCAACATGACTTAGCTAAAATCATGAAACAGTGAAACAAATTATCATAACTAGCACTCTTTTAAGCCAAGTTGTACATAATATTATACAGCTAGAATATAGTGATATTAAGAATGTTACCATTGGCAATGTCACTGTTCAGTGCTATGGATGTTTCGTAAGTCCAACACCGAGCTACGTTTCTGATGGTGTAACCTCCACCACCCAGTAACAGCAAGGGAAGGTTGTATCGCTTCATGAACTCTACACATCTGCCATGACCTGTACAAGAGGTCATTAACTAGTGTACTACATGAGTATATCTACACTATATGAATACCTGTATATCCACAGTACCATGCATTTATCAACTGACATTCTGATACACTTAGATACACAAAAACTTTAAACATCATCCGATTAATTTAAATTAAAATCATGTGAATGGCCAATTATTCTGCACTGTCTATTGTTAAATAAATTGGGCAATGACAAACAAATTATCATAAATTATAATTTCAAAACAAAAAAAATAATAGAAAAATGACAAGCATTTTATGCACAAGTGGTAAATTTTCTCAAAAAAAAACCACTAGAAAATAAGTATAATTTTCCTGTTACAAAGCAGAAAGCATGCATCTATTTAGTATTTACACAGCTACTGACCTTTGAGAGTGAGATTGAAACAGCCGAGTCTGTCACCAGAAAGAGAATCTGCACCACACTGTAGCACAATTGCTGATGGCTGGTACATCTCCATCACCTTCGACATCACCTGGTAATGCATACCTCACACATTATATATTCCCAACTCAGAGATCCCAAAAGATATTTCATAAAATATTGCAAAAGCCGTAATGTACAAATTTGGTTGCGCAACAAAAGCCCTCAAAGAAGCATCATGATGATGTAAATGAAACTTTCCAAGCATGACTCATGGAAATTCATATTTATAACCAATGAGTAACATCACTTTAACATTCTATGTACATAGAAGTTCACACAGGAATGTAATCTTTTAGCCATGCAGGTCTTAGGCTTTTAAAGTCATGACCATTTTTATGAGGAAAAATAAAAAACAAGAACTTTGCAATTTAATAACTAAAAGTGGAAAAATATTAGGATCAAACAAAAACCAACACAATAGCAAACAAAACCAACAATTGTAACAGAATAATTGCACTCAACCTACAGGCTGAAATATCTGTTCATACGACTCGTCATCAATTCCGTCACGGAGAGGAAAATTCACAGCATAGTACTTCCCTTTGCCGGCTCCTATGTCCTGAATATTGATAAAAATATTTTATTTATACTTCCTAAATGGTTTGTAATAATAATTATAGCAGCCCAGTACAACATACATATTATTTACTCCACAAACAATGCAAATACCAGCAACTAAGATGAATCGAAGCAAGCATTCCTTAAAAAAAATATATATATATATAAAACTATGTACTCAAGTAAAACCAAACACTATCGGGGCTGATGCATTACATGTATTACAATTTACAGACACTTAAATACACTGAACAAAGTGGTTGAAGTAAGTTGAAAATCATTGACATTTAAAACATTGAAACAACATATAAATAAAGTACCCGTAAATCACCAGTTCCTGGGAAATACTCCCCATATTTGTGGAATGACACTGTCATAACCCTGTCAGTAGTGTAGAATGCCTCCTCTACACCATCACCATGGTGAATATCAATATCTATGTACAGCACCCTCTGGTGGTACCTGCACAAGTTGAATAATACAAGTTACCTTAATTGATATCCTGATACAATGATGAGAAATCAAGCTTATGACAAGAAAAATAAATATCCCATAGTCATTCTTTATTAGGTGAACATTATTATCGAGCAACAACATGCACTTTATAGATACATTTAATACATGTGTTTATGTATAATAGGCGCATATATACTTAGCAAGCCCAACTTACTTGAGCAGCTCCAGGATGCCGAGCACGATGTCGTTGACATAACAGAACCCAGAAGCTTCCGATTTCTTGGCATGATGCAAACCGCCCGCCCAGTTCACAGCGATATCTGTTTGGAGTTTGTTCAACTTGACAGCACCAGCTATGCTGCCTCCACCAGAGAGCTGACAGAACTCGTACATCCCATCAAACACAGGGCAATCCTCCCCAACGTTGACTAGAGACAGAGGTTGAAACAGTTTACTGTTGCTATAGACACAGTTTATGACTTCAGAACATTATTATGTATTTATATACCATTTTTGCGGTAAAAACATTTTCTTAATTATTTAAATAGCAAATTAATTTTAGTTAAGTAATTAAAATGTAATTGAAATTTTAATTCAATGTAAAATGATCAACACGTAGAGTTGATGGTGTATACTTTACAGCCTCAAATAGTTGTCATAGTATTGTGGAAACTTACTAGTTACAAGACACATTTTTCAAAATAATAAAAGGTGAGCTAAATAATAAAAGGTGAGCTAAAATCCTCTTATACTCACATCTCTGCATATGCTTGTTATGTTCTGACATATTGTCTGGGCGAATAGTCCTTAAAAACTTTATGTAGTCATCACTGTGAAACTTTGTCATTTCCTCAACTGAAGCTTTCATAGGTCGCTAATATACAAAATATATGAGTCATGACTTGAATATAAGAACAATTCAGAGCTAACTTCTTGAAACTATCTGAATGGCAACAAGAAGAGTTACTGTCACACATGAGTTATTCATGAGAGATATAAAAGCTGCACGATTCCTTACGTAGATCTCCATTTTCCTATAAAGGCCGTAGTTCAACAGCAGATTGTGAGTCATCCTTATCCTGTGAGGTTTCATTGGATGCCCTTGTCCATAGTAATAGTTACCAATGTCTCCTTCAAACAAGCAAACAAATATTAATTATATTACATTTTTAATCAATTTTACCTTACCTGCATACAATAATGGCAGAGGTAACATGATACTAAAGTCCCTGAACATAAGTCTTCAATACATTAAGTAATAGTAAGCAGTCTTGATATAATTTATAAATTTTTATTCGCATCACAAACATCAGCAATGGCAGACTTTTTTTGAGGTAATAAAAACAAGCAGTAAATAAATAAATATTAGTAAATGTAAATGGCAAAATTAACATTAAATTAATATTTTATATAGTAAAAAATTAAGTGATAAGAAATACTCATAAATTACATTTAAATTACATGAACCTATGACATTGTGTATTACTATTACTATTATTATCAATTATCTAAATTTTATTTGAATCTTCATTACATTAAATGAAGTAGCAACAAAAAGTAGTCTTGAACAACGACTACTTGTACAAATCTGAAAGTAAAAGTGAGTGTGGCTGTGTACATAAAGTTAAACATTCAATAATTTATTCATCTACTGCTTTAGCTTTACTTAGTTTGATTGTGATTTACTTACATTTATACTAGTACTTGCAGTACATAGTAATACTTGATACTGCTAAGTGATTAAGTGTAAAACTAAATGCTTTTAAAATTGAGAGTGTATTAAAACTACATCTACATATAATTATTTTATATTTGTCTCAATCAGTCAATGTCGGTTAGAATAACTATTAACTATAAGTATAACTATTAGTCTATTACTATTATGTAAATTTGAAGTATGATGGTGAAAAGTGTTAGTGCTCCTATCACTATGAGACTGAGTATCACCATCTTTATCTTATACTGATGTTGGTACTCATTCTCAACTCATAGTTAATACTATACTAATACTTAACTTTGATTATGCTTATATGCTGATACATTAACTTATAATAATATTATTATTTATAACATATTTCACTGGTCATAGTTTTAGCATTAATATAAATGATTTATAAACTAAACAAATTTGGCAACTGTTTCAAATATTTACTAATTGAAATTATAAAATATTATTTTTAAAATTAAACTTAAAGTACTGTACTTGATCTTAATCTTACTACTCTACAGCTTGAATTAAAATAACTTAAACTTTTGATTAACTATAACATTAACGTCACTATAAGTATAATTATAACATCAACTATGTCTATAGTAATAGGCTACTAATAGTGATAGTCATAGTCTATAAGAGTTGGTATTGGTATTAGTATAAGTTTAATATAAGTATTAGTTATCACTATGACTATAAGTATAAGTATAAGTTAAGAATTAGAATAAAATTAACTAATACTAATAGTAATACTAATACTAATAGTAATACTAATACTAATAGTAATAGTGATACTGATAGTGATTAGGTTTAACAAAGTCTAATGCCAAGATGTTCATAAATACATTTTCATCCTTTCTAAGTACATAAAACAATAGACACACAATATTGTCATTTATTCTAAACCAAAGTTAAGTTATATTAATTAATTTAAACTTTTAACCACAATTTCAACATTATTTTAGTTTTGCGAAATGGCACGCCATACTTTTACCAAAAAATTCCTATCTGAATTTCAGAGTATTTTTTGTAATTTGTATATAAACTTATAATATATCAATCAATAAAGACTATTCAAAATGACTGACAAAGTATATAAATTTTTACCATCGTAGTAGTAGCAAACTTTCTTCTTGCTGTGGGGTCCAACAACAGCATTCATGTTGCTAATTATTATTTGCGTTGTTCTGCACGGCTAGTAAGATCAACGTTGGTGGCGAAATGATTTCTGAACTTCGCGGAAACAAAGGAAACGCTAAAATGAAACCGTACTGAGAAGGCAAGTCTATAAAAATAGTTCTTCTTTAAAGCTAAACTTTAGTACACAATTTTTATGCAATATATGCATTTTTAAATAATTTTAAATTTAATTTTAAATTAAATAAATTTTATTTCAATATAAATTACTAATAAAAATAAATCTTAATAAGTTATAGCGCTAGAAAACCCGCACTTTTTCCGTAGCAACCGGGCTAGCAACCAAGTGCTCTAAGATATACTATTTTGATGTTCACGCAGCTACACATGTTGTAGTGTTTGTCCACTACAGCAAATATTTTAGTAACAGAAACGTTTGATAGTCATATTATTTTAACTTGAATTATCATGACTACAATAGCATTAGGAGGAGGCCCGGATCTTCACCAAAGAAGAGAGTTTGCTGGATTAAGGGATGGCACTCATGTACCTGGGTATGATGTAAAAAGTGCTAACATTTCTATTCTTAGGTTTTACCAAAAGCGCAGTATTATTAAACCAAGTGAACACATGCTACTTTAAAAATGCTACTTTGCGAATCGTAACAACTGATAATAAATAACAATATAAAAACCATCTAGCATGCCCTATTATCATTACCATGTAGGCCTACAGTATGATACATTTTGATTTAGCTGTTTTCTTCTATAGGTATTTGTCATAGCAAGCACAGATTTTTATGTTGCAAATTTCTTATTTTATCATGTTGAAGTTTGCTTATCTACTCAATAATCTATAGTAGCAACATGTTTCAAAACTTGAAACTATGCTCAAATTACAACTAAAACCATGTGATACTTTAAATATAAACCCTCAGTAGCAATTGCCTTACCTTGGAGTTTGTAAAATAGAGTGCTAATACCCTGTATCCAAATGTTGCTGTTAAAAAATCATGTATCACTTTAACGCCTTTAAGTATACAATAATTTGACTTTGAAAGTTTTTAATTTATCTACTAAAGTCAAACTTGTTCTTTAATTTGTTACTAAACATTCCAATTCAAGCAGTTACTTGAAAAATAATAAATGCAAACCTCATGGTATTTAAAAAATAATTCTGAAAATAAAATCTACAATCAATTCTATAAAAAGACTAAATGTAGGGCTGAATAATTTCTTCAAAAACACATTACCTGTTTTGATGTGTAAAAAATCCGTATTGAATGTGAAAGCTTCTAGTTTGTTACTCAACCAATAACTGCAAATTTTGTTTTTAGTATGTGAGCTTATTGGCATTTCTTTCTTGCTATTAATGAATATGTGTACACTTTTTATATAGTACTGCATGGGCCTAAAATTGTCAGTTATTCAAAGCTTTTTCAGTACCATTTGGTGTTCTTACATGTTAGATATCGTGGATACTGCCCACAAATTAAATACCGAGTTGGAAAGACATATGGAACTGACACTCACCAATTATCAGAGAAAACTGACCATGTTCATCCCTTACCACCGGTAGGCCCTTCTAACCCCAAGCCTGTGCTGTCAAACAAGCTGCCTGCTGCAACTGGAGACAATAAATACACTGAGCAGATGGTGCCTGGCTACACTGGTAACTAGAGCAGTACTTGCAATGGCTTTATTTTCTATTTTATACTCTTACTTTTACTTATACATATGTGTGTTCGTGTGTGGGTGTGTATAAACATGTATATATTTATATATGTATAAATATACCGAGACAATAGCCATACAAGATATAGTAAATTATTTTAGTTTTGACAAAATCAGACAAGTAAGGAAATTAATGTTGTATAAATAAAAGTTTTTAAGTTTGATGATAAGTTAGCTTCATTACTCTTATGTCTAGTTAAGGCATGAGTGGCTGATAGTAAACAGTTGTATTATTAAATATTCTACTCTTGAAATTATTATTTGATAGGATACTTGTATGAAAACTGAAAGCATACGTTTATATTAATTATTTCCTAGTAGAGAACTCAAAAGAAACAAATCTGATAAATCTTGTTTAAATTTACAATGAAGATATTAAATTTGAAAAACTGATTTCTAAAAGATCCTACAACAACAGCTAGATGTTGCAAGTCATTGATAAACACATTGCTATGTCTGTGAAACAAATATTTATTAAGAGCTCATTGGAATACTGCAGGGAGTCTGGGGTTTCAAGAGATTTTATAAGTACAGTGAAATGACTAGCTTCTGGTTATTGAATAGCTCTTACTAGTAACAGAGTTGCCTCCATTTGTTAGCAACATAAATTTTGGATTTTTCTTCTCCTATTAATGCACAATAATAGCACATAACATAGTTATAAAGTATTCTTCCATTTATATAACATATGTAATTATATGTTAGGTAAATAGATAATGCATTGTTGTCAATCAAACTAAAATTCAAAATAAAATTTTAATGCTAAAAAAGTAATAAGCAATGAATCTATTTATAATATTATTGCAAAATTATAAGATGATATGTGAATAATAGGTTTGTTATTATTAAAGGCTACATTCCAAGATCTCCTTTCAAGTTTGGGAACACGTACAAGGAAGACTGTGACTTCAACATTGATCAGCATATGAGCATGTACAAGTACCATGATTACAAGATTAAGGAGTTACAGAACCACGTCCGTACAGCCCCACAGTTACAAGCCATAGAAGCTGATCCTCATGTTAAGAATGTTCTAGATAAATACAGGGACACTCATCCAATCCGTCCTATTCTCTTAGGTGAAAAATAATTATTAATCAAAAGTGTTATCAACATATGTTTGGTTATCATTTTATAGTTTGCTTTAGCTTTTCTTGCAAGCAATTGGACATAAGTTGACCAACAAATCATAAAATAAGGAGAAAATATTGCCAATCGAAATTTTGAACAAATATTTTTCTATAACTTATAAAAAAAACACTGTCTGTTTTGTTTATGCAGCTGAGAAAAGGTTACCCACTGAGCCACCAATGCCTGGGTACAAAGGTTTTATTCCACGAATAAATGTGACTGAAAAAGGGCTTGGAGCAAGGTTGGTGTCGATTTTTTTAGACTTTAAGTGAAAGGTACATACATACGCGCATGCACACACACATATACATATATACTTACAGTACATATTATTTGTTTAAACTATTTTTCATTATTTCCATGGGGTGATAAAAAGTTCTTAGCAATATTTAAAGATGTTCAAATATTATGTTATTTTGATTTTTTATATTCCAAATTTTTTTTATGTCTTTTTAGATACCACACAGCCACTAAAGAAGGACTTGAAGCATTTGCTCACGAGAATGCTGCTCATTGGACAGCCATGTCAGCTAAAGTGGACCTCACGCGGTAATATTAATAGTTTCATATGTAGTGTATACCTGTATGCTGTGCTATAAGTGTACATTGTTATAATACTACATGCAAAACATGACTAGTTTTGAGTATGGTTTCCATATATGCTCAATGGTCTAGAACTAAGTTTTGAATAATTATAATAAATGTATTTTTTACACATTATAAAATTTTGGCTCATTTTTTTGCTAATAATTTAGATTTATAGTTAATGGTGTTTTATTTTATAAAAATTAAAAAAACTAAATATTATGTATTGACATGATATATAGTTATATGTAGTATTGATGATATTCTATGCAGGCGCAGAAACTTAGTATGATTTGTAGAATGTTATATACAATTAATTTTACTGTACATTTTACTATGCAGCTTGGTGTGTTGAAATTTTAAACATTATCTCAATTGTGGTCTGTGAAACGCGGTGATTACAAGTTATAGTAAATGTTATATTTAAATTACAGTAATTATGATGGCATTAAAGCACCTAGCTATAGTAGAAGAGTGTATTTGAACGATGGAATGATTCCCAAGTATACTGGGTACCTGCCACGTGAGTATTATTTATTAAAAACTTATTTTAAAAAATATGAATAGAGTACAAGCTATAGTTTTAGATTGAAGTTATATCGGCTGATGTTGCTCATGGGTTCTTATTTTTTCTGTAGAACGAAGATTTGCTTTCGGCAACACTTACGGAGACACATCGAGATCTTTGAGTGTTTGCAAACATAAAGATGAATGTTTCGGTGATTTTATGAGGTCCAAGACGATGCCAGTCATGCAGAGTTCAAAATTTTAAGTTCATTTGACCAAAAGCTAGTGCATAATTAAGATTAGGTATATTTGTTACTTTCTGTTAGGTAGATGAAAGCCCCTACCCTAGATAATAACTTTTGATAGAGTTTTGTACTAATTCCTTAATTCTATATTTTTAAGTATAGAATCTATATTTTTGTCATAGAAAAGCTACAGCCTTGTCTTAAGCTATAATTAAATCAAGAACTCTTTGTTCTTTGGTAGTTTTAAGCTGTAGTTATAAGAAAATAATTACGTTCAAGGTTTTTATGCAATGACGTTTTGTACTATTCTAGTTTCAATTGATTAGCAGTATGCATGGCGATGCAGCAAGTTGATTTACTTGCCAATATGCTCTTTGCTACCCTGTGTAAGGTCTTTGATATTTAAAGAAACTTTTCCAGTGCGTATACTGTAAGAGATTTATATGTCATACAAAACATTTATTTTATGTATAGTTATAGTTGCCACTGTGTATTTTCCTAGATACAACTTGTAACTTTATATATCAACCAGTTGCTCATTTGCCCTCACTTTTTGTGCCTTGCTAAAAATTTAACCTCTTTTTACTATAATATGCAAGTGGTTTGTTCTAATGCCAGCTTTTTCACAGATATTCTTGTAGCTCTTTTATCTTGTTGCTGTGTTGCTAAAGATTTTGTTACAGGAACTATCGAAATTGTCTAATAAAATATGTACTAATAATCAAATTAGATAATATATTATACAATTGGTTAACACACAAAATAATTGCAGGGAAATATATTATGAAGCTGCATGAGCTAAAAAATTGCATCAACATGTACCTAAAAGCACAGTATAGTTAATACTATTCTGTACAATGTAGAGCAATAACAGTTTAATATCAAGATTTTTCACATCAGCTCAATTCTTGAGTCTTTTCACTGTTTATAATGTACAAGAAATTGATTTTTTTCCAAGCAATGTCAGATTTCTTATTACTTAAGAAGCTTAAAGTCATTTGACACCAGATTGGCTAATGTGCTAGGTATATTATAATGAAGCTTAACTTTTCAAGAAATAAATAACAGCATGTACGTGAAACCCTTGGGAACCTTCATTCCATAAATTTATATATCATGATATTATAGAAATCAATAAAATTGTCTTCTTATTATTAATTAATGTTGGAGCTAGCTATAGCTACAAGTTATTGCAAATAGTCTGATGCTTGGTGATGGAGGGTTTAGAACTTCTGGCTTCAGTTCTTGTAGGCATTTTAGCAGGAGCTATGCTTACGGCTTTATGGTTCTACAAAACCTCAGCACAAACCACAGATTCTGTGTGTCATGAGTCATCGACTGAAGAATGTAAGGAGCAGTACCATGCTGATATCACTAACACTTGTAAAGAGGAGGATGACAGGGTGAACAGGTATGCATTATAGTGCAGTATTTTCTACTTGTAAAGCTTGTATATCATATATAAATAAAATAACCTATTAATAATATTTTTTACTATTTCACCATTCCAAGCAGTGAACCCAAATCTAGCCTTACCACAAAAGAGAAGTTCTATCTGTTTTTGGAAAAAGGCTTTTGTGAAGAGCTAGAAAGTGGAGTTGAAAGTTCAGTTTTAAAATCAAAGAGAGACATTCTGCAGAATAGCCCACTTGGTAACGGACATCAGACAATAAAATATATAATATAATGTATACTTTTTATGATATTAATTAATGAAATACATAAACAAATCTCATATTTGTTTTTAGTTATTATTTGGGATTTGTTAGTAACAGCTTTGTTCTTTTAGGATCAGAGTTATAGGATTTAGTGTCTCAAATGTGAGTTTTGGTAAAATTGTACATATGCTGTGCTACAAATTCTAGCCTGACTTCATGCCCTGCAGAAATAAGTAGTTCATGTGTCTATTTTGTTGCTATTAACTTTACTATTTATTACATTTTGTTTTAATTATGCAATTACTGTAGTTATATCACATGTTACAGAAAATGTCAGCCAGCTGTTTTGTCCATTTGGGGGTAAAGAGAGTGCAGGTGTATGGTCTGATGGTGATGACACTGCTGTTGAAACAGAAACACCTACCTTAGGAGAACATGGAATACAAAATAGTAAGCTGCGCTCTTTGGAGGGCAACACTAGATATGCAAACGATTCTACCCAAAATACCAGTGAAGAGTGTCCATACAAATTTGCGTTTGAGAATGGTGCAGATTCTGAAGACGAGGCTGATATACCGTCAAATCATAGAAGGACAGGCCGGTGCCCACTCGATAGACATGATGAGCCAGGCAAGTTCAGTTCAGCCAAATTAAGCTGGGAAAAATGTATGTTGCTATGATTCAATTAGTTTTTATTTTTTGAGAGACAAATAAACTTACTGTGATTTAAGTTTTTACCAATAATTTCTTTTATAAATTGTATATTGTAACTATACTAGACAATGTACAGAAGCAAAGGAATATTCCATTGGCTGCTATTCATGAGCAACTGTCGGCAGATGAGCTTCAAGAAGAAATTAGAGTGAGGAAAGAACAGATGGCAGCATTTGCTAAATTATTAGCAGCCCAAGAAGATGACTGCAACACTATTCAGCCACAACTGAAGCTCTATATGTAGGCTATTCATGGTACCACCTCCAACCTTCTACCATTTAAACTACAATACTTAGACTATAGATATCTCTCTGTCAGAATTAAAGATGAGATATAATAGTCTTTGATTGTAGAGCTGTTTGGTTTATATGAACTTCATTATTGAACTAAGGTTTACAAATAAAGCATCTGCTTTTATATTAATTTGATACATAATCTAGAAAATTCCATTGCATTGCACATGAATCATGTAAAATTGACACTATTCCATAGACAATGACTGAATATGTACACAAGTATAGGTTGCCCATCTTTCCAAGTGTTGTAAGTATAGGCTAATACCAAAAGAGTATGTTATGAATAATAATTTCTAGAGTAGAACTTGTGGCTGCAGTGTTAAACACAGTGTATAGTATTCATCCATTTCTTTGATCTGTATTACTTTTGTAGCTTTAATAGATTAGTTAAAATAATATTTTACTGTAGAATTCAATTTATGGCTTGCACTCTGTGGGCCAATTTTAGATAGTTTTACCCAGCTTGAGTATTTCTATTGGGAACAAACAATTGACAGCAAAACACATTGCAGTTTACATTTTGTATATCTGTATTAATTTTTGCTTATAATAAGACAGTTTTATCAACTAGAGTCTAGACAATAAAATAATTATGTACAAATTCCTTAGAAGGATGAGGTAGAGATAGGAGTAGTAAAAATTTCACAAAGGATTATTTAGTACGACTAAATATCTACTAAAGCCTTACCATAATATATCATAATAAAAGTAATACCTATTATTAAAATATACCACCAGTTTCTATGAACAACTACATAAAATACAGTAAAGTAATATATATTTGAGACAAAGTTTAGATTATAAGTAAGCTAGCTGCTGCTTAACCAACCATTCCTCAGACCATTGGCTCAAGTTAGATATTACACTTGAAGTAATACTATTATATAATCACAATGATAGAGCAACAGCCAAAAACATAAAAAACTACAGGAATCGTAGATAAACCTCATTATGGGAGGCCTTATGACTAATGTATGGTCACCGGTAAAATATCATCATGCAATTGAGACAATAGTGCTAACAACTAAACATATAATATTATATATGGGGTAAGGTTGAAAGTTAGCTGTGAAGTTTACATCTTATTTCGTTGTTGGGTCAAGACAGTAATTTTATACTCTAGACTTTTATTAAAACTCCTAATTTTTCTGTTTTCATGTTCCAAGAAGTCAACACGCATGTTAATTTTCTCCTCCTTCTGTCTACGAAGGTCACGTGATTTTTTTGCTGATTCGTTGTTTTTACGGCGCTTTTCTCTGTATTTAGCAAATTCCTCACCAGAAGGTTCACCTTTCAATGTACACGTAGCTCTTTTTCTTTGAGACTTACTTTCAGTGTAGCAACTTTCAGCATAGCAACTTTCAGGTGAAGGGCTTTCAGTTTTCATCTCAGGAATTATGTTTTCTTGTTGATAAAGAGCGGGATTGTTTGAACTAGTTAGAGCCTCTAACTGTTGGGTGTAAGTATTTTTCAGCTCTTTGTAGATCTGTGTTCTTTGATCATATTGTGAAGATGAGTTGTAATTCTGGCAAGAATATAAAACACAACAATATAATAAAATATAAGTTTAAAATGCCAAGTAAATGCTACTTTTTGTAAAAAGCACCCTTGGGGGTCAAATTATATTAAATCATTAAAGTGCTCAAACAAAATATTGGCGGTTGTTACATAACATATACTATAAACTGTCAAGCTTAGCTATAGCTATTAAACTACCAACAATAGATCATGCTAAAATTACATTCCAGTATGTAACCTTTGTATTTAGTTAAATACTAAATACTAAAGTTTGGTAGCTTCAATGCTACAAAAGCATTTATGGCAAGTTGCATGCAATCTTGTTATTTAATCTTTTTTAACTGGCAGAATACTACACATGATTAGTAATCATGTGCAGTATTCTGCCAGTTGATGGCACCAAAAACACCAGGCAAGTGATATTTAGGAAGACAACTCTCAAAACAGAGGTTGAAATAGGTAGCTCCTGGTATAGATTACCTCATAATAAGTGATGGGATAATGGCCATCAAATCCATTGGACAATGGTGTCACTGCTGCGAGCACAGCAGAGCTGTTCATAGCGGAAGCTGCAAGGAGAGAGTCATGATCAGTCACCAGGTCTCCCAGCTCGGCTTTTCTAGCCTCTTCCAGCATTTTATTAGAAGTCTCATTAGCAGCCATCAGGCGCAGGGTGCAGATGCCTCAACTTAAATGTATAACCAATCATTGTATAATAAAGTTTTGAGTTCAGCTTTACAAAGTTGTGACATTTTATTCTTGTGTGAATTTGAGTGCATGTCAAGTGTTCTAAACTTTAAAAAATTAGTAGCTTGACTTTGTACATAGGTCTACTACATATTCATCCAAGAAAATTTTTGGTGAAAATCCATTTAAACAGTAACATTACTAGTAAGCAGAGGCACAAAATTTATCATCCCTTAACAGTCGACATTTCTAACAGACACTGACAGGTAGTGGATATGATAAACTGATACAGATGATATTGAACAGTGCAATAATTATATTAGCATGATTATATAGTAGCTTTTCCTCCATTGAAAATTTCACAAAAAACTTGATAATTAAGACATCCATTGTAAATTTACCATGTTTTACATTTGTTAAACATATAAAATTAAATACACCTTCCATCATGAGCATTATTAATTGGATATCTGGAGAATGACATTTTATAGCAGCTAGACTAATTTGTAATTTTAGCTACTACTTTTACTTCGAGTTCATAAACGAACCTTAGACCTGTTGAACATTTTTTATCCATTTAATATGTTGAAGACCGATAGTTACCAAGAAACAAAATCAGCTCAGTCGATCAATTTATTTAAAATATTATTATAACATTTATATACCACCAATAGCTGTAGCTGAAGGTTAAATTTAAAATATGTACGTTTTACCTACTACTACTACTAGTACTACTGGCTAAAATGTCGACTTACCTAACCAGCAACCTGGAGCTGTAGAGATTGAAAACTTACTTTCTAGATAGAATCTAGTGTTAATAGAACAATATTTTAGTATATAAAGAAGTTAAGTGGTATAACTATCTGTGTGAGATGAAGAGAGTGGTGTACTACCAAATGCCGTCTGGCTAGCACGGTGGCCACCGACAAGATTGAACAGACGAAATCAATAGAAAAGGGTCATAGCACCCTTAGCATTACGTAATACCTCCGCCAACTATTACATAACTAATAAAGGGCTGTGTTAATAACCATTCACACAGCATTCTGAACTATTATGTAACATCTGTCTGGACTATTATTGGAGATAATAACAGACTTAGTAAGCACATACAAACAAAACAACAAAGTACTATAATTATAAGAAAGCTGACAAAGCTTTATTTATTAAAGAGCCCAGTTTTTATTATAAATAGTTCATAACAAAAGCCAACTAGTTTATTTTTAAAAGTCAATATTAGAATTAGCAACAGATGGGTTGGAGGTTGAGTTCAAATCTTGGCCAGCAGTAATTCCAGTCCTCCCAGATACGACTGAGTTTAAAGCACCATTTCTGGTGCCAGTTTTTGTCTTGCTCTTACAAGAACAGTTTGTACATGAACCAGATTCCGGGCTATTGCTAACTCCTTCAGTACGATAATTCTTGGGGGTCTTCCCTATACCCAGTTTAGGCAAGCCTTTGTTTAATCCTTCCAGAAGAATGCAAGCTTTACACAGCTTATTGCTAGAAATATAGCCACATCTCTCACAGTGGGTCTGCACCGGCATCTTTGTCTCCTCCTTGATGCACATCACCTGAAAAGAGGTAGAATTGTGTACAACGGTTAGAATAGTTTTAATCACTAAATACAATAAATAATTACCATTTAGGAGCAATAGTGGAGAAATTGAGATAGCCTAAGCTCTTTGATTTTATTAGTAATATTTGTTTTGGTTGAGATTCTTGCTAGAACATAATTTCTTGCGCTACATTTATAATCTAGAACACAGGCTGTTCTTAATTTCTCCCTTACTGCACCCACCTTATAATTATAGAACACAACGGCTATTCAACAGTTAATTAAAAGTTCTAAAATTACATTCTTTCACTTAAAGCTCAACCCTAAGTGAGAAAAAGCATTTGGTGCAAATATATTATAAAATGTAGACCATTATGGTGAAAGACTAAGATTTAGTCTTGAAGCTTAACAAAACCTAAAAATTTACATAAACTGTGAGCTTCAAAAAGTTTAGCATAATTTTTAATAATAATAAGCAGTCATATTTGCTAGAAATCTGGGTGTCTGAAAGTGTGAAGCCCTACATGGCCTCAAAAGAAGAGACTCCACACTTTTCTGCCTGAATACTAATTGTAGTAAGAATCAAGAGTGTGGTTTTACTTGAGGTATTACAGCCAGTGTGCATTGCTCATAAAAAAATTTCAAAAATATGTTTTTGCAAAGAGAAATTTAAAATATAAATGGATAAATTTTGCTCATGCACATTCAAGCAAAGCAGTCTTGAATAATTATAACTAAATACTGTATATGCAAGTGTAGAGTATAGTGAGCTATACTAAGTAACTAAACAAAGGTACCTCTCCACTGTGTATGATGTCTAGAATAGAGCTGGGTCTAACTTGCTCCAGGTCCTTGATATAAGCTCTGGCGTAACCTCGGTAGGCATTGGGAGAGTATATGCATTCAGTAGAGAAGTAGTCCAAATTCTGCAGAGACAAACACAGCACCTCAGGCTACGTGGCAGAGAAGCACTCAAGTCATGTGACTTCGGACTACAGTTATGTGACTTGAAACTATTGTAACCTTTTCATCAGAAGTTTCCACAACACCAGTAGTATATTGCTTCACAAAACTTATGTATGGTTACTCTTCACCCAAAAATGCCAACAACCACTAGTAAGTAATCTAAGAATGAATTATCTCTGGCAGATTAATTCCTAATAAATAAGTATATATCACAATTTAAAAACTATTTATCCATTTATACTTATGAGAAAAATTTATCACAGTTAATTTACAACGCATGTACAATATAAATTTTAGTGTACTTTCCATAGAGCCTTTGATAATCTTAGTACATAATTATTATAACATTATGCAAATAACCAAAGTGTAAGCAACTCCACACATTAACTAATATAACTGTTTTACAATGAAGTCAGTGTAACGGGATGCTTTTGTCTAAGAGCAGTGCGGCCACACACAGCTAGTGCCACAGCTATATCTATTATCACGTAAAGAAACTAAAGACTTCAAAGCTTTTGGCTTGTTTTACCATTACTTTCAGCTTCAAGTATTCACGAAAAAGCTGAGTGCAGCAAGCTAAGGATAAATCAACTAGCTTTCTTAACATGCATAGAGATAACGGATAAGAAAGGAAGACATAACTACATGTATAGACTATTATAAATTCTGCCACCAATTGTAAGTTTAATATAAATTGTAATTTGTGACATCTTTCAACTCAATCTTATGATCACCCTCAGTAGTTAGTTTACTGTATAGTGTACATACTTATTTACTAATAGATGTCTAACTTTCATCTGATGTTAAATAATTATGATTTCTAGCATAATTTTCTATTATTTCATTCTCAATGTTGAAACCTTTACAGGGTACAATCTTTCATCAAAAGAAAATCGTTGCCAATAAACACCACTCGGCCAGTACAGTCAGATTATACTTGAATTTCAGCTCAAATTTTCATGTTGCAAAGCAGATACGTGTGGTAGACTGTCATTGATTTGTGATAGAAATGGCTTGCTTTATTCCTCATTAAATACCCACTGCCAATATAGTACACTAATCCGTCATTATAGACTGTAGTTGATGGGCCACACAATGATACGCACAGAGAATAGCAGAAGTAACCATGATGAAGGTGGCTACTTGCCTAGATGGTTCACTGACCATGATCAATGCAATTAAGTCAACAACCTGTGACTATGTGTGGCATACAGTGTATATATTATATGCTCTACATTCACTACTGCTAGTGTCTATATATTCTCTGCATTTACTACTGTTAGTGTCTATGTATTATCTACAGTCACTACTGTTAGTGTCTATATATTCTCTACATTCACTACTGTTAGTGTCTATATATTCTCTACATTAACTACTAGTAGTGTCTATATATTCTCTACATTCACTACTGTTAGTGTCTATATATTCTCTACATTCACTACTGTTAGTGTCTATATATTCTCTACATTCACTACTGTTAATGTCTATATATTATATATATTCACTACTGTTAGTGTCTATATATTCTCTACATTCACTACTGGTAATGTCTATATATTATATATATTCACTACTGTTAGTGTCTATATATTCTCTACATTCACTACTGTTAGTGTCTATATATTCTCTACATTCACTACTGCTAGTGTCTATATAGCAATAAGTAAAATGAAGGAATGGATAAATTAAAAAAAATACAAAGAGGCTTTAAATGTTTAGTTTAGTTTTGAATTTTTCTCAGCTATTCAATCAAAGTTGAATGTGAAACTGAATACAGTTCATATACAGACACATTCACGGGCTTTCCATGTACCGATCTCAGATCGATCTCGCTGAGATCGATCTGAGAAATGTGCTCAGATCGATCGTTTTTCCATGAGAGTGTCAGATCGATCTCGCGAAGTTGCCTCCTCTTAAGTGAAGGATACTTTAAAAGTATAATTTGTTCACCTATTTGAGTGATTAAAGCTACTACTGTTGAAAACAAGATGGTCGTAGTCTAAAATTTAATCCCAGCGATAAACTATACGTAGCAAAGCTTTCAGTGTATAGTAATTTGGCCAATTTAAAATAATTAATTTTAATTTTTTAGTTTGACAGCTTATATAAAATTAATGGCTGTCTTGCAGATTATTAATAAACTTACAGGACTGTTAGGCTTAAAATTACAAAGAAAATAGCTAATGAAACTAAGTTTTAATAGCCATTTAAACTCAATTTAAATTCTTCCATTTTTTTACCTTCTACTGCATATAATTGAGTTTTCTTAATCATTGTACTGAAAGTCAAAGTTTTGGTATCTGAAAAGGTGGCTATCATAATTATTTAATACTTTGCTTAGTAATTATCAATAAGTTATCATTTTTATTAGCAGACAACATTGTAGCGCGCAGTCTTTTTCTACTTCTCAGATCGATCTGGCGTCTTTCCATGGTCTTATTGACATGAGATCGATCTGAGTTCGAGCTCCACAGACCGACCAGCTCAGATCGACGGAGAACGATCTTTGGCGTCTTTCCATGGATCGATCTCGCTAAGATCGATCTGAGATCGGTACATGGAAAGCCGGTGATTATTATTTAATTTAAATCAGAAGACCACCACCTGTGGTTTGGTAGTCAGGAAGGATCTTGAAGCAGTAATAATTACACATTACTTAATATTACAGCAGCTTCTGTGCCAACTTTCCGCTATAAAACTCATGCAAGTGTATAGTCACTATCTCTGTAAGAAATCCCGGAAGGTTACTGACACAGGAGCTCTTCCTAACATTACCAATGGCCTTTACTAGAGTTTGAACCCATGACTCCATGCTTACTAAGCCATGCACTCTAACCCTTAGACCTCAGCTGCTCCCTGTGCTAACACTCTACTACACCAATAGATAGATCAATCATACTGAAGCACAGTTACTGCTTTGTATTTTTTTTTTTAGAAAATTCCTTTAAATTCTCAAACCACACAAAATGAGCAAATGACAATAAGCTAGCCTATATCCCAGTGAATAAAATTATGAGTCTTTACCTTGAAGTATGCATACATCACGATCTCTTTCTCATAAGTATATTTGAGAGGTTTACACCTGGGGATGCCATCATCATCACTGCATGTTGTTATTGCAGTACACCTTCGTAACCTAGCAATATCACCTCTTAGAATGTTCATTATAACAGTTTCTGCGATATCATCCGCATTATGACCTACAAGTACAAATATATAATTTAATTTTAATAATCAACGCTACTTTAGTTCTCAATGAGGTATGTACAATAAATTGAAACGGCTTTCAAATAAAAAAAGGCAAAATCAAAATAAAACAAGTTATGGCTAAGCGTGGCCTTAGCAGCTAGAACATGATGTGGTTCGGATTTGTCTAGTGCAGTACATGTCAACAATAAATGAACTCTTAGTTCTGGGATTTAAAATACAGCCAATTAGATTGGGTTGGCATTATCAATGGAAATATAGTCACTGAGGAACCATAGTAGCACCAAGACACAAATACAGTAAATACCCCTCCATGTGAATAGCTTAGAACAGATGTTGTCTCACCTCTAAACTTAGACCAATGAAGATGAGAAATATTACTTTCAAACAAAAAGTTAAAGCTAAATATATAACATCAGAAGCAAAACAGTGCTGTCAGCACAGTTACTAGCATATTTATATATTAAGAATGCTTCTACAGCTCTAAGAGTAATCAGAAGAGTAACCTTTACTAAACTAGAATTTATCAAACAATAACTGAAAAACAGGCCTAATATATATTAACACATGTCAGTGTATGCTGTGTGTATAGCAGCTGGCTCAGCCCACAACAGAGTACTGTGGCCTAGGCCTATGCCTATGGCAGAAACTAATGTTACTATTGAAGCACAGATAATATATAATTATCACTATTTACCAAGAAGATGGTCACTTTATTATGTTAAAATGCTTCATATGATAATTTTTATAGTGATTCAACTTTTAACCTGATTATATTTTATTTAAAACATTACCAGTGCATATTTTATCAGCTTTGATAAGATTTGCTCCCCTGTCCAGGGCCTGTCTTCGAAATACGCCACAAAACGTACAGTTGTTTTTCATTCCAATCTGTCTGACTATTGAATCCATAGACCAGTTGTAGAGCTCCTGGTATGAAACTATTTTCAAAGGAAGTGAATACTGTTCCTAAAGTAAAGTGTTTATCAGAACTTTTAATTCCAGTTGCACCAGACCAATATTTTAGCACACAGTTTTTACAGGTTGAAGTTTTGGCAAAAAATGACCTAGAACGAAAAGAAAATGATAATACATCAGATTGGCAAAAAAAATCAATGCTTTTACTTGAGAGCACAAATTCACACGCATTAGCTCTGGAATTTATAAAAAAAATTCCAACAACAACTAGATTATGTGAAGTTAGTTTCCTCTACTACAACTAGATACAAATAATCTAGGGCTACTGATTTTAATATCAATGACTATAAAGACATACAAATACTGTATGCTAGTTTTTTCTATGTTTCTTTGGGTATAAGAATGCTATCTATTTGCATTAAATTTAGTTTATGCAAGAACTTATAAAGTAAAATAAGTTTATCTAACTTTGCACATATTCTATATGCTAAGCATAGTTTTGTACCTTATTTCTTTTAACTGTTTCCAAGCTATCATCTCTGTAACCTGTAATGCCCTCGTCAACAGATAGGAGAACTAGATTCAACCCATAGCTGTACTTTTCATTTAATAATTTCATAATATATGCCAGCACAGTACTATCTTTACCACCTGTGAATTAAGGAGCATAATGCCAGTGTGAATGGCATATGTGTTGAAAAGTTCAAAAATTAAAATTTCTATTTAATACCATCTGTAACATACTTACCACTAGCTCCAATAGCTACCGTTTCACCAGAAGAAAAAAGATTTCCACTTATAATAGTTTGATGAATTTCCTCCTCAAACATATAGAAGAAGCAATTTTTGCACAGCTTGGAACCATTCTTAGGGCGCTTGAGTATTGCTTTTTCAGGGCATAGGTCACAAAATAGTGGCATGATGTTTCAATGTCAACTTTACATTGACAGTCCCCTGTTCAAAATAAAATTTAACATTTTTTATTTTGCAACACCAAAGTCAACTGTATACATGTGAACAAATGATCTTTTATTAGCCTTGCAAACAAATAGTGCTTGTATAACATATAGACAAAATTAAGTATGACCAAAAGATTAATTGATCAAAAACGATTATAATCGACCCAATGAGAATTATTGAATTGTGGTTGCCTTGGGTTGAATAATGAATATACGACTCTCAAGCTGTATTTGACTTGCAGGTAAGATATCTCTGCAGATTCAATACTGCATCAATGTACTAAGTAGCTGTGATTTAAGCAATGTTTAAAGTTTAAACTATCCAAACCTAGATAATAATAATTTAAATTATATAACAATTCTGAATAAATAAACATCACTGTTTTTATTACTATTAGTATTAGTGTTACTGTTGCCTACTAGTAGTAATACTATAGTCTATAGGTATTACTATCACTATCAGTAATTACTAAGTATAATTAATCATTGCTAGAAAGTAAAAAGATTTACTATCTCAATAAATATATTTATGGCTATAATTATAATAAATTAAACTATGATACTATGTCTATTAGTTACTAGTATTATTATTAGTATCAAAATACTATTAGTATTACTATTACTCTTACTTTTAGTTTTACAAATACTGTTGTCTGTTAGTGTTACTGTTACATTTACTTTTACTTTCACTATAACTATAAGCATAAGCCTAAGGATAATATTAATTATTTATGATAATGATCATCATTATAATTATAATAATAAATAATATTAACAATGTGAATGATAATCATAATCACAATTGATTTACTATAACTAAAAGATTAAGTATAAATATTAATAACTATAATTAATAATATCAATATGATATTGTAATTCTGATATTCAAAATTCGTTAAACTTAAAGTTAACGATTAATCACTTTGACTTAGAGTTATTGTTACTATTACACTTACTGCTAGTGTTACACTTACTCGCTTACAGTTAGTATTACTGCAGTAGACTAACAGTAACTGCAAGCGTAACTCTAAGACTTGGAGTTACTGCTAAAGCTAGTGTGAGTGTCTGAGCTAGTTTCAATTTGAATAATTATAAATTCAAATTGAATTTAATTTATTCAAACTAATTCTAAAAAAAGTAGATTTTGAACATTAAATAGCTATGGTCATTGTAAGTAAATCCTTTTAGCTCTTACAGTTAAATAAAGCTTACTGCTGAAGTAACAAATACTTTATTTCTACTTTCATTTATTTTTAATGACGCAACATGAACACAATTCATTTTGTCCATGACACCATTAATAGGTGTGCGAAATGGGCTCGCTCTGAATTACATAAAATGCTTAGTCTCTAAGAAAAGCTGCTTGCGATACATTTACATATGGGCGCATATTTTATTAATCTATTACTTTTAAATTATTATGGAAAATTATCAAATAAAAAACAAACATTAATAATTGACAGACTTATTAAAAATCTCAAAATATAGAGAGCGTAACTACAGAGGAAATTGTCTGCGTCGAGCAGACAGTTCTATTTGTTATGTGCATGCAAGCAGTAACCCCAAAAGACAGTACACACAATACTAATCTTTTCTTAGTGATGAGAACTTGTAATTTAAATTGGCACTTTTTCTTGTGGTGTGTAGTGCCAATACAAGTTTGTCATAGTAGAAGAGCTTTTGACTATTTCTCTGGCTGCAAATAACTCAGCAAAACATAGACATTTGTAAAGATGCTGTCGAATTACAAAAGGCCGTTTCTTGGCATCAAGAATCTAAAAGGCTCTCCACTAATCAGCTGATCAGACAATTTGCATCTTATTTTAAGCATGCAATAAATGCATAGCTATCTCATTTATCGTGATTCAAACACTTATAAAATATTTCCACATAACTTAAATTATTTTACAAAAAAATGCTAAAGTTAGAGAGCACAATTACAAAATTATTAAAAATAACTAAGAAAAATAGTAAAACTGTTGCTATTTGTAAAACTATTGGACAATGTCTGCAGCCAAAGAAAACAAAAATACTCACACCTTTACATATATCAACTGTTGCGTTAGCATCTTATCTTATCACTTATCTGCTATAACCAAACATCGACACATTTACTTATAAAACATTCAATATGCACTCATTTTGCATGAAATTTATAGAAAATAATATTGGCAAGCTTGTCAATTAACTGCTAAAATTTTCATATAACAAACCGATATCAAACTTAAAAATGTAATTCAAAATATTGAATTAAAAAAGTTTTATTGTTGCATTCAGAAAAAAATATGTGTAACTTATGCCACACTATACAAAGCTCAATAAAAAATAACAACACAAAATGATCCTCCATGTACATACCAAGATATTTAATTTATTTCTACAGTAAGACAAACGAAGTGTTGTACTCACTGCATTTGAATCAAAAACAGCATCAGTAGTGAAAGTTGCATTTTCACATAGATCATACTGCAACAATAAAAGGAAAAATTCTTTAGAATTAAATAAAATTTGATAGTTTTAATTAAAAAGTATGCTCTTCATGCATGCAGTTTTTCATCAGATATATTATCATAGTTTCTCTTATTTTGCCCACTGACACAGTTTTACCACAATGACTTATTATGCATGCTTCTAAATTTCATAATCAATCCTAACACAAGGAAAGCTTGTTAAAAAATTAACTAAGGTATTTAATAAGCATGCTTTGTTATATTATAAAAAAAAATGTATGCAAGGAAAAGCAACATAAAGAAAGACGAAGAATGTTGAATATAAGGTGCTGAAGAATCAACACACATGTCAAAGTGTGTAACAAGCACAATATTTGGAATGTTTGCACATCCGAGGATATTGCACTTGGGTCATGACAGATCAGCATAAATACTGATGAGTAGAACTGATACCAGGACACTCACTCTGGTCTTTCTGCTCACAGCCTGTCAGTCACGTAGGCACAAAGAGTTGAAGATAGTTTTGTATGCATAATGTATGATTTGGTATTTGAGATAAACTGAACGCACATGACTAATGCTTGTTGTTTACCATTAGGGCCCAGCAACCCCAATAGAATTTCGGCTTATCAATTTACTTACATTAACTCAGTGTGGTATATTTAAGAGTGTTGCCATTAGCAAATCTTACGGAATCATATGGGCGCCATTATGCCGAGATTGGTACCGCGAGTTTATATGAGTTATAAAGGAAAAATTTTGCCACTTTTGTTATTTTATTTTTTTTCTATTTTATGTGTACATTTTTTTTAATTTTTTTTATTGGTAAAGTTTTTAAACACATTTTTAATGCACATAAAATTAAAAGAAAAATTAAAACTCAATCGTGCACATAAATACAAAGCTATAAAGTTAAAGCTTCGCTGTGATTTTAATGTGAATATGAATTGAATAATGCTTGCAATAACCATTATACACAAAATACGTTACAGTTGCTATAAATGTAAGACTAGTTAATTGGATGCAAATAGGCACGGTAATACTACTTAATTTATGCAATTTTTGAATTTTGTAGTAAATATTTGGCATGTATATATATATATATTATATATATATATATATATATATATATATATATATATAAATATATATATATATATATATATATATATATATATATATAATATATATATAATATTATTATATGTATATATATATATATATATTATTTATAATATCATTATATATATAATGTATATAATTTAATATATAATATAATAATATATTATATATGATATTATTATATATATAATATAATACATAATATAATAATATATTATATATATTATATATGATATTATTATATATATAATATATATATATAATATAATATATATTATAATATTATAATATATATATATATATATATATTATATATGATATTATTATATATATAATATATTAATGTATAATATATTATTATAATATATATATATATTGTGGTGGCTCGTGGAGCTACCAGCAACACAATACGCAAGGTTGCGTATTGACCCGGAACAATGTATTAGCCAATTAGCTAGGCTGTTTTATAAGTAATAGTAGCCGCTTCGCGCTACTAGCTCAGTTGAGGATAGTGCTGTAAACTAAATAGACGTGCGTATCATTACTGTTGTACATTGGATTTTTATTATGTATTCTTGTATTAAATATAACGATATCTACTCGACTTAACTGGTGAAGTTTCTCTAGTGTTAAATAGACTCTCTTGGTGGCACATCAACCCTAAATCTGAAAACTATAACAGTGGTGGCAGCGGTGGGATAGTGTATATCAAAGATGGAGACTGAAAACGCTAGAATGCAACCACCCCCAGTAGAAGGTGAGCGTAGAAATGCTGTTAATCCTGTGAATTATGAAGGAGAAGAAGCTTATAGACATTGCTTGAAAGCTCCCACCTTTACTGGGTCGGAAGATGTCGAACAATTTATACAAGAATTTAGAGAGGTAATGGAAGTTGCTCAATGGCCGCATAGAGTGGCCCTCATTCAATTGCGGAGAGCGGTGACGGAGCAAGCCAAGCCGTACGGAGTGGGAACGGACGTAGACGGCATACTGGCTGCGCTGCGGGCCCGTTTTGGCACCTCCGTCATAGACGCTAGGACCAAGCTGGAGAGATTGTGCCGCACCCCGCGGACCTCGCTGCAAGAACATGCCGCGACGGTGAAGAAGCTGGCGCAGATTGCATATAGCGATCTGCCCGCACAACACCAAGAGCGTTACACTTATGACGCCTTTGTCCAGTCCCTAAACGACCTGGGCCTAGACCATCACCTACGAGCTAAAGGGATAACCAGAATAGAGGATGCCCTGAAGGCTGGAGAAGCTTACCTGTTGGCTACCCAAATGCATCGAGCACAACGGAACCCACCAGTAGTTGGAGTCAGCGCTGCTCGGGCTACGACAGGCTCCGAAGCCCTCCCGCTAGAAGCCGAAGTGGACCGTATGGTAGAGATGCTGGGACAATTGGTGACCATTCTGGCCGGTGCTGGCCCCGGCCAGGCCTTGCGGATGCCCCCAACACCTGTGGGGCAAGGCTGGAGTAGCGCTGATCAGGACCAGGGACAGAAAGGACGACCCCAATA
Organism: Bugula neritina; assembly: GCA_964035545.1. Lineage (NCBI taxonomy): Eukaryota > Metazoa > Bryozoa > Gymnolaemata > Cheilostomatida > Bugulidae > Bugula > Bugula neritina. The sequence continues at coordinate 27,735,218 of OZ037765.1, forward strand.
CCAGGGGGCGTTAAACTGTCACGGCCCGCGGACACTCTCCCTCCCCGCGGGCCGCAACTAAAGGAGTATGGTGGAACACGCCGTCGTCTGTCCGTACGGACACGGCGGAACATTCTACCCGAGTGGCAGGTACCACGCAGGACTAGTAGGCCCGCACAACGGCCCAGTACCTTTTCCCTGCCACTCGCTAACCGGTTTCACCGGTTACCTCGGGAAGAGGAGCCCGCCACTGAAATGGAGCCAGAAGGCCCAGTGGAGAGGCCCAAACCCCGCCGGCACCAACCTCGCCGCCGGAAGCCCCGTAAACCACGGGTAAAACCCCCGCCGTCCTGTCAAACCAGGACAGCACATGCGGGGGGGGTGAAAGTACAACCACATGGAGAGAGCTATTTCCTACCCGGAAAGGTGGCCGGCAATGCCGTCACTTTCCTGCTCGACTCCGGTTGTACTACCAACCTTCTCAGTCGTAGAATCTTTGAGGCACTGCCCCGCCGGGACAGGGATAGAGTACGACCGTATACTGGAGAACATGGCACCCTGGCAGACGGGTCATGTATCCCCTTTTATGGTATTATCGAGCTCCCTGGGCGTGTCCGAGATCAGGCTGTACAGGAGACCTTCATCATAGGTCAATTGGAGGAAGATGCTATCCTCGGAATGCCCTTCTTGAAGCAACACCAGTGCCGAATAGATTTCAGTAAATCGGTGGTGCTGATGGGCGGGCGAGAACTCGCCTGTGTGGATAAGTTTGGGCGTCCTCTGGTGGGCGGTGTTCAGGTAGTTCGAAACTGCACCGTACCCGGACGCTCCAGAGCTACTATCCACTGCCGAGTGAACAGCAACCGGATAGCCAGGCTCGGGGTCGTTGAAAGCGCGCACGAAAAGATCCAACTCGCCAGTAGTTTAAACCGACTAACTGAGCGAGGGGAGGTCTTAGTGCAGTGCGTCAACCCCTTTACCGAGCCCATTGAGCTCCCAGCTGGGTCAATGCTGGGCCGGTTCCATTCCGTCCAGGAGGAGGACGTGGGCCCGTCGCTGGGTGACGCGACGGAGGCACCCCCTCGACACCCTATTCAGGGACGAGGGGCAGTCCCAACACATCTCCGGGAGTTATACGAAACAGCCAATGGCGGCTGCGCGAGTAACAGAGAGCGCCAAGCTATGGCCAAGTTACTACGCGACTACGGTGATGTGTTCAGCAGCGGAGAGCATGACGTGGGACTGACTGGAGTTGTCAGACACGAAATACCGCTGACTGCAGGGACAGTCCCTGTCCGGCAGCCCACGCGCAGGCTGGGGCCGGAGAAAGAGAAGGAGGTTAGCCGACAAGTACGGGATCTTCTGGACCGGGGACTGATAGAGCCCGCCCATAGTGCGTGGAGCTCGCCAGTCGTACTGGTCCGGAAGAAAGACGGCAGTTGGCGGTTCTGTGTGGACTACCGCAAACTCAATAGCGTAACCATACAGGACGCCTACCCTCTACCTCGTATTGACGAGTCATTGGACGCCCTAGCCGGCAGCAAGTACTTCAGTACGTTAGACTTGCTAAGCGGCTATTGGCAAGTTCCTCTGAGTCCCGACGCCCAGGAAAAAGCGGCGTTTATCACACGGGACGGGTTGTGGAAGTGGAAGGTGCTGCCCTTCGGGTTAACCTCCGCCCCAGCCACCTTCCAGAGGCTGATGGAACAAGTCCTTAGCGGACTCCATTGGAAGACACTGCTGGTCTACCTCGATGATGTCATCGTAATCTCTCCAGACTTCGAGACACATGTCAGTCGTCTGCAGGAGGTTTTCGAGAAACTCCGAGGTGCCGGTCTTAAGCTCAAACCTTCCAAGTGCGCTCTATTGCAGCCGGAGGTCAAGTACCTGGGGCACGTTGTCGGTCGAAACGGCGTGGCAACGGATCCCGAAAAGGTGCGGGCAGTAGAAGACTGGGTCACCCCCCAAGACTTGACCGGACTCCGGGCTTTCTTGGGGCTGGTAGGGTATTACAGGCAATACATACCAGACTTTGCGGGCATAGCCCAGCCGTTAAACCGGCTTACCGCAAAGGGAGTGACGTGGCAGTGGACTCCAGTCGAACAAGAAGCGTTCGACCGCCTCAAGGGCTGCCTACTAACGGCGCCCATCTTGGCCTACCCAGACCCCACTCTGGAGTACATCCTAGACACGGACGCCAGTGACCAGAATGTTGGCGCTGTGTTGTCACAAGTGCAGGAAGGCCGAGAGGTAGTAGTAGCCTACTACAGCAAGTCTCTCTCTCCCGCTGAACGAAATTACTGCACTACCCGCAAGGAGCTGCTGGCAGTAATCAAGTCAGTGAAACACTTCAGACCATACCTATATGGCAGGAAGTTCCGGCTGCGTACGGATCATGCCTCGCTGATCTGGTTGTGCAGGAGAGCAGAGCCCTCTAGTCAGGTCGCCCGGTGGCTCGAAATCCTAGCTGAATTCTCATACCGGATCGAACATCGACCGGGCAAGAGACACAGCAATGCGGATGGGTTGAGTCGCCGACCTGACGGAGGTTGCAAACAGTGTCTCAACATCGAGAGGAGGGATGGAGGTCCCCCACGATGCGAGTTGGAGACGCTGGCTCATCACGGAGCATCATTTGACTGGGATCAAGGTCAACTCAGGCAAAGAGTTGATGAGTCCCCGGAGGATGTACAAAACCTCCGCGCCAACCCTGTACTGGCCGGTAATGTTCGAGAGCTGAAGAAGCTCCAAGAAGAGCTGCCTGGAGTCGTGGCAGACATATACCGGGCCAAAAGGGAAGGGCGACGACCCAGCGAGGAACGCATACGACAGGGATGCGCCGAGTTCCGGCTATACTGTCAGCGTTGGGACTCGCTGCGGATCGGGCAGGATGGGTTGCTAACCATCTCTCTAGCTGCCAGCGGCAGACACCCGGAAAGGAAGAGGGTAGTCTGCCCCACAGCCATCCGCCGTGAGTTGATTTGGGATACTCACAAGCAGGCCCACGCAGGGGTCAAGCGAGTGATATCCAAATTACGACTCCGGTGGTATTGGCCGCAGATGGAGCGTGACGTCCGGCTCAGAGTCAAACAGTGTGAGATCTGCCAGGCCAGTAAGCATAGCCGCCCCCCTGGTGAAGCAGGACGGCGGAGGCTATATGCTGGTAGGCCCTGGCAAGTAGTCGCTGTAGACCTGGTCGGACCCATGCCCCTGACCCCCAGAGGCAATAATTGGATCCTAGTACTAACCGACCACTTTACTAGGTGGGCGGATGCTCTGGCTATTCCAGATGCATCAGCCCCGACAGTGGCCAGGGCGCTAGACCAACATGTATTCTGTTATTTTGGGCTCCCCGAACAGATACACTCTGATCAAGGCGCTCAATTCCAGTCTCAACTGATGAGCGACCTTTGCCGCCTCTGGGGAGTAAATCAGAGCAGGACCACCCCCTACCACCCTCAAGGTAACGGGGTGGTGGAGCGCAACAACCGGATGCTAGGTGATGCACTCCGGAGTCTCCTCCTTGGACGAGGTCAAGAGGAATGGGATACGGTATTGCCGCAAGTCATGCGTGCATACCGTAGCACCCCACACACCAGTACTGGTGAGACCCCAAACCTCTTGATGCTCGGGAGAGAGACTCGTGTCCCTGACCATCTCACCTATCACGTTCCAGAGCAAGATAACTCAGTCCACGAGTATGCCAGTGAACTAGTGGAACGGATGAAGGCCGCACACGATATACTGCGCCAACAGCAGTGGAAGGTGCGGCACGAAGATTCCGATGAAACACCTCTCTATCAAAGGGGAGATAAGGTGTGGATGGTCAATTACCGTAGGCGCCGCGGACAGGCTGATAAGCTGAAGCCTAAGTTCGTAGGCCCCTACGTGGTCGTCGAGGCTATGCCCAATCATACGTACAAGATTGAGCGCTCAGGACAGGTGTCTATCCAGAATGAGTCTCGCTTGAAACCGTATTGGGCTAGCCCTGACGGAGTGGGAGAAGCCCCCCCGTTGTTAGAGCCCAGGAGGCAGACAACGACGCGCGGGCGACGGCGGCATGGACCTGAATACGAAGTGGTCATACCGCGGGAGGAAAACTTGGTGAGAGAGGAGCGGCAGCTTTTGTCAACAGAAGCGTGTCCGCCACCGCCAAGTCTAATTCCATCACTTCCAGAAACCGAGCCGGTTCCGGAAGTGCAAACCCCCACGGAGGGAGGGGCTCCATCCGGAGAACAAGAAGAGGTGACCACTAACGGTGAAGTAGAGACGCCATTAGAGGCCCCTACTAATGAACCGGCAAGCGTGTCACCCCCCCTAGAAAGGGGACCGCGTACGAGGAAACCCCCACCGTATTTGAAAGACTTCATATGTGACTGCATTAGAAGCGGCGCACATGAAAGTCTAGAGGAAAACCGTACGATATGTTGGAGTTGTGAACCCCACGCAAATATCAACTTTTGCGAGGGCGGAATAGTGGGAGGAATTAATGCGCGTAAAGCAAATAGTTCCGACCTCGTGTCTCAGAAACGATGCTCAGCCTTTTCTTATGCTGACATCGCCCAAGGCAGACGTATCTCACAACCAGCTCCAACCTTACCAAGAACGTTGAGTATGGACATTAATACCGAGTTCCCAGGTAAGCCAGTATAAGTCTTGTATTCCTATTCATGGAAACGGGCTCGATGCCAGTAGATTCTGAACTAATTCAGCAGATTGAATCAGAATTACTGGGAACCACGTTTCATGTGAATGACGATGAAGACACTGTAATGGCCGATGGTCTGTTAGACCTGGAGCTAGACACTGTTCTTGGTCAGTCCACACATGATTCATCAGTTCCTCGAGTGCATTCCAAAAGCAGTGACTCTCAGGCTAGCAACGGTCGACAGTCACTAGAATTAGGTTGTAAAGATCCACCGCGATCTAACACTAATTCTACTTTTGTAGACACACTCGCGCCCGTCTCTCCGGGCATGCCTTCTCTAGAGATGGCGTGGGACTCAGAGCCGGCCCCAACAACTTCTACCACCAGGCAACTGCCACCCCAGTTGGAAGCAACCTCCAACTGGATTACCCCTGCCACAGAGAGAGAGATCAGGACCCATCAAGGAGGTGAGAGTAATCGTGAATGCAATCTCTGCCAACAGCGATTCACGACCCACCGCAGACTAAAAGTACACTTGCCGCAACACTACGTCACCACTTTCTGCCCTTGCGGAGAATATAGCTACAATCGTGATTACCTGTTGCGGCACCAACGTACTATGCAGTGTTATCAAGGGCATGTCTATGAAGTAGACGAATCATCCTATCCTGCCTTTCTCAACGCCATCAAACCACTCATCACTGACTCAGCTCGGCTATCTCGCCTGGAGCAAGGCTTTCCTTCCCCGCGGCCCATCATCTCTGGAGCCGCAGATAAACCTACCCAGTCTGCTAACTCTCCACCCCACAGTCCTCTACGCATGCCGCATACCTTTCCTCGTGTCGTACTACAGAGGGTAGACACAAATGCATATACACTCCCTCCTCCCCTTCCATCCTCCGAGCGGAAAAGACACAGACAGCCGACTTCCTCTCGCTCGTCCCCCTGGGCCCGCAACCTACGTGAAGTAGAAGCTAGGGCGCACGACTTGGAGCAAGAAGTGTACAGGCTGGCCCCACGAGTACAGGCTGCATCCAGTGAACTCAAATACTTACAGGAGTCTATTAAACGCATGAAGCGTGCGGCCCGCAGTTAACTCGAGTCTACCTACAACTCCATACTACTCATTCCCCTACCTCTCTGTGGCATTCCCTACCGTAATGGTGGCACGTACTCTACATGTAGATAGGACCTTATCTTGCTTATTACTTAGTGTGCACGTTATATATACCTGTATATTTTTTATCAGTTGTTGTTTTTTTTGTATATACTTTTATACTGTTCTCTTACCCCCCCACAACGAAGTATACGTTTTTTATACGAATTTTATTTTATCAGAAAGTGGGCTTTCTGCTGGAGGGGGCAGTGTGGTGGCTCGTGGAGCTACCAGCAACACAATACGCAAGGTTGCGTATTGACCCGGAACAATGTATTAGCCAATTAGCTAGGCTGTTTTATAAGTAATAGTAGCCGCTTCGCGCTACTAGCTCAGTTGAGGATAGTGCTGTAAACTAAATAGACGTGCGTATCATTACTGTTGTACATTGGATTTTTATTATGTATTCTTGTATTAAATATAACGATATCTACTCGACTTAACTGGTGAAGTTTCTCTAGTGTTAAATAGACTCTCTTGGTGGCACATCAACCCTAAATCTGAAAACTATAACAATATATCATATATAATATAATATATAATATAATAATATATTATATATGATATTATATATATATAATATATATATAATATAATATATAATATAATAATATATAATATATTATTAAAATATATATATATATATTATTATAATATATATATATATTATATATAATATTATTATACTTGTATAATATATATATATATAATATAATATAATATATAATATATAATAATATATAATATATTATTATAATATATATATATATTATAAATAATATAATATAATAATATATTTTATATGATATTATATATATATAATATATATATAATATAATATATAATATATTATTATAATATATATATATATTATATATAATATTATTATACTTGTATAATGTATATATAATAATATAATATATAATATATAATAATATATAATATATTATTATAATATATATATATATTTTGTAAATAATATAATATAATAATATATTTTATATGATATTATATATATATAATATATATATAATATAATATATAATATAATAATATATTATATTATTATATTATATAATATATTATTATAATATATATATATTATATATAATATTATTATACTTATATAATATATATAACATAACAATATATAATATAAAAATATATAATATATTATTATAATATATATATATATTTTGTAAATAATATAATATAATAATATATTTTATATGATATTATATATATATAATATATATATAATATAATATATAATATAATAATATATTATATTATTATATTATATAATATATTATTATAATATATATATATTATATATAATATTATTATACTTATATAATATATATATAACATAACAATATATAATATAAAAATATATAATATATTATTATAATATATATATATATATATATATATATATATATATATATATATATATATATATATATATATATATATATATATATATATATATATTGTGGTGGCTCGTGGAGCTACCAGCAACACAATACGCAAGGTTGCGTATTGACCCGGAACAATGTATTAGCCAATAGACCATGTAAAACTCAGCCAATCAGCGAAGTGTACCAGGTCAATGTCTTACCATTGTAACTGATATAAAATTCTGCAAGTTCAATTGCAAAATGCATGCTTCTAAAAGCTAGTTGTGCAACTTTTTTTTCATGCATTATTTAATTTCATATCTTAAATTGATGACTCTTGAAATGATTTTTTAAAATGTCTAAATTAAGTGTTTATAAAACGCAAATAAAAATTGCATGTCTAGAAAAATGACCTGGTACACTTTTGCAACTTAAGGCCAATTATTACATAACTGCCAGCTTAGTAGTTATTTGTTGTTGCAGCTTGAATGGGTTATTGTTTAGCATTGGAAGCTTGCAGTAAACATCTGTGAATTTGGTACATGACTTTGATTGGCTGGTTTTTGAATGGCCCTTTAGTATATGCATCTGGATGGCTGGGTAGCGTGGACTCCGCCTACATCTAGCTAATGTACAGTAGCCAATCCACAGTAGTATTACAAAATTTCTGTTTAACAAATGAAATATTCTGGTCATTTGTTTTGTACTTTACAATAGTAAATATTCTATTCAACTAGAATTTTATTGTATGTAAGCCATGGGAACTACTAAGAGGTTAAATCAACCACCCATGCTGGTAATATTGTTGCTCGCAGTAATAGCAAGTCCGCAGTAATAGCAAGTCCACACCGTATAAATATACACATAAGCTAGTATGTGCAGCTTATGAATGCTGAAATGACCCCATTTCTTACTTTCAACTTGAAAAAAATTGTATTACATATTCTGCCACTTCTGCACCAGGAACTTGTTTTCCTTTTAAATTTTGAAAATAGTAGTCAGTTTCTATAGCAGTCAACATCCACAACGTAAGCTTTCAAATAAACTATAAATATATGGTAGCATATTGGCTTTGAAAGCTCAGAGGGATGTTCAGCTTCTCTCTTGTTGGAAAAACTATTAGATTGTTCAGTTCTCTTGCTAAAATATCTAATGTGTTTTTGAAGGTTTTGCTTGCTAGCAATCTAGAGATATAAAAAAGGCCAGCAAGTATTTGAAACTGTAAACCTTGACGCAGCTTCATCAAAGCCAATAAAAGTTCATCTTGTCTTGTTAACTTTTTTTGGAGAATAAGAACTTTCATCTTCGGACATATAAATCTAAATATAGAAAATAAAGAATGAAAATTAAATTATGATTCAAATTATAATGTATGTGCTAAATAAATTTTGTGCTTAGTTTGTATTCATTCAGCAGTTTTTACCCTCTGGTAAGTAGCTTCAGTTATATTTTGCAACAACTATGAAGTTCAAGAACTGCTAGCTGAAGGCTTGACCCAATATATCACCATCCAAACAGAATGTAATGTGTGTCAACATGTGTTACGTAATACTGTAACAGTACATGGTAAGCTACTTGTATGAATACATGCTTTGAATGAAGTTATGAGTTTAAACAAATACTGTGGACAAACAATTATTACTTCATTCTATAATTATACTATAACTAATTCAAACCCATATTATTTCTAGAATAGCATTTAATAATGTTTGTGAATAAGTGAAACTAGTAACCAAGGTAAACCATTTTAGTTTTAAACACTGAGTTAGTTTCAGCTAAAAATTAGATTAGGAGGCCACTTTTGATAAGCTTTAAAATAACCAAGGAAAATCTAAGTCAAAACAATTTACTTTTCCTAGAGAAAGTGAGTCAATTTGTCCACAAATAAAATACTGCTGCTTGTTTAAATAAAACCCTAAACTAAATAATTCAAAGCATACAAATGTCCACTGTGGTATTTATGAATATCTTACATAAAACAACATCTTTAATAAAAAATGTATGAATGATGTACTCACACTGCAACAAATTTAATTAAAATGACAGTTTTACTACACATCAAATTTAATCAATGTAGAAATTTTAGCATAGTGAGACTTGCATTGTTTATTTGTAATAAACCATAGTCTATCTTTGCAATAAGAAAATCATGATTTTCACCTTGCTAAAAAATAGTATAGAGAACGTGTAGGTATTTCAGTATAAAATTTAGTTTGCTCATCTGTAGTGGTGAAAGTTTTAAAAACTTTTACTTTTTCAATAGCTGCTTTTTGTTTAAACGCGGATCTTTTTGAGCCTTTTCTTCCAACCTTTGATTTTCGTCTATCAATAGAATGTGCAGATCTTTTTTTCTGAGTAGTTGATGATTCTGGTTACTCAGTTACTTCTGATGAAGTCTGACTATGAGGATGGCTGTCAGATGAGTTCTGTTGCTCTATATCAGCTGACTCTGTTGATAACGTTTTCTGTTCGCTTCCTTCACATGTTTCATTAAAACCACTGTTTTTTGTTCGTCTTACATTATATGCTTTAGTGCATTGGTAACCCAAATGAAGGGTTGGAGTTGGATTTTGCTCAGTGGGCTGACCATCCTTATGATTATGATTATGATAGTCTGCTATGCTCTCTGTAATCTACAGCCACCATTGGTGACTGATGAAATTTAGAATTTGAAGTAAAAATGTGTTATTTTTACCTGTGCCATTTTATAGAAATCTATATCTAGCTTTTATAATATAATATTCTTGTAATTTTTCATCATAGCAAGAACTAAATTACATTGTTTCCACACTTAATATTTCATATACTTATAGTTTATTTGAAAGCTTACGTTGTTTATTGTGGATGCAGTTGACTGCTGCAGAAACTGACTACTATTTTCAAAATTTAAAAGGAAAACAAATTCTTGGTGCAGAAGTGGCAGAATATGTAATACAATTTTTTTCAAATTGTAAGTAAGAAATGGGGTCATTTCAGCATTTATAAGCTGCACATAATAGCTTATGTGTATATTTATACGGTGTGGACTTGCTATTGGTGTGGACTTGCTATTACTGCGAGCAACAATATTACCAGCATGGGTGGTTGATTTAACCTCTTAGTAGTTCCCATGGCTTACATACAATAAAATTCTAGTTGAATAGAATATTTACTATTGTAAAGTACAAAAAAAATGACCAGAATATTTCATTTGTTAAACAGAAATTTTGTAATACTACTGTGGATTGGCTACTGTACATTAGCTAGATGTAGGTGGAGTTTACACTACCCAGCCATCCAGATGCATATACTAAAGAGCCATTCAAAAACCAGCCAATCAAAGTCATGTACCAAATTCACAGATGTTCACTGCAAGCTTCCAATGCTAAACAATAACCCATTCAAGCTGCAACAACAAATAACTACTAAGCTGGCAGTTATGTAATAATTGGCCTTAAGTTGCAAAAGTGTACCAGGTCATTTCTCTAGACATGCAATTTTTATTTGCGTTTTATAAACACTTAATTTAGACATTTTAAAAAATCATTTCAAGAGTCATCAATTTAAGATATGAAATTAAATAATGCATGAAAAAAAAGTTGCACAACGAGCTTTTAGAAGCATGCATTTTGCAATTGAACTTGCAGAATTTTATATCAGTTACAATGGTAAGACATTGACCTGGTACACTTCGCTGATTGGCTGAGTTTTACATGGTCTATTAGCTAGGCTGTTTATGAGTAAGAGTAGCAGCTTCGCGCTACTAGCTCAGTTGAGGATAGTGCTGTAAATTAAATAGACGTGCGTATTATTACTGTTGTATATTAGATTTTATTATGTATTCTTGTATTCAAATATAACGATATCTACTCGACTTAACTCGGTGAAGTTTCTCTAGTGATAAATAGACTCTCTTGGTGGCACATCGACCCTAAATCTGGAAATCATAACAGTGGTGGCAGCGGTGGGATAGTGTACATCAAAGATGGAGACTGAAAATGCTAGAATGCAACCACCCCCAGTAGAAGGTGAGCGTAGAAATGATGTTAATCCTGTGAATCGTGAGGGAGAAGAAGCTTATAGATATTGCTTGAAGGCTCCCACCTTTACTGGGTCAGAGGATGTCGAACAGTTTATACTAGAATTTAGAGAGGTAATGGAGATTGCTCAATGGCCGCATAGAGTGGCCCTTATCCAATTGCGGAGAGCGTTGACGGAGCAAGCCAAGCCGTACGGAGTGGGAACGGACGTAAACGGGATACTGGCTGCGCTGCGGGCCCGTTTTGGCATCTCCACAATAGACGCTAGGACCAAGCTAGAGAGATTGTGCCGCACACCGCGGACCTCGCTGCAAGAACATGCCGCGACGGTGAAGAAGCTGGCGCAGATTGCGTATAGCGATCTGCCAGCACAACACCAAGAGCGTTACACCTATGACGCCTTTGTCCAGTCACTAAACGACCTGGGCCTACACCATCAGCTCCGAGCAAAAGGGATAACCAGGATAGAGGATGCCCTGAAGGCTGGAGAAGCTTACCTGTTGGCTACCCAAATGCATCGAGCACAACGGAACCCACCAGTAGTTGGAGTCAGCGCTGCCAGGGCTACAACAGGCCCCGAAGCCCCCCCGCTGGAAGCCGAAGTGGACCGTATGGTAGAGATGCTGGGACAGCTGGTAACCATTCTGGCCGGCGCTGGCCCCGGTCAGGCCCTGCGGTTGCCCCCAACACCTGTGGGGCCAGGCTGGAGTAGTGCTGGTCAAGACCATGGACAGCAAGGACGACCCCAATACCAGGGGGCGTTAAACTGTCGCGGCCCGCGGACGCTCTCCCTCCCCGCGGGCCGCAACTGAAGGAGTATGGTGGGACACGCCGTCGTCTGTCCGTACGGACACGACGGAACACTCCACCCGAGTGGCAGGTACCACGCAGGACTAGTAGGCCCGCACAACGGCCGAGTACCTTCTCCCTGCCACTCACCAACCGGTTCCACCGGTTACCTCGGGAAGAGGAGCCCACCACTGAGATGGAGCCAGAAGGCCCAGTGGAGAGCCCCAAACCCCGCCGGCACCAACCTCGCCGCCGGAAACCCCGTAAACCACGGGTGAAACCCCCGCCGTCCTACCAATCTAGGACAGCACATGCGGGGGGGGGGGTGAAAGTACAACCACATGGAGAGAGCTATTTCCTACCCGGAAAGGTGGCCGGCAACGCCGTCACTTTCCTGCTCGACTCCGGTTGTACTACCAACCTTCTCAGTCGTAGAGTCTTTGAGGCACTGCCCCGCCGGGACAGGGATAGAGTACGACCGTATACGGGGGAACATGGCACCCTGGCAGACGGGTCATGTATTCCCTTTTATGGTATTATCGAGCTCCCTGGGCGTGTCCGAGACCAGGCTGTACAGGAGACCTTTGTCATAAATCAACTGGAGGAAGATGCTATCCTCGGAATGCCCTTCTTGAAGCAACACCAGTGCCGAATAGACTTTAGCAAGTCGGTGGTGCTGATGGGCGGGCGAGAACTCGCCTGTGTGGATAAGTTTGGGCGTCCTCTGGTGGGCGGTGTTCAGGTAGTTCGAAACTGCACCGTGCCCGGACGCTCCAGAGCTACTATCCACTGCCGAGTGAACAGCAACCGGATAGCCAGGCTCGGGGTCGTTGAAGGCGCGCACGAAAGAATCCAACTCGCCAGTAGTTTAAACCGACTAACTGAGCGAAGGGAGGTCTTAGTGCAGTGTGTCAACCCCTTTACCGAGCCCATTGAGCTCCCAGCTGGGTCAATGCTGGGCCGGTTCCACTCCGTCCAGGAAGAGGACGTGGGCCCGTCGCTGGGTGACGCGACGGAGGCACCCCCTTGACACCCTATTCAGGGACGAGGGGCAGTCCCAACACATCTCCGGGAGTTATATGAAACAGCCTGTGGCGGCTGCGCGAGCAACAAGGAACGCCAAGCTATGGCGAAGTTGCTACGCGACTACGGTGATGTGTTCAGTAGCGGAGATCATGACGTGGGGCTGACTGGAGTTGTCAGACACGAAATACTGCTGACTGCAGGGACAGTCCCTGTCCGGCAGCCCACACGCAGGCTGGGGCCGGAAAAAGAGAAGGAGGTTAGCCGACAAGTACGGGATCTTCTGGACCGCGGCCTCATAGAGCCCGCCCATAGCGCGTGGAGCTCACCGGTCGTACTGGTCCGGAAGAAAGACGGCAGTTGGCGGTTCTGTGTGGATTACCGCAAACTCAACAACGTAACCATACAGGACGCCTACCCTCTACCTCGTATTGACGAGTCATTGGACGCCCTGGCCGGCAGCAGGTACTTCAGTACGTTAGACTTGCTGAGCGGCTATTGGCAAGTCCCTCTGAGTCCCGACGCCCAGGAGAAAGCGGCGTTTATCACACGGGACGGGTTGTGGAAGTGGAAGGTGCTACCCTTCGGGTTAACCTCCGCCCCGGCCACCTTCCAGAGGCTGATGGAGCAAGTCCTTAGCGGGCTCCATTGGAAGACGCTGCTGGTCTACCTCGATGATGTCATCGTGATCTCCCCAGACTTCGAGACGCATGTCAGTCGTCTACAGGAGGTCTTTGAGAGACTCCGAGGTGCCGGTCTTAAGCTCAAACCTTCCAAGTGCGCTCTATTGCAGCCAGAGGTTAAGTACCTGGGGCACGTTGTCGGTCGAAACGGCGTGGCAACGGATCCCGAGAAGGTACGGGCAATAGAAGACTGGGTCACCCCCCAAGACTTGACCGGACTCCGGGCTTTCTTGGGGCTGGTAGGGTATTACAGGCAATACATACCAGACTTTGCGGGCATAGCACAGCCGTTAAATCGGCTCACCGCAAAGGGAGTGACGTGGCAGTGGACACCAGTCGAACAAGGAGCATTCGACCGCCTCAAGGGCTGCCTACTAACGGCGCCCATCTTGGCCTACCCAGACCCCACTCTGGAGTACATCCTCGACACGGACGCCAGTGACCAAAATGTTGGCGCTGTGCTGTCACAAGTGCAGGAAGGCCGAGAGGTAGTAGTAGCCTACTACAGCAAGTCTCTTTCACCCGCTGAACGAAATTACTGCACTACCCGCAAGGAGCTGCTGGCAGTAATCAAGTCAGTGAAGCACTTCAGACCATACCTATATGGCAGGAAGTTCCGGCTGCGTACGGATCATGCCTCGCTGATCTGGTTGTGCAAGAGAGCAGAGCCCCCTAGTCAGGTCGCCCGGTGGCTCGAAATCCTAGCTGAATTCTCATACCGGATCGAACACCGACCGGGCAAGAGACACAGCAATGCGGATGGATTGAGTCGCCGACCTGACGGAGGTTGCAAACAGTGTCTCAACATCGAGAGGAGGGATGGAGGTCCCCCGCGATGCGAGTTGGAGACGCTGGCTCACAACGGAGCACCGTTTGACTGGGACCAGGGTCAACTCAGGCAGGGAGTTGATGAGTCCCCGGAGGGTGTACAAAACCTCCGCGCCAACCCTGTACTGGCCGGTAATGTTCGAGAGCTGAAGAAGCTCCAAGAAGAGCTGCCTGGAGTCGTGGCAGACATATATCGGGCCAAAAGGGAAGGGCGACGACCCAGCGAGGAACGCATACGACAGGGATGCGCCGAGTTCCGGCTATACTGTCAGCGTTGGGACTCGCTGCGGATCGGGCAGGATGGGTTACTAACCATCTCTCTAGCCGCCAGCGGCAGACACCCGGAGAGGAAGAGGGTAGTCTGCCCCACGGCCATCCGCCGTGAGTTGATTTGGGATACTCACAAACAGGCCCACGCAGGAGTCAAGAGAGTGATATCCAAATTACGACTCCGGTGGTATTGGCCACAAATGGAGCGTGACGTCCGACTCAGAGTCAAACAGTGTGAGATCTGCCAGGCCAGTAAGCATAGCCGCCCCCCTGGTGAAGCAGGACGGCGGAGGCTATATGCTGGTAGACCCTGGCAAGTAGTCGCTGTAGACCTGGTCGGACCCATGCCCCTGACCCCCAGAGGCAATAATTGGATCCTAGTACTAACCGACCACTTTACTAGGTGGGCGGATGCTCTGGCTATCCCAGATGCGTCAGCCCCAACAGTGGCCAGGGCACTAGACCAACATGTATTCTGTTATTTTGGGCTTCCCGAACAGATACACTCTGATCAAGGCGCTCAATTCCAGTCTCAACTGATGAGCGACCTTTGCCACCTCTGGGGAGTAAATCAGAGCCGGACCACCCCCTACCACCCTCAAGGTAACGGGGTGGTGGAGCGCAACAACCGGATGCTAGGTGATGCGCTCCGGAGTCTCCTCCTTGGACGAGGCCAAGAGGAATGGGATACGGTGTTGCCGCAAGTCATGCGTGCATACCGTAGCACCCCACACACCAGTACTGGTGAGACCCCAAACCTCTTGATGCTCGGGAGAGAGACTCGTGTCCCTGACCATCTCACCTACCACGTTCCAGAGCAAGACAACTCGGTTCACGAGTATGCCAGTGAACTAGTGGAACGGATGAAGGCCGCACACGATATACTGCGCGAACAGCAGTGGAAGGTGCGGCACGAAGATTCCGATGAGCCACCTCTCTACCAAACGGGAGATAAGGTGTGGATGGTCAATTACCGTAGGCGTCGCGGACAGGCTGATAAACTGAAGCCTAAGTTCGTAGGACCCTACGTGATCGTCGAGGCTATGCCCAATCATACGTACAAGATTGAGCGCTCAGGACAGGTGTCTATCCAGAATGAGTCTCGCTTGAAACCGTATTGGGCTAGCCCCGACGGAGTGGGAGAAGCCCCCCCGTTGTTGGAGCCCAGGAGGCAGACAACAACGCGCGGGCGACGGCGGCATGGACCTGAATACGAAGTGGTCATACCGCGGGAAGAAAACTTGGTGAGAGAGGAACGGCAGCTTTTGTCAACAGAAGCGTGTCCGCCACCGCCAAGTCTAATTCCATCACTTCCAGGAACCGAGCCGGTTCCAGAAGTGCAAACCCCCACGGAGGGAGGGGCTCCATCCGGAGAACAAGAAGAGGTGACCGCTAACGGTGAAGTAGAGACACCATTAGAGGCCCCTACTAACGAACCGGCGAGCGTGTCACCCCCCCTAGAAAGGGGACAGCGTACGAGGAAACCCCCACCATATTTAAAAGACTTCGTATGTGACTGCATTAGAAGCGGCACGCATGAAAGTCTAGGGGAAAACCGTACGGTAAAATGTTGGAGTTGTGAACCCCACGCAAATATCAACTTTTGCGAGGGCGGAATAGTGGGAGGAATTAATGCGCGTAAAGCAAATAGTTCCGACCTCGTGCCTCAGAAACGATGCTCAGCCTTTTCTTATGCTGACATCGCCAAAGGCAGACGTATCTCACAACCAGCTCCAATCTTACCAAGAGCGTTGAGTATGGACATTAATACCGAGTTCCCAGGTAAGCCAGTATAAGTCTTGTATTCCTATTCATGGAAACGAGCTCGATGCCAGTAAATTCTGAACTAATTCAGCAGATTGAATCAGAATTACTGGGAACCACGTTTCATGTGAATGACGACGAGGACACTGTAATGGCCGACGGTCTATTAGACCTGGAGCTAGACACTGTTCTTGGTCAGTCCACACATGATTCATCGGTTCCTCGAGTGCATTCCAAAAGCTGTGACTCTCAGGCTAGTAACAGTCGACAGTCACTAGAATTATGTTGTAAAGATCCACCGCGATCTAACAATAATTCTACTTTTGTAGACACACTCGCGCCCGTCTCTCCGGGCATGCCTTCTCTAGAGATGGCGTGGGACCCAGAGCCGGCCCCAACAACTTCTACAACCAGGCAACTGCCACCCCAGTTGGAAGCAACCTCCAACTGGATTACCCCTGCCACAGAGAGAGAGATTAAGACTCATCAAGGAGGTGATGGTAACCGCGAATGCAACCTCTACCAGCAGCGATTTACAACCCACCGCAGGCTGAAAGTACACTTGCCGCAGCATTACATCACCACGTTCTGCCCTTGCGGAGAATATAGTTACAATCGTGATTACCTACTGCGTCACCAACGCACTATGCAGTGTTATCAAGGACACGTCTATGAAGTAGACGAATCATCATATCCCGCATTTCTCAACGCCATCAAACCCCTCATCACTGACCCAGCTCGGCTATCTCGCCTGGAGCAAGGCTTTCCCTCCCCGCGACCAATCATCTCTGGATCCGCAGAGAAACCTATACAGTCAACTAACTCTCCACCTCACAGTCCTCTACGCCACCCGCATACCTTCCCCCGTGTCGTACTACAGAGGGTAGACACGAAGGCGTATACACTTCCTCCTCCCCTTCCATCCGCAGAACGGAAAAGACACAGACAACAGACTTCCTCTCGTTCGTCCCCCTTGGCCCGCAACCTACGTGAAGTAAAAGCTAGGGCACACAACCTAGAGCAAGAAGTGTACAGACTGGCCCCGCGGGTGCAGGCTGCATCCAGTGAACTCAAATATCTACAGGAGTCTATTAAACGCATGAAGCGTGCGGCCCGCAGTTAACATGAGTCTATCTCCAACTCCATACTACTCTTCCCCTACCTCTCTGTGGCATTCCCTACCGTTATGGTGGCACGTACTCTACATGTAAATAGGACCTTCTCTTACATATTACACATTGTGCACGTTTTATATATATACCTGTATATTTTATCGGTTGTTTTTTTTTGTATATACTTTTATACTGTTCTCTCTCTCCACAACGAAGTATACGTTTTTTTTATGTGAATTATATTTTTATCAGAAAGAGGGCTTTCTGCTGGAGGGGGCAGTGTGGTGGCTCGTGGAGCTACCAGCAACACAATACGCAAGGTTGCGTATTGACCCGGAACAATGTATTAGCCAATTAGCTAGGCTGTTTATGAGTAAGAGTAGCAGCTTCGCGCTACTAGCTCAGTTGAGGATAGTGCTGTAAATTAAATAGACGTGCGTATTATTACTGTTGTATATTAGATTTTATTATGTATTCTTGTATTCAAATATAACGATATCTACTCGACTTAACTCGGTGAAGTTTCTCTAGTGATAAATAGACTCTCTTGGTGGCACATCGACCCTAAATCTGGAAATCATAACAATATATATATATATATATATATATATATATATATATATATATATATATATATATATATATATATATATATATATATGTATATATATATATAATACATGCCGAATATTTACTACAAATTTCAAAAATAGCATAAATTAAATAGTATTACCGTGCCTATTTGCATCCAATTTACTAGTCTTACATTTATAGCAACTGTAACGTATTTTGTGTAAAATGGTTATTGCAAGCATTATTCAATTCATATTCACATTGTAATCACAGCGAAGCTTAAACTTTATAGCTTTGTATTTACGTGCACGATTAAGTTTTAATTTTTTTTTAAATTTTATATGTATTGAAAATATGTTTAAAAACTTTACCAATAAACAAAACTAAAAAAAATAGACACATAATATAAAAAAAATAATAAAATCACAAAAGTGGCAAAATTTTTTCTTTATAACTTATATAAACTTGCGGTACCATTAGCGACATAATGATTTTTCATGGTTTAAAGTCAACACTCTTAAATATACCACACTGCATTAACTTAAGGAAGCAATGTGGGCCACAGCTTTCTTGGCCACTGTCAGCAATCAACAAATAGAAACATACAGCATCACCCAACATTTTGTACAACCAAAGGATATTTTTTCAATATCAAGATATTTTTTCTTACCAAATTTGCATTTAAGGATTTATTGAAGTTATATGGTTATTACTCTTGTATTGTGTGCTGATGCATTTGCATTTTACTGCAAAAAGTAAAATTAAGAATTCTCACAGTTGATTTTTAATTAAAAAAAGGTATTATCTTTCACTTGCAATCTGTAAGTTTAAAAACTAAATCAAGAATTACATTAATAGTTTATTGAAAAATTATCTGGCAATAAATAATAAACCAAATGCCAAACTTGTATAATAATATTAGTGTAAAGCTGTTTAATCTTTTTAGTGTAGAAAATTAATGCAGCATATTTAAATATTAAATTTTTTTGCTAGTTATAACTTGTCTTAATTTTGGTTCCTATGGGGTTTCTGAACCATTAAGTTTGTTTGACATAGTTTTTTAACCAAATGACATAATATAATATGTGAAAGCTGGAATGAGAACTTACTATCATTAACTTAATTAGTGCATAATAATATTAAATATATTGTATGGAATGTTGTGAAATTTTGCTCTATGTTTCAAAATGTAATTTCCACCGAGTGTTGTGAAGAACTTTTTGGAACATTTCTTGTTACACTTGATCAATGAATTTTTGGTTAAAAAATATAATTTGAAACAGGCATCTAATGTTAAATGTCAAGTAATAAATTGGAGCATACAAATTTCGGAAAGAAATGCGGTAAATATTATCTGAAGTTTAGGTATTTTAATCGCTTAGTCTACACATGAAATTGTGTCAACCTAACTATTCAACAAGAAGATAAGTAATAGAGAGCAAGTAATCATTGTTATAATGTATTGGGGGAACATAATCTGTAGCTATAACAAACATAGTCAAAGTTTTAATACAAAATAACAATGAGTTACAGCAGATATGCCTAAATCAGCAAAAAGAGAAATAGTAATTTTCTATAACAAAATTTTGTTAAAAAGGTTCAATCGGAGTTTAGCAAAACATCCATTAAAAATCAATTTCACCCTATGTTATTAAAATAGAACAATTTAAAATACATAAAAATATATCATAGCTTACATAACGATGTACTCAACATATGTCAATATTGAAAAAGATGGATGATATCAAACTAACCTTGCAGAGAAATAAAATTAATATATTTCATTAGATTTAAAACCAGCATATAGAATTAATTGCCGAGTATTATTTTAAAATTTTCTTAATGTTTTAAAAGGTAGAGAAGTGACTGGTTTGACTGGAAGTTTAGATATCTCAGAACAAATAAGAAATTGTAATATTCAGATGTATACAAATATAAGCTTTGTATATGTTGTCAGTATTCTTAATGCAACAAATAAAACTGAACAGATTTCTCAATATCCAGATCTCAAATACCTTGTTGAATAATACAAAACATAATTATAAAACCAACATGCGCAGAAATAAACAAACATATATTAGATTCAATTATTTGCAAGGGTTTACATCGGTTTTATCCAGGACACCGAGAAAACACTATTTCAAGTACTACATACTGCTTGTAGTTTTGCAAGCGTAACGTAAACACATAAAATTTATGTTGATCTACAACTATACATATGTATAAATAACTGTTCGGATTATGCAGAAACATACGAAGTATAAAAATAAGAAGAAAGCAGTCACAGAAAATAGTGATTGAGAGTGTCAGCATTCGGACTCCAAGTAGTGATTGGCAATGAAGAGTCATTTGGATAAAACGTACAACGCCTTATAAAACCACTTGGGCTGCACCCATATTTTGTTAAGTTAATGAAATAATAGTTTAGAAAACAACTAAATAAACATATCTTCTAATATAGAATGAGTATGAAAGAATCAAATATGTCTCACCAGAAAACCTAGGAGTCAAATTTTCAGTATAATTAGGTACATAGAATACAGCATACAGCTGGAACTACTGTACACCATCTCCCCTAAACCCTGGTATGACTAGTTCAATGTTTCAGAACCATTGCAAGTGTTATAGCCTTTAGAAGATGCGGATTTTGAAAGGCGTGGTGACGAGATTGCTTGCACAAATCTGTTTTCTAACTGAGTAACTCCCATTTGTACCAGACAAAAGCATGCCTAAAATTCAATCGTGAAAACTTTGATAGAATTTATAGTCAGAATATTGTTGAGAATGAATGTCATTTCATATTTAATGCGTAAATATAAAAATTAATAACTTTGGGCAGCATAAAATAAATACAAATGAATAAATAAACATAAGAAAGGTATCTATTTATTTATTTGAAAAATATTATTGCATGTATTTTCACTGATAAAAGAATAATTTTATGCTGACTAAATTATTATATTTACAAATTAAATAAGAAATGATATTCATTCTCAACAATATCCTGACAATAAATTCTATCAACGTTTTCATGATTAAAATTTTGGGCACAAACATAAAGAAGGCATTCATTAGGGAGTAGCTAATGGTCTAGTGGTTAGAGTGCTGGTCTAGTAAACATAAGGTCAGTAGTCTTGATCCAAGTAAAGGTCATTGTTGACACTAGAAAGAGCATTCAGTAACAATTGCTCCTTTGCCACAGTAGAAAAGGTCCTTAGTTCACTTCAGAAAACCCCTTACCATCAGGAGTTCTCACGTGGATGGTGACTATAAACTTTACGTGAGGTTTAAAAAGCTATTCATTACGGTACAACTATGAGGAGCATAAATAAGAGAAATATAGAAAACTTTGCTATCTAAAAAGGTGTAAAGCCAAATCCAGTAACAACTCAAAATAAAACCCATAAACAATAATTTTCAAGCTTCCGTTGGAAATTTTAATTCAAATCTTCATCTGTAACTTGAAGAGTTGTCTTCTTTTATCAAGATTTAAGATTTCAGCTACCATTAATTTAGTTAACTTAGAATTTACACTCAGCTCTACCCCAAACAAATATTTTAATTTACAATTTTTTCGAGAAAGCTGCTAAAAATTCTATCAGACTACTGGTACAGTAGAGATGGTTTACTTACCAAATAAAGGACGAATAGGAAATAAGCAACAGCTAGTACAACTATGAGCAAAATGATGGCCCAATGAAGAGATAGGCCAGAGAGCTCGCCAACCACAAAGTAAACGTTGATTGCGATGACTAATACTCCGAATAAACCCGTAACCACCATGGATACCCTGAATAGAAAACAGAAATCTGTTGACATTTCATGAGACACGTGGAGAAGCAATCCAGCATATCTGCGTTTCCTACATTTTATGTAATTTTAAAATTGCACCTAGTTAAAACGCTCTAAACTGAAACCTAGTCAATCAAAACCTGACCAAATCACAATAATTTTAAGAAAAAATCTTAATGGAATGGAGTCGCATTAAAATCAACTGATTACTTTATATATTTTTTGACTCTAACACAACAAATGTATCTGCCAAATGTGGAATTATATCACTGCTTAGTGTATAATTTTATAATATAAAAATTTCAAATTGCATTTCATTTTATAATTATTATGAGAAACGACTTGCATTCCATTGGCAAACTCCTTCATTATAGTCTTATTGCTGGTCATGGCGAGAATGGGAAGCACGGCAAATGGGAGTTGCATGCTCATGAGCACATTCAGCACATCATTCAAGCCGGTCAGTTTATCAATTCCATTAGTGGTCGCTATGAAAATTGTAGGCAGAATAGCAATACTTCTAGTCAGCAACACACGCTGCCATTTCTTCCAACTAAGATTAAGAAATCCCTAAAAGACAAAAGTTATTATCTCATTCATGTTACATGACTTCAGTTGTGATGCCAAAAGAACAGAGCCGACATTCTATCCCTGGCTAAAACCTGCCCAATATTCACTCGATAGGATTCAAGTTAGCATCAGGTCTTATGTAATCTGGCGGCGATTGCTTATTAAAATAAACTTTCAATATTAAAACTTGATACACATTCAACAGCCTCGGAAAACGTTGTGTTTTCGCAAAACAGCAGCCCTTACCTCCATGGCGAACTGACCGGCATATGTGCCAGTCATTGTGGAGCTCTGTCCAGCAGCCAGAATACCAACACCCCAAATATATAAGGCAGCCGCACCATATTTACAACCCAAAAACACACCCTGTAACACATTATTCACATATTTATTGTAAACCAGTGACATAAAACTTGCTCTTAAAACTGATCGCGACTGAAAACTATTTTGAAATCCTAATAATAAAGTCTAGCTAACAGTTCCACACTAATTTAGATTCAAATACATATAAAATATTCTCACGTAACTGAAATTATTTTACAAAAATTGCTTAGGTTATAAAATACAACTACAGTATTAAAAATTACTGTGAAAAAAATGGCAAAAATGTTGTTACTTGTAAAATTATTAGATATTGTCTGGCAAAATAAATCTATAAATACTTACACCTTTATGTATATCAACTGTTGCGCTAGCAGGCTCTGTACTCTGAAACACACAGTTGCTTAAATAACACTTATCTGTCATAATCAAAAGTTGACATTTACTTATAAAACATTCCATATGCACTCAGTAAAATATTGGCAAACTTGTTAAAATTTTCATATAGTCATCTCATCAAACTGATACCACAGCATGCTTAAAAATTTGATTTAAAATATTGAGTTGAGAAAAAAGTCAGTGATTGCACAAAAAAAACATGTGCAACTAATTCAGGGTTGGGGTCAATTACATATGAATGTAATTAATTACCAACTATAATTACTTTTATTCTCACAAGAGACAAATAAAAGCTATATCATCTCACTTCTGGGGTCCAACTACCCGGGTCAATTTTGACAACGGAAAACCTTCCTTGTTCTCAACAGTAACGAATTTGGTGATAAATACGACATTAAATTAATCTGAAATTTTTATTAAACAGTAGGCAAGGCAGGACGAATATGGATTTTATAAGATT